>CM031595.1:135878602-135886102 GCA_018398815.1 Conus ventricosus | reverse complement strand
AGATGAGAGCAGTAGCTGTTCTACGGAGAAACAGGCGATACAACGTGAAATAATGCCATGCATGCCGTAATGTAGGCCCAGTGCGTACGCGCGCGCGCGCCACACACACACACACACACACACACACACACACACACACACACACACACACACACAGATATTCGTACATTGATACACACACATACGTACATACATACATACATACATACATACATACATACATACATGCACACACACACACACACATACATGCATGCATACACACATACATACATATATACATACGTATGTACACACATACATACACACAGAGCGACAGATCTACCGCCCACTCATTCTTTCCCCCCCACCCCCCACCCCCTCACCACACACACACACACACACACACACGCGCGCGCGCGCGCGCGCGCGCGCGCCGGCGCGCGGGCACATACACACACCAGCAACAACAACGAGACCATTTAATTACACTACCTAAAATCAGCAACGCTGCCACGAACATTAAGTCTCCTGGTGACAAGATTGCAGACAGCAGCATCTCCAAAGCCAGCGTTCTAGCATCGCTATGCGTTGAAGCAACAGCAACTTAACGTCACAGAGGAATACGTCTATGTCTGATCATCAGTCATGAACTTTCACAATACACATCCTATTCCTCTCCAGCTTTAACTGTCATGCATCATGCATACGAAGAAACAAACAAAAAAAAACACACTTCACGACTGTAAAATGATCAAACTCGGAGGTGGACTGGTTAGTATGTGTGGTTCCAGCGATTTTGCTTTTTGTTGACCCATCTCCCTCGCTCCGTCAGTGATATGACACCCGCTTCAACTGATGCTGTTCAAAGCCCAGCCGACCTCGAGGGGCCATAGTAGCCCACCCTGCTTATTCCAACGTCCCTGTGCACAACTACACTCCCACCCGTCTCCTGTCGCGGCCCAAGCATTGACAACTACACTCCCACTCGTCTCCTGTCGCAGCCCAAGCATTGACCGTCAAGTGGAATCGGTCAGTATCCGGCCGTCGTGAAGCAACCCACCAGAGGAGGCACGGCACTGCTGTTATAGATTGATGTCGACGTCAAAGCACACGCCTTAGCTTAGTTCCTCGTCTTCTTTGCTTCTCCCCTAAAACTTCGAGCATCACAACTGATGAGGTTCTTTGACCTTTGAGGTCATTTTCAATCCCACCACCTCGCTAACCATATTATGTCTTCGGGGATGATGTCTAAACAAAATGTCACTGTGTATCTATTTTTTGTTTTGTTTTGTTTTGTTCAATCACCCATCCCTTCAGCACAACAAAGCCTTCTTTCCATCGAGGATGGAATGAGATTTAATGTGTGAACAAGCTTCTTGTTGTTTTGTTGCTGCTGCTGCTGTTGCTTTTGGTTTCAATGCAAGTGTTCGCGGGATTTTGGTTTAAAGTCTCATCCGAAGGACTTAGATGAAACTTGAGTCGGCACAAATGTTGACTGCAATGAGAAAACCATTTGTAACTGGCTGTCTGGGGTAGAGGAGTTGAACCAAGAAGCCTTGAACCTAGAGACCAATGCTTCGTCCACTAGGCCATCTAGTTTCCGCAATCAGTTCCAAAGTAGTATGCCCCCCCCCCCCCCCCCCCCCCCCCCCCCCCCCCCCCCCCCCCCCCCCCCCCGAAAAAAAACAACTTCCAAAACAGGCTACTCCATCAAAATGTGCTTCTAAACTCTTTTCGATCCTTCTGTCAAACCCTTGATCTCGCTTTTTATTTGTTTGTTTGTTCGTTTTGGTTTGTTTGTATATTTCTCGGTAACAACTTCCGAGGTTCACCATTCGTTAAGAGTTTTGCGGATGCGATGTTGTGAACATTATTTCTATGGCGGCTTCCGTCTTCGAGAATCACAGATATACAAACTGACAAATGTTAATCTGCAATGAACTCGGTCCCTGAGACTTTATAAGTGAATCAGCGCTCTTTTATCTGACAGTTAATCTGTTCTGGGCAAGATTACTCTGATCACCGTAGTTATATCCGAAAGATTCCGAAATGTTACCAGCTGACAGTTCACACGGTTTACCCGTTTGGTTCAGTGAATGGTGGTGGTGAAGGATTTAGGGGGAAGTAGGGGGTATTACACCGTTCTGACTTTCAAAAACAGTTCTGTATGTTAAAACTCACAATCCTAGCCACTACTTTTTCCATGTTTTCAAGGTTGCATTCATTTCTGTCCACTTGCAAAAGACAAAGAAGAATCACCCCATATTTCTTCGTTCATTATACATTCTGAAAATACACAAAAAATACATTCACATGGCACATAACGTCGGATATTTCAAGAAATCAAAAGCAGGCTGATATAAATAAGCATGGTCCATCTTGCCGAGGAGAAAGAGACAACATTGCGTGATACGTGATGAGCAATACTGTCAGAAATGAACGTTTTGTTTACCTGAAAAGACATCTTCGTGTGTTGCAAATTCTGGACTGAAAAAATATCTGTTTTGTTAAGAATCCTTTAAAGACATAACAGAACATGCAATGAAAATCATACGAAAAGTCTTGACTAGCAGACAACCAGACAGACGTGCGCATAAATGAGCAAACGGAGATAGATAGAATAACACCAAAAGATCCAAAAATATCGTCTTTCCCCTCTATAGATAGAATGATACCAAAAGATCCAAAAATATCATTTTTCCCCTCTCCATCTTTCTTTCCTTCACTTCCTTCCTTTATCCAATATAAATGGAGGATCCAATCACACACACACACACACACACACACACACGCGCGCGCGCGCTCGAACGCACACACACACATCCATCACGCTCACCCTTCCTCCCTCCTTCCCCATCTCCCCGGGAAAGAAATGAAAAAGGTACCCAGGGCACACATTTCTAAAACAAATGACAGAAAAAAGTCACAGTCGACAATATAAAAAAGGGAGAGAGAGAAAAGGTTAACATGAAACCAGAGTAAAGCTCACTTGGACTGTGACTGTCGGAAATGGACCAAGGCAAACTCCATCATGGACAGCTGACCATCAATGACCACGGTCCCCTGACTGGTGGTGTCGCTGCGGTCCTCGGTTACCGCCCCTGTTGTCTGCGGCCAGAACAGGATTTCCAGTTTCGGCAGTGAGTTTAGGTATTCGTGATGAGAACTTTGATCAGAAAAAATATCTAAGGACTGTCCACTTCTGGACTGCCTGACCCTAACCAGGTTTTAATCAACACCAAATCTAACCTTAATCGTGAACCGTTGCTTTACCCTAATTGTATAAACCTCTTTCCTAATTAATTACGTTGGCAGTGTGGGGACTATGGAGTTCTCTTCTTTCTCTATCAATACAAGAAAGAACGTCCACCATCTTTCGTTTCCAGTTTCACCAATGAGGTATCTCTTCGTGTAGACTCGTCCACATTCGCTATGCCACATCTGCTACAGATGATGAGACCACAGAGGGTTTACAGCTACATGACTGAATAAGGAATACCTCAAAGGAAAAAAAATGGTCAGAGGGTCTCATGGCTAAGACTTAGGGGACGCCTGCTGACCTGCGCATTGACCCAGCGCGCTGGTCATGTTTTGGATATCTAGCTGACAGTTACATTGCCTGCGTTAGTGCTTGCGTGCATACGTGTGTGTGTGTGTGTGTGTGTGTGTGTGTGTGTGTGTGTGTGTGTGTGTGTGTGTGTGTGTGTGTGTGTGCATGCGTGTGTGTCTGTGTCTGTCTGTCTGTCTGGGTAAACGTGAATATGTATGTGTCTTCGCTTTGCGCTCGTTTGACTGCCAGAAGGAGGCATAATAAATCATAATTCTCTGAGACACCTGCTATGAATCAGACAGATAAAGTTCCCTTATCATGGCTTTAATTCCAATTCAAAACTGAACGCAATTATTCTACTAGTCCCAAGCTAAGGATCTGCTCTATTAACATTGACGGTATATCCCACGCCTTCATTTTATACAAGATTCAAGACTTTATCTAAAGGAAATCTCTATGGGGATCTATCGATAAAACAGAAAATAAACGAACAAAAAGTGAGAACCATGAAAATAACACAACTGATAAAACTAAGTAATACAGAGTAACGAAGTTCTCGGCATTTGATATTCAGACTAAAAGGCTGAAAATACATACAACTTGCACCGTGGACCATCGCTTCCGTTAACTTTGAGGATCACTGCGCTAAATATGTTGTCATATGAAATCAAACGTGATTTATGTCGAATGTCTTTATGTATGTCATCATGGATGATCGCAACCCAAGTTCAAGTCATGGTGTCCACAGCCAACTGACCACGAATGGAAGACAAAGCTGGGGTTTAAAGCCTGCCCATTCCTTTCTTTGTTACATCCGCACACACTCACCGTGATGGGGCGACGTAAAGACTGTGGAGTCAGAGGCGGCAGATTGAGTTTCGGCTGAAAGACAAGAAACACATATGATGTGTTCAGTTTCGGCTGAAAGACAACAAACACACATGGTGTGTAGAATTTCGCCTGAAGGAGAAAAACACACACAAGGTGTATAGAATTTCGCCTGAAAGACAACAAACACACATGGTGTATAGAATTTCGCAGGAAAGACAACAAACACACATGATTACAGAATTTCGCCTGAAAGACAACAAACACACAAGGTGTATAGAATTTCGCCTGAAAGACAACAACACACACGGTGTGTAGAATTTTGCCTGAAAGAACAAACACACAAGGTGTATAGAATTTCGCCTGAAAGACAACAAACACACAAGGTGTATAGAATTTCGCATGAAAGACAACAAACACACAAGGTGTATAGAATTTTGCCTGAAAGACAACAAACACACAAGGTACATAACCAAAGCGGAAATGGCAGTGCTGAAGAAGGCAAGCCATTTGTTTTTAATAAAGATGTTTCACTAGCATTACTGACACGTGTATGTACAAAATGTAATAATACAAGCGCTTTACAATACCAGAAGGGATCGAATAATTTGTGAAAATGATTTCAGTATTCAAGCTATCAATATACTGAATAAATTAGGTAATATGACCGACAAGAAGAATAGTAGTAGTAGTAGTTGTTGTATTAGTAGTTGTAGTAAATAGTAGTAGTAGTAGTAGTAGTAGTAGTAGTAGTAGTAGTAGTAACAGCTGTAGCAGTAGCAACAATAGTAGTGTTGTGGTAGTGGAACAGTAGCAGTAATAGTAAGGGTAATCGTAATGACAATGTATGAATGCACGTGTCTAATATTGGGGATACTCATACACTAAATAACAATCAGAAGAAAAGGGAAGAATAACAGTACTACCTTTCAGGTTAAAAACAATTAAGGTTCTAATAATAACGAGATCAATAACACCGACACAAAAATCAATCAATAATCCTGCATAAGAAAGGGTTGTTCTAAAAAAAAAAAAACCGCAATACATTCAAATCAGACATATCAAAATCATCCTGATGTTTACCACACAACTGAACCTGTATCGTTTTATTTCCTTACTGAATTTGATGTAAGAGTCATAGAGTACAAACTGAACAAGCAGGAAGACTTTCTAACAAGAAACGGCTGCATACTGTTCAAAGGAAACCCCCCACTCTCTTTTCTGTTCTCATGCAATCTCGTCATCTCAAAAGGAAATAAAGTACAGTTCAATGAAGCTACATTAATCAAACAAGAAAAGTGTGTCTGAAATACTAATGTCTTTTTCTCGTTCAATATTGTATTTTACAATGTTTGCTTTTGTGTTCAGGTGAAAAATGTCTACCACATTGTGTTCACCATGCCTCAAAAACAGGAAATGAAGATGAATAAATCTTTAAATCTTGAACAGAATCCAATTTCCTGCAAACTTGGCTTATTCTGTGTCTTGCACATGTATGTGAATGTTCAGATATCGTTCCTTTTACAAATTTTTGAGCTTCAATATTTGCGCGACAGTTTGTTTCACTTTAACCACTAGCAGACTTTGCTCAGGTGCAGAAGTCCTCTTAGCTTAGACATGCTTCTGGTCGCATACACACACGTGCCGGCGAGCGTGTGGATCACACACACGAGTACACCTACGCACGCGCTCTCTCGCACACACGCACATACTCCTGCATACACAGAGTTTAGAGAAAGGGATAGTGACATAGGTATTGAAGGACACAAACCATACGGACACTCAGCGATGGAGGAAAACAGACAGACCAAGTGAGAAACAATGGACAATATAATGCAGTACAGCGCAGGTCATGCAAGACATCACAGTACATTACAGAAACGGTCAATTACCACGATGTTGGAAGTGTCCACCTCATGCAAGGCCAAAGGTCGGACGCATTGGTCAGGAAAGAGTCCCACAATGCCATTCAGTGACCCATATAGCCAGTCTGAAACACCCACATATAAACATCCATGCCAGCTTGCTTTATTACACAAAAGTGTGCCTGCAAAAAAAATTGTGGACGTTTACTGTCATAACAGTAAAAACACAAAGCTGACAGCTTTTAGCATGTTCGAATGCACAAACATTTAATTTGACCCATCCCTGACGGCATGCGTGGGGGGGGGGGGGGGGGGGGTTAAAAGGAAGAAAATCCCCTCTGATCTGGCTATCCCGGGAAAAAAATGAATCCAGGCTCCTTTGATCAAGAGAACAATGCTTCATCTACATGGCCTACTGTGACACTACCCATGCTACAAACATTAAATGCACACACACACACACACACACACACACACACACATGCAAGCACGCACGCACGCACACGCACCACACACACACACACACACACACACACACACACATACACACACACACACACACACACATACACACACACACGCGCGCGCGCGCGCGCGCGCGCGCGCGCGCACGCGATCACACGCACAAGGGTGCGCGCGCGCAGTCATACTCACCCTTCTGTACAGTGATGTCCGGATCCACAAGCTTGATGACGTCACCCTGTTTAAAGCTGAGGAGTGTGGATTCACGTGTCACATAGTCCTTCACTGCTACCACGTACTTGTTGCCCTGTGGGAAGTGCATCGTTATTCGTAGACATGTGTATGGACCTATCAACAATAAACGCACTGATCAATATCTGTTAAAGGACTATTTTTCTTCATATTGGTAATTATTTGTTACTATATTTAAAAGCCTTCTTTGGCGGGCGGGCGGGCGTGAGTGAGTGCGTGTGTGCGCGTGTGAGTGTGTGTGTGTGTGTGTGTGTGTGTGTGTGTGTGTGTGTGTGTGTTTTGTGTGTGTGTGAGTAGGAGAGAGAGAGAGAGAGAGAGAGAGAGAGAGAGAGAGAGAGAGAGAGAGAGAGAGAGAGAGAGAGAGACTGACTTGCATCTCGGACGCGTGCATATACTCTTCTATGCCACTGTGGTTAATCGTTTCGCTACACAATACGAATGTGACTGTGAATGTCGAACTGTATCTGCTGTTTCATGGACTCCGTTCTTCTAAGTGTTCATTCTTTATACCGGCTCATTGTTCTGTTGCATTTGTAAAGTCATGCTTTAGAACTCATAGGA
>CM031595.1:135871102-135873602 GCA_018398815.1 Conus ventricosus | reverse complement strand
GTCTCCTCTTTCGTGCTTTACCTTCTCTGTGCCTGAAGAGCAACAGATGATCGATGACAGCTGGCTGGAAGGGGATGGGAACTTCAGATCAGTGCAGGCATCTGGTAATGATGCTCGATCGTGCTTAATTCCTCTTTTAGAGGGCAAATGGTCTACCGACACAATCCCTCCCCAATTCTTGGTTCGATGAAGTTATCACATTCAGCAAAAACTTTTATCAAACTCCCATGCGGGCGTTACCATGTTTATTGTATACGAATGTTCGATTTAGAAAGTTTAGAAGGAAGAAACTGACGAGGTGTTTATTTTGTAGACCAACCGAACTTTAAAAAAAACAAAAAAAAACGGTTCGTACCGAACAGTTGTAACATAAGTTTCAAAAAACAATAGCCTACAAAAACAAATGCAAACCTTACAAGAAGAGCAAAACTAGCAAAATGTACATATCTTTGCTTGGGGTCGGGGGAAGCAACTGTGAACAATCACTTTAATGAACAAAAATTCGGGGGAAAAAATCTCTACATTGATTTTGCATCTAATTGTCTGCCATGACAGCAAAATACAGAGTTTAACTGAACTAAACCAATCAGTCTATTTTCTTTCCCTTACAACTTTTAGAGTGTTGGGACTTGCTTGATGTGAGACATTAGCTCTTTACAGCAGACTCCATGAAAACCTTGTTCAGAGATGTCCCACTCTTTGTGATCTTTGAATTTCTGAAGAGGTTAACATTTTTTCATCTGATCTGAGATTTTACGGAGGAAAGAATTTTAACCAAATTTCCGGTGTGATTTTAGAAGGTATGTTTTAAAGGGTTGTGTGGATGAGTTGTCTTTTATTTTCTATTTTTGTTTTGTTTTGTTTGTTTGCTTGTTTTTGGGGAGGGTTGTTTTGTTTTGTTTGTTTGTTTCTTTTGGTTTTGTTTTCTTTATATAATGACTCGTCAGTTGACTTCAACGCGGTGACAACCCTGACATGGCCCTCTGCGGTCGGGCTGGGCTGTAAGCAACATTAATTTACCTTACCTTCTTTACAAGTTAGCACAGTGACAATAACGTTGACGCCTAACAGCGGGACCAGCCACTCACCGCCACAGGGAAGAGGCGGCAGAAGTAGAGGGGCCACTCTTTGGCCGTGTCGATGATGATCTTCTTCACCTGGGCGCTCAGCTCCTTGGTCAGATAGTTGCCGCTGTTCACCCCGTAGCCCTCTGCACATCGACAGGGTGTTTACACACTGTTTACACGGTGTTCACAGTATTCACATAGCGTTCACAAACGGTGTTCCCAAACCGTGCGCAAGTTTTATAGGGTGTTCACTCACAGTGCTTACAAAATGTTTACAGCTTTAACACGCTTTTAACATTATTCATATGATGTTTACAAACAGTGTTTACACGCATATATGAAAGTAATTCGATTTTGTCACTATAAAGTTTTAATAAACCATAAAAATCCGTTTGCTTCGTAGATAGTAATCAATTCGGAACACGACTTTATTATGTTCATGCTCAATGGAACATTTGTTATTAACTTGCCAAATGAACTTAAGAGAATCTTAATCCAAAATTCAATGGCTTCGTTCTTCGGCCAGATTTGTTATTTTCACCAAGTTCTTTCATGATTGCTTCAGTAGTTTTTTATGCTATAAAATGTGAAATAATCCCACTAAAAGATCCCGGGTCTGTCGTTTGATCTGATTTGCGTTACGGATCCACAACAAAATCTAATGAGATCGTCCGTGGTCTACATTCTATGTTTTGACCAAGTATGGTCACAACAGGTTTAGAAGTGTGTTGTGCGCGCGCGCGTGTGTGTGTGTGTGTGTGTGTGTGTGTGTGTGTGTGTGTGTGTGTGTGTGCGTGCGTGCGTGTGCGCGTGCGTGCGTGTGCGCGTGCGTGCGTGGGTGCGTGCGTGCGTGTGTGTGTGTGTGTAAAATAGTCCTGGCAGATTAACAAACAGCGAACACGGGGTGAAAACCGAGTCTGCTTGCCGTGGGTAGTAATATGAAGAAGAAGAAGAAGAAGAAGAATGGCGTTAAAGAACACACACCAAAATGGTAAAGCACTTTTTAAGGTTTAACCTTACGTGAAATATCCCTACCCACCCACCCCGCAAAAAAAAACAACTTTTTAGTACATCATATTTAGTTGTTGTTTTTTTAAATTAGGAGCATCATAATTGTAAGATTAAGCTAACTAGTGAGATGTTAGTAATTCTGTAGCAGAATAAGCCATCCCAGTTTTTTTTCTTAAAAAGAAAGAAAAAGAAAAGAAAAGAAAAAAAGAAAAAGAACAAAATAAAAAAAGAAAGAATTTGACCGCAGAGTTCATCCCCTTTCACTCTAGCTCAAGGGTCCTCTGACGACCTAACGTTCAGGTGCTCATGGAAGAAGCAGATGTCCAGCTAACTGACTGACCCAGCATGCTCTTCATCCGGACCCGCTGGTCCTTGGTCAGGCGGACACAGGCGTTGTTGTGCACGTCCTGCACCACCTGGCA
>CM031595.1:135851102-135863602 GCA_018398815.1 Conus ventricosus | reverse complement strand
GGGACAGCAAACACTACACCAGGGACAGCAAACACTACCCCAGCACAATTGCTCTAACTCTAAAAGTGAAACAATGAAAGGCATACGACTTCCAGCTAACGGTGTCTGCGCTACCCCATCAGCTTGCACATGTGTAATAAGACAAAATAAAAGGAAACTCCTATTCTCCTCCTGCAACCTGTTCTTCTACTCTCCACCTCCCGTCCCACTAAATAAAAGGAAATCCCAGTGTTGCCCATATGCCCTTGTTTAACGTATGTCAATAGGAACAAGACCATGCCGGATCTCCTCACGTATGATACAAACAGAAGAGCCTGAAGAGAAACGGCAGCTGCCTCATCACGCCCCCCCCCCCCCCCCCCCACCCACAAACGACCCCAGCGGTCAAGGGAATGATTGACTGACTGACTGAATAGGGACAAAGGTAATGGACATGTGGAAGGAGCGGGGGAGGAAGGCGGCGTGTGTGTGTGTGTGTGTGTGTGTGTGTGTGTGTGTGTGTGTGTGTGTGTGTGTGTGTGTGTGAGAGAGAGAGAGAGAGAGAGAGAGTGAGTGTATGTGTGTGTGTGTGTGTGTGTGTGTGTGTGTGTGTGTGTGTGTGTGTGTGTGTGTGTGTGTGTGTGTGTTTGAACACATTTCGGATCTGATGTGGAAACAGGAAGGATAGAGACTGTGGGCCGGCTGGTCATGCACCTACCTGGCTGCGTGTTGAAGGCAAAGGCCGGTGACATGACGGGAGGGGCCACCGACAAGGAGGGCGTGGTCAGACCCACACCAAGGTTCAGGCTAGGCGGCACAGTAGTCTGTGGAGAGAGAGAGAGAGAGAGAGAGAGAGAGAGAGAGAGAGAGAGAGAGAGAGAGAGAGAAATTATAACAATAATTACAATATGGTATCATTATTATTATTATTATTATTATTATTATTATTATTATTATTGTTGTTGTTATTATCGTTACCATTATTATATTGTTATTATTATTATTATCATTATTATTATTATTATTGTTGTTGTTGTCATAGTGAATTATTATCGTTAAAATTATTATATTAATATTATTATCATTATTATTATTATTATCATTATTATTATTGGTGTTGTTGTTGTCATAGTGAAGCTTGCAAAAAAGACCCAGCTAAACCAATAAATTCATTTACCAGCGTATATACTACACATCAACGTTAAGGACTCAAGACTGTAGTAAAGCAGTTCCATTCCATATAGGCATGGGCACCCATGCATCTACATATGAACGCAGGCTCGCACATTACATCAATCAGAAAGGTTTCGTGGGTGTATGGAGGAAGAGTATTAATGCATGTTGCAGCAAAGTAGGGGGGCCAAAGGACATCATATTAAAAATACTAAACATCGTGTAAATAGGCCATTTTGGGACATTCTTTAGTACTGTATGGCTGTAGAGACATTCAAAATCCATTACTATATTATAGTTATCATTATGGTCGGCTAGTCTTCAAACAATATTAATTGAATCAAACTGAATCATAACAACTGTTTATAATTGTTATTATTATCATTATTATCATGATCGTCATCATTCTTCTTCTTTTTATTATTATTGTGTTGTTATTTTTGGTTTTGTTATTGTCGTTGTTGTTGTTTGCTGTTGTTATTATTATCATAGAAAATGTTTTATCACTAAACATGCACAGAACTGTTTCAGTTTATCAAGCACACTGAGATATAGGCAGGCTACAGTATGCAAATTACGTTCGTTCACCAACGTATTTGTTTCTAAATGTATTCGATTGTTTGTGCATATATCTGCCCGTCTGTCCGCAAGGCCGCCTATTTCTCAATCCGTCTGTCTGCTTGCCTGCCGATAAGTGCTGGAGGATCTATTTGTGCACGTGTTTAAAGATTTTGAGAGAAAAAGTCATGCTTTTTCAGTTACGTGCGTGGTTTCACAATACATACCTTCTTAACTGTTGCTTTCATGTTTATCTCGCTTATCTGTCGTATAGTAATTCACTTTTCAGTCGACAGGATATATAAAACTGAGTGTTTCACACAGTTACACTCTCTCTCTCTTCTCTCTCTCTCTCTCTCTCTCTCTCTCTCTCTCTCTCTCTCTCTCTCTCTCTCTCTCTCTCTCTTTAACGGCAAGTATGAAAAATGGCCAACTAGGCCAATACTTTTACAGTTCTAAAATAAGAATCATTGTCATTGTCATTGTCATTGTCATTCTCTCTCTCTCTCTCTCTCTCTCTCTCTCTCTCTCTCTCTCTCTCTCTCTCTCTCTCTCTCTCCACCTTTCGACTCGCTCTCTTCTCTCTTTCAACAAGCATGTATGCTATGTGCGTGCACAAACCACAGAAGCAAGTGTTCAGAAAGGGTATTTCAAACGTCCAAAAGATTACAAGGAAACCTTCAGATACGAAAGATACCAACACGACTGTCGAAACAAAACAAAAACACTCAGGAGAGGGAGTAAGCAAAGAACCCAAACCAGGCAGTTCCTGTCCCATGGCATTAAAGGTTTTACGTGAGTGCTCCTTGATTTGGAAAAAAACACACCATTTCCTAGACAAGAAAACACCCCTCAAATGATACACAACTTCAGTGACAGTTACGCTTTGAAAAAGCACACCAAACAACGCACACCTGTATCCCTGACAACAGCTAGCTGCAAAATGTCTCCCATCAACCAGAACGCACCATGCCTGTTAGGCCTACATCTGTTACCCTTTCCCACTGGCACACACAGATTTCTGAAAACTATACTTCACTAAATACTGAGGGCTGGGGTTCAGCAACGGCCCTCGGAGTTGGGAACTGAGCCAGTGTCAGACCTGGCATCGGGTTCACGCTGTATCTTGGAAGGGCTGGCTCATTCATGGTTAGCAGCGGCATTTGCATAGGATTCAGATTCAGACTTGGAGTGGTCAGTTGCGTCAGATTCAAATTTCCTGGCATCGGGTACTGATTCAGGTTTAAATCTGGCACCAGCAGTGGATTTTGGGGTGGATTCGGTGCCAGTAAATGAGCGGTGTTTAAACCGGGCACCGACATCTGGTTCAAAATGGACGCCCCGCTCGCTGGAACTTGCGATGTCATTTGATGCGAAGGAACAGAACCTGCTGTTGGGTTCGGTAGCCCGCCAGGTGTTCCTAGAGCTGTCTGGTTTAAAGGACTGGGTGTTTGCAGCTGATACAAAGGAACCGATGTAGGCGTCTGATTTGTAAGATTCTGTGTTATTGTTTGCAAAAGATTGTCTGTTGGCAGTTGGAGTTCCTGTTGAAAGAAAATGTTTTGTATATTGTATTCAGGCAGATGCTAAAAAGGTGGGGGGGGGGGGGGGGGTGAGGGGGGGGGGGGTTAGAAAATATTCACAAACAAATAACACTGTTCATACATATTACACACGTTTAAAATCATTTCATAAGAAAGTCCATATTAACATTGAAAGCGTGGTGAAAAGGCAGTCTCTGCACTTTGATGAAATCGAGTCAATCCCATGACAGCCAGGATATATACTGTGCACAAAAAGAAACGTATATTGTTTTCGCTGAAAATATTAAGGAAAATTTTGACAGAAACATGCCCCGTATAGCAAGGAACTCTGTCCAGTGTGAATAGTCAGACATAATGAACAGACATAACAGTAGATTGATGTCTTATTTCTTCTGTGGTTGTAATATTCTAATTTCTAAATGACGCATGAAATGACTGAAATAAAAAAAATATGCGTTTCTTTTTGTGCACAGTATAAAAGTGTCGCCGCAGACAGATTAACGATGTTCTTCCTGTGTCTTCGTGAGGTCCTCACAGCATTTCAGCAGTCCAATGGGCATTCTGGTTGGCTCCAGTCTGTTGTCCTTGCATCCTACTGCATGCTGGGGATTTTTCTGTTTCCATTCATTACCCACCAAGCGCTGAATTAGATTGTATTTTCTGTAAAACAAGACAAAAAATATCCCGCTCCATATTTCATCTACCAACTGCTGCTAAGGCTTGAACCCACTCCCCTCAGACTGAGAGCTTAATGATCTAATCAGTCAACTGTTGCACCCATCTTTAGGTCACCATCTTATATTGCAATAAATACTGGGCAAATTGTTGTAGATGGATGAGAAGCTTTTTGAAAAAAGGGAAAGAAAGAAACAGCAATTTAATGACCCATAAACAATAACGAACAGACTTTCCTTTCCGCATGAAAGGCAAAGCTAGACAAGTTCCAGCCGAGGAAGAAAACAAATGAATGCTGCCATGGTATACACTCATAACAACCAACGAGCAAAGAAACAAAGGTTAAATAAAAGCACGAAACGCATTGGTACAAGGAAGATGCGCTGGAAGGTTACCACTGGTCGTCTTGGATCATGCAGTCATCATATCTTTCATGTAAACAAAGTAATAGTGAAGGCGAAAGATAGGGATGCTGAGGATAAACAAAGAGAAACAAAACGAAAGCTGGACGACACCGTAGGATGAAAAGACAAGAAGGGAAAAGCGAGCGGGGCAAGACGAAAAGAGAAACAGAGAAGACCCGAAAAGAATGCTGAACACCAGTGAAGAAAGAAAAAAAAAGCTGGAAAACATTCAAAGGTGAAAAAGTGGACAACATTGAAAGGAGAAAAAGAAAGGTGGATAATACTGAACGAAGAAAAAGAAAGGTAGACAACACTGAAAGAAGAAAAAGAAAGGTAGACAACACTGAAAGGAGAAAAAGAAAGGTAGACAACACTGAAAGGAGAAAAAGAAAGGTAGACAACACTGAAAGGAGAAAAAGAAAGGTAGACAACACTGAAAGGAGAAAAAGAAAGGTAGACAACACTGAAAGAAGAAAAGGAAAGGTAGACAACACTGAAAGAAAAAGGCAGAAAAATTACAAGAAAACTGAACAACACTAACATGAAGAAGAACACCTAGAAGAAAGATAAACGACACTGAAGGCAGAGATGAAGACCACAACGAGAAGTGAACAACGCCGTTCAAGCGCACACCGACCCCCTCTCTACCTGCTGGCCCGACACACCGGGCACGCCCTGACCTCCCCCTTGATGCGGGAATGCAGAGGGTTGCCCTCCGACACCCCGTCATCGTGTTCATCCAGGGCGCTGTGGAACACGTCCTCCACCCAGTGGGACCAATCAGAATGCGCCGAGCTGACAGACACGGCATCAGCAGGCACCGAGATGGAGTTCTGCTTCTTACGGATCTGATCCTGAACAGCTGACTTGCGCGCCCCAATGTTGCTGTTTGTCGTCTTCTTGTTGTAGACGTTGTTGTTGCCCGTCGCGTTCTTGGTGGAGACACTGCTGTTCATAGTGTCATTACCGTTGGCCATCTTCTTGGCGTAGCGTGCGTTGAGTCTACTGGTGGTGGACAGGTCCCCGACCTCAGCAGTCAGCAGGCTGCCCGGGAAGTAGCGATCGTTCATGCGAGTCTGGGAGAGGTCAATGTCCGCGCTGTCGTCCTCAAAGGCAGAAGGATCTGCACCGTCCATGCCGTTAGGGACGTGCCCGTCAGGTGCTGAGCGCTGGTTGTAGCGCTGGTTCATAGGACTGTCGGACAGCACCACGTCCACGATGTCTGTGGGCCGCTGGTTGAGGATGCTGGTGGTGGAGAAGCCAGGCCCCCCATGCCTTTCATGGTGCTGTGGAGAGGACCCGCCACAGGTCTCCTGGACACGTCCTCCTCTCCGCTGACCACAGGCTTCGATCTTTTCAGCATCTGCGGAAGCGGACCGACCAGCTGCAGGACTCGCTCATGCTCAGCGTTGTGGGGTTCCTGGACATGCCGCTTGTGCTGCCCTCTCTCCTGGCTGCGGTCCAGGGACACGAGGAAGTAGGCTTTACTGTGAGGGAAGCCCGGGGCGATCTCCATCTCGCTGAGCAGGTCCAGGACATAGTCATAACCCATCAGTTCGTAGAACTCCACGTCATCTTGAAGCAGCAGCGTCCAGCCTTGTGTGTTGTCCTGGATTCCTCTGTTTCGGGGACAAAGGAAATGCCAAAATTACGGCCGCCTGGATGACGAAGACATTCAAACAGGTGTCTGTTGTGTGTATCTCTATTCACTACGCAAATGTACTCGTAACTGTATGTTACTGACAGCGCTGTCGAGCTTTCATTCTTATAATATGAGATACGGAGGATGCAATGCTATAAAATCTAAGCACTCAAATAACATCTAATTCCAAAGGTGAAAAGGTTGAAATCGCATAGCCCAATGGCCGTACCGGCAGTGAAATGTTGGAGGTGCACCGTGTCCAAGGCACGGCATGATGAAAGACGGAGCCAACCAGTCTCTTTCCACCGCCATCACCTTCTCGGACCTGAATCAGTTATCGATTTACTGTTGGGTTGACAGAGAGAGTTTTAAAGCCATGAAAGTCCGAGCCCATAAAATCGGTTGAACGGTAGGCCCTACAGGCAGATGTTCTAGTCGTTGGATAAGGGTCCCTTCAATTAACATATAAGACAACTAAAGCACTGCATGCGTTCACACTCACTATTCAATAAAATAATCATGTACCTTTGTTTCAAAAGATAGGAACCGAGCAGTTCCCCAGACGTCCAAGACTCCACGTGGCCAGTCTTGTTGATATCTGACCAACAATGCAAACTCCAATTAGTATAACAGGAGACTAATTTCTTTTCCTTGGAGGTGAATAGTTCTAGACGTACTCAAAAAAACAGTACTTGATTGCAAGTCACAAGTTTCTTGTCACACTAAACAATATCACTTCAAAAGTTTCAACAAAGAAATCAACTGAATAAAGTGCAGACACAATCATTCCATCTTAGGAGAAAAACTGAAAGAAAAAAGATTAATTTAAACATAAGAAACAGAACTCTTATAAACGAAAAGAGAGAGAGAGAGAGAGAGAGAGAGAGAGAGAGAGAGAGAGAGAGAGAGAGAGAGAGAGAGAGAGAGAACGATCTCTTCGCTGACTGAAACTAAGGTCTTTCTCGATTGATGAGTCTTTCCTTGTAAATTAAGCCATTTCTAGTATCAAATTTGAGTTTCGGCTCCCTGGGGAATCTCCCAACAGGAGCTAGAAATTAGCCTAACCGGCTATTCTGGTGCCTATCACACTGACACCAGTCACATTATTATGGTCTCCCTTCTCTCCATAGGCAAAGATTCACAATTCAACCATCTCTCAAGATATTAGCGAAGTGTGGTGTTTGAAAGAGATACATTGTTGGGAAGGTAAGGGGGTAAAAGTCTTTAGTGTAGCCATGTAAATCTGAAGAGGTCAAAATATAAACTGAGCTTTCACAACACCGCGCACAGTGCGTTCCCTGAATATTTTCCGTTCCCACGTTAAAGATACTTCGGACGAATTTAAGACTAACAGATGTACACACCTAGTACATCCATAGACATGAATACAGTAGTCAAACTATTTCACGTCTTGTTTTGTCCATACTTATTTTACTACGCATCAGAATATTCAGAAAGGCATCAGTAAATGAAATATCTTTTCAAATATTGGGTGCACTCACAAGCAGCTGTATACTGATGTGAGTTTTGTTGAAAGACGTTTACGTAGATACTTCCTGGCATCAAACAAAAACGGTTAATTCTGAACTTAAAGTGTTGTTGTCACGGGCTATAGGTACAGCTACATACTTTTCTCTATTATCAAAGGACTTTCTTGTTTGGGATTTAATGCTGAACCAGAATTCAAGTCTTAGTAACGTGATTTGTATAAAAACATAAGACGACGCTAAATCAAAGATATGTAAAGACACTGTACTATGGTTGAAATTTAACTAAAACTTACTTCAGAAAAAAGATGAATCATCAAAACGCATTCAGCGAGACTGGTTATTGGTTGAAGATGAATGGACAGCTAGGCTTTGGTTTATTCGTTTTCCCCCATAGAAATAGCAACAACTGCTAAAAATGAACTCGGGGGTGTACTCATAGACTGTAAAAGATAGAATCGTTTTAATGCTTGTACTAAATGTCAATGACTCAAAAACAACTGCCCTGTTTGAAGCACAAACTTCAACACCACAAAGCACCGACAAGTCAATACAAAATGATGTCCTACCAACGCGAACTTTTACACAAAAGCCAAATCATAGCTTTCATGCCCAACCGTATACCAATACACACGTAAGAAAAATAAAACCTCAATAAATGTATGGCAACAAATGCCTCAACAACGCAAGCTTCAACTTCAGAAACCAAAATATGGACAGAATGTGTTATTTGTCTAGTACAACTCATGACCTGTCAAGTATCAACACACAGTTCAACACCATGAAAACACCGTTATATATTGCAAGGAATGTCCTACTAACACAAACTTCAACGGCAAAAAACACAAACATATGCATCGCTAAGGATGTCCAGGCAACAAACATTGTTACCACCAGGAAGTCCCTGTTCAGGCTACCACTCACTGCACAACATGCCTTACCATCGGGAAACTTGATTTCCAGCGCCATGTTGGCCTTGCGCTGAATGCAGAGCCACTCCAGGAAGCAAGGGGGGTAAATACGACTGAGCTGCGACCGCAAGTTGGCTGACTGCAAGACCTTATGTTGACAGACCCACTTGTAGGCGTTGACAGCGACATCGGACACGTACCTGTTGGCAAAGGCATAGGGAGTTTTATTTCAAGTCTTGCATCGGACACGTACCTGTTGGCAAAGGCGTAGTAAAGGCTTGCATCGGACATGTACCTGTAGGCAAAGGCGTAGGGAGTTTTATTTCAAGTCTTGCATCGGACACGTACCTGTAGGCAAAGGCGTAGGGAGTTTTATTTAAAGTAAAGGCTTGCATCGGACATGTACCTGTAGGCAAAGGCGTAGGGAGTTTTATTTCAAGTCTTGCATCGGACACGTACCTGTAGGCAAAGGCGTAGGGAGTTTTATTTAAAGTAAAGGCTTGCATCGGACATGTACCTGTAGGCAAAGGCGTAGGGAGTTTTATTTAAAGTAAAGGCTTGCATCGGACATGTACCTGTAGGCAAAGGCGTAGGGAGTTTTATTTCAAGTCTTGCATCGGACACGTACCTGTAGGCAAAGGCGTAGGGAGTTTTATTTAAAGTAAAGGCTTGCATCGGACATGTACCGGTAGGCAAAGGCGTAGGGAGTTTTATTTAAAGTAAAGTCTTGCATCGGACACGTACCTGTAGGCAAAGGCGTAGGGAGTTTTATTTAAAGTCTTGCATCGGACACGTACCTGTAGGCAAAGGCGTAGGGAGTTTTATTTCAAGTAAAGGCTTGCATCGGACATGTACCTGTAGGCAAAGGCGTAGGGAGTTTTATTTAAAGTAAAGTCTTGCATCGGACACGTACCTGTAGGCAAAGGCGTAGGGAGTTTTATTTAAAGTAAAGTCTTGCATCGGACACGTACCTGTAGGCAAAGGCGTAGGGAGTTTTATTTCAAGTAAAGGCTTGCATCGGACATGTACCTGTAGGCAAAGGCGTAGGGAGTTTTATTTAAAGTAAAGGCTTGCATCGGACATGTACCTGTAGGCAAAGGCGTAGGGAGTTTTATTTAAAGTCTTGCATCGGACACGTACCTGTAGGCAAAGGCATGGGGGTGGGGTGGGGTATTTAAAGTAAAGTCTTGCATCGGACATGTACCTGTAGGCAAAGGCATCGGAGTTTTATCCGGAGGAAACCTTCCAGAGTCGTAGCCGTCGAGCAACTTATGTCTGTATCACTGTCACTTTACAAGACCTGAGCAGTGCGTTGGATTAACACGTAGACTGGCGTCTGCTGAACCTCATCCATGAGATCCTCCTTCCAGATCTCCTATTGGTCTATCTGTTAACTCTGTGCACGTGTCTTGTGAATTTTGATAAGTGTAGTTTAGTGTGCTGGATTAGTCTAAACGCAGTGACGCCTTTTTGGTGAACTTGAAACTGTTACTGAGCAAAAGGGCAAACTCGTGATCACAAATACCCACGTGCTCACACACACACACACACACACACACGCGCGCGCGCACGCACACACACACACACAGACGCGCGAAGAAGAAGGAGAAGAAGAAGAAGAGGAAGAAGAAGAAGAGGAAGAAAATTAGAAAGAACACTAGACGAGAAATATGTGCAGGCGACAATCTCAAATCTGTCTTGGTCTCACTTAAGAAGATACTTGAAGAGAGTTGAGCTGGGCATGAAGACAGAGAGACAGCTCGCCATCACACGCCACAGTTTGTCCGCCTGCTCCACACTCTGGTTCTGCCACGTCTGGTTTGCCAGCTGACAAAGAATCTCGTCCCGCAGCCCCTCATGACGGAGACCCTGCCCCCACATAGATGGCACCATACAGCCAATGAATGGGAGAGGGGGGGAGTAGATAAGGGGATGGGTTAGACATTGCAAAAACAGACACAGACACACACACACACACACACACACACACACACACACACACACACACATACACGCACACACACGCACACACACACACACACACACACACACACACACACACACACACACACACACACACACACACACACAGCGCACCCGAGCATGAGCACGCGGAAAACATATTCAGACATGAGAGACAGAGGAAAAGAGAAAGAGAAGGGGAGGGGGTGGGGGGGCGGGAGTCTTGGTCGGGGAGGAGAGGAGATACGTGGGAGAGAGAGAAGAGCAAATAAACCCACACTAACTATCTGTACAATATAGTCAGCCATGAGTGGGAGAGAGAGAGAGAAGAACAAATAAACCCACACTAACTATCTGTACAATATAGTCAGCCATGAGTGGGAGAGAGAGAAGAACAAATAAACCCACACTAACCATCTGTACAATATAGTCAGCCATGAGTGGGAGAGAGAGAAGAACAAATAAACCCACACTAACCATCTGTACAATATAGTCAGCCATGAGTGGGAGAGAGAGAAGAACAAATAAACCCACACTAACCATGTACAATATAGTCAGCCATGAGTGGGAGAGAGAGAAGAACAAATAAACCCACACTAACCATCTGTACAATATAATCAGCCATGAGTGGGAGAGAGAGAACAAATAAACCCACACTAACCATCTGTACAATATAGTCAGCCATGAGTGGGAGATAGAGAAGAACAAATAAACCCACACTAACCATCTGTACAATATAGTCAGCCAGCACCTTCTCTTTCTTCTCGGACATGTTGGTTTCACACATGTAGCGCAAAATCTGTTGACAAATCATCAGAAAACATTCTTCGAATACGGAGCAAAACATTGCGTTTGTGTATACTTAAGAGTGCACGCGCGCACGTGCTCGCACATGTCTGTGTGAGCGTGTGGATTGCACGTGTGTTTGTGTGTCTGTGGATACACTCGCGTATGTATCTGTTTGCATAACATTAGGTTAATATGGCAATAATCTAATTTCATATATATATATATATATATATAATATATATATATATATATATATATATATATATAATATTTCACATATATACATATGTGTGTGTGTGTGTGTGTGTGTGTGTGTGTGTGTGTGTGTGTGTGCGTGCGTGCGTGCGTGCGGTGTGTGTGTGTGTGTGTGTGTGTGTTGTGCGTGTGTGTGTGTGTGTGCGTGAGCGCGCGCGCGCGTGCACGTGTGCGTGTGTGTGTGTGTGTGTGTGTGTGAGCGCAGCAAACAATGAATACCTACCGTTTTTCAACTTATCATTAAATAACGGAGGACTATAATTGCGATCGTACAACACCAGCATAAATCATGACCTTAAATAGATGATGAAAAGAAAACTTGACTATAGGCCTATATTCCAATTTGAACGGCGCAGAAATCCGACAAGGTGGAATAAAACTGAAATAGCCGCTATATTCAATTCGCACGGGAGTTTTCGATAGGGGAGTTAATAAATTGTTTGGACTCAAGGAGTTACTTCCCGTACATTCTTCATCAGATATGCAAAATGCCAAAGGTCACCGTTTTCCATTGATTAAAAAGAAAATGAAGAAGAAGAAGAATTTTTAACATTGCATAAAAACATTTCGGTTGTAGAAAGACACTGAATGTGAAGACAGTTAGTGCATCATACGACTAGTAGCAATACCATTAACATAAGGTTAAACTATTTTTCGACATTACATTAAGTTAGACAATTCTGACAAAGACGCTTTCACAGTGCCGTCAAATACGCACTCTCTCTATCTCTCTCATACATACACACATACTCCCTCTCTCTCTCTCTTTCTCTCTAAAACAGACGCACAGTCACGGCAGGCACTGACCAATTTGAAGAGCGTCAGAGCGTGCTGAGAGAGTTGCTCCCCGTTGACATTGGTCAGAGGGGTCAGCAGAGCTTCCCTCCTCACCCCCCACTGGGGGTCCTGGCAGAACAGCACACTACGTCAGTCCTGTCTCTCTCTCTCTCTCTCTCTCTGTATGCGTGCGTGCGTGCGTGCGTGTGTGTGTGTGTGTGTGTGTTCACATGAGTGAGTGAGCGAGTGAAAAGCCACAAGCAAATTAAATAATTACATTTGTCACAAAAATCTTGCACTGGGATGCCCAAGCATTAAATGAACAAGAAAATCAAATGCCAAAG
>CM031595.1:135838602-135846102 GCA_018398815.1 Conus ventricosus | reverse complement strand
AGAAACTGAAAAAAATGACACTTGCTCCACCAATATATGACAGTCAAAAAGAGTGTTAAAGAACGCCACATAATTTTTTTAAGCCGAAACACAAGGTGCTTTCCGCTCTATAACAAACCAAATTTGGTGAGCAAATGGTCACTGAGATACGCAATACTACGTGATACAGTACAGCAATACGCACATATACAGACATGTGCCTCTTCATTGGGAAAATTGATAGTGTTCCCGTTCAATGCTGAAGAAATATACAAACATGCACCACAACAAATTTGTATGTACATTTTAGAATGATACAGTAGGCATAAAGACGTGAGACTGATAATGCATATGCAGCAGAGAATACTGTCCGGAGTTGACGTCCCAAAGGAAAAAAACCGATGAAACCATGGGTGCACAACATAAATGTCTGGACTGGTTGCTACAACTCTAGCCTGTTACGCATGACAAAGGGCAATAACTTTAGCTCCTGACAGTCAAAACACTAAAGGCACATAACTCCAAACATTCTGCTTCCAGTACCCGTTCATCTAAGATTTACCCAGATAAGAGTTACACATAACAAACATGGAAAATCCGCCCCCCCCCCCCCCCCACCAACCCCTCACAAAAAAGAAATCCCAGGCTTCCTCATCTACACCATCAGCCCATTTTGCACTATGGATCCACAACTGGATTTTAATGGGTATGTTTGCGGGCCACGTTCCGCCTTTCCACTACGTTTATTTAAATTGGTTGGGTTGGGTTTTGTTTCTCGCTATTACGATCATAATAGCCTTTTTGTACGGACCTGGATCCACCATTTAATCCGTATCCGCACAAAGGATTTTCTTTTTTTTTTAAGGGGGTGGAGGGGGTGGACATGTTCACTCTAACTGGAAAATATGTGTGCAGCCTTTTTGCATGATCTTGCTGACAGATGAAGACGAAGACAAAACCTGCTTGGTGTGAAGAAGACTGCACAAGGAGAAAGGCTATACTGGTGAACTATGACAACATCAAAGCGGGTTGTTGACATTTACGTTGAGGAGCACAAGGAGAAAGGCTATACTGGTGAACTATGACAACATCAAAGCGGGTTGTTGACATTTACGTTGAGGAGCACAAGGAGAAAGGCTATACTGGTGAACTATGACAACATCAAAGCGGGTTGTTGACATTTACGTTGAGGAGCACAAGGAGAAAGGCTATACTGGTGAACTATGACAACATCAAAGCGGGTTGTTGACATTTACGTTGAGGAGCACAAGGAGAAAGGCTATACTGGTGAACTATGACAACATCAAAGCGGGTTGTTGACATTTACGTTGAGGAGCACAAGGAGAAAGGCTATACTGGTGAACTATGACAACATCAAAGCGGGTTGTTGACATTTACGTTGAGGAGCACAAGGAGAAAGGCTATACTGGTGAACTATGACAACATCAAAGCGGGTTGTTGACATTTACGTTGAGGAGCACAAGGAGAAAGGCTATACTGGTGAACTATGACAACATCAAAGCGGGTTGTTGACATTCACGTTGAGGAGCACAAGGAGAAAGGCTATACTGGTGAACTATGACAACATCAAAGCGGGTTGTTGACATTTACGTTGAGGAGCACAAGGAGAAAGGCTATACTGGTGAACTATGACAACATCAAAGCGGGTTGTTGACATTTACGTTGAGGAGCACAAGGAGAAAGGCTACTGGTGAACTATGACAACATCAAAGCGGGTTGTTGACATTCACGTTGAGGAGCACAAGGAGAAAGGCTACTGGTGAACTATGACAACATCAAAGCGGGTTGTTGACATTCACGTTGAGGAAGACCACGACACCTGCCAGGAACTGTTTTTACCCTGTAGATATGAAGATGAAGCTGACTGGACGATGAATCCAGCAACAGCAGCTGAGAAATTCGACGTCTGATTTCCCTACTTGGCTGAGAAGGCATTGGTAAAGAGGAAATGTTTCGTTAAAATGAGACCATGCAGCAACGGGAACGTTGACCTAATTACATTTCGACAAATTCAAAATCTATCGATCCATTTTCAAGGTGTTCTTTAGTTTTACACGAAGTTCAATGCACATCACCTGCTACTGACAATAACATTTCTCGTGTGAATGTTCCATGCACTTTCAGTCAAAGGATTTGTGAACAAATGCCACAGAGCGATTATATTCAATTTCCGAGAAATGTGCTAAAGTGAAGAAAACGAATTATCACGTCTTACTGGATGGC
Source organism: Conus ventricosus (assembly GCA_018398815.1). Classification (NCBI taxonomy): domain Eukaryota; kingdom Metazoa; phylum Mollusca; class Gastropoda; order Neogastropoda; family Conidae; genus Conus; species Conus ventricosus. The sequence goes on along the minus strand of CM031595.1, from coordinate 135,843,879 downwards.
ACTTTGCAAGGAACTAAACACACCAACATTCGAAGTAGAGACAGGACGAACAAAAGCGAGAGATTAGTCGGAGAGAGAGTGACCAAATACAGAAAATTGCTAAATACAGTTGTTGTTTTTTAAATTCCACACCATAAACATGTTAATGGCAGAACCCACTGACATTACATAGCTGAAACATGATATAATACATACTTAAAACACGATCCTAGAAACCCCTAACAGATTATTTAAACCATCCTACAATTCACACACAAAACACACGGCAACTATCAAGAGAGATTATAGAAACATGGATTTAAGACAAAATAGTTTTAATACATAGAGGATATATTTATAATTGGTATGTTAATGTCCACATATCCTCTCTCTCTCTCTCTCTCTCTCTCTCTCTCTCTCTCTCTCTCTCTCTCTCTCTCTCAAGTACTTAATGTTTAAGACAGGTATGTTAGTTCTTTCAAAGCTTTATGACAGATATGTTAGTTCTCTCTCTCTCTCTCTCTCTCTCTCTCTCTCTCTCTCTCTCTCTCTCTCTCTCTATCTATCTATCTATCTATCTGTGCGTGTGTGTGTGTGTGTGTGTGTGTGTGTGTGTGTGTGTGTGTGTGTGTGTGTGTGTTTCTCTCTGTCTGTCTGTCTGTCTATCTCTCTCCCTCAAGTATTTAACTGTTTTATGTGAGATACGTTAATTCTCTCTCTCTCTCTCTCTCTCTCCTCTCTCTCTCTCTCTCTCTCTATATATATATATATATATATATATATATATATATCCCTCTCTCTTTTTCCCTCCCCCCTCTCTCTCTTTCTCACTCTCCCTCTCTCTCTTTCTGTTTCTCTCTCTCTCTCTCTCTCTCTCTCTCTCCCTCCCTCTCTCTCTCTCTCTCTCCCCCCCCTCTCTCTCTCTCTCTCTCTCTCTCTCTCTCTCTCTCATCGTAGTGCCAACGACATCAACTCACCCTCTGTTGACGAGACAACTTGTCCTTGGCTAGTTGTTGTCTCTGGGCCAGCTTTTCCTGCTCTAGTTGGAGGCGGATCTCTTCCCGTTTCTGCCCCCAACATCGTCACAGTTCATCACCGTGCATAACTTGTATTTCACACAGCTGATAGCCCCCAACATCGTCACAGTTCATCACAGTGCATAACTTGTACCTCACACAGCTGATAGCCCCCAACATCGTCACAGTTCATCACAGTGCATAACCTGTACCTCACACAGCTGCCCCCAACATCGTCACAGTTCATCACCGTGCATAACTTGTATTTCACACAGCTGATAGCCCCCAACATCGTCACAGTTCATCACAATGCATAACTTGTATTTCACACAGCTGATAGCCCCCAACATCGTCACAGTTCATCACAATGCATAACTTGTATTTCACACAGCTGATAGCCCCCAACATCGTCACAGTTCATCACAATGCATAACTTGTATTTCACACAGCTGATAGCAGGCAGTAGCCTGAGATAGAGTCAGTCTACTTGTCTGTCCTCAAGTAAGTTCGACACGCACTTATCTATACGTATAGTTTATCACGCAGAAGTATACTGAATGTCAAGGTTAAGGTTTCAATGATAATCTAGCTACTTCGATGGCCGCTGCGGTGTCAGTATACAAAACACGATTTTTCTTTTTGTAGGTTTGTATTATAGTCTTTTTGTAGATTTTCGTTACTGAAACTAATTAAGGTCTGCTGATATAGTACAATTTTTTTGTAGGTTTTTTATTTTTAAAACTAGTTAAGCTCTGTTGATATGGTAAGTCTTTTTGTAGATTTTCAGTACTGAAACTAATTCAGCTCTGCTGATATAGTACAATCTTTGTTGTAGGTTTTCATTATTACACTAGCTAAGCTCTGTTGATATGGTACAGTATGGAAACAGGTGATGCTTCTTCTTCTTCTTCTTCCTAAAATACTGGTTCACTCAAAAACGAGTAGGTCACCAGCGCGCATGTTAAAACGTAAAATAAAATAACATAAAACAGTGCGACTCAGACTGTTGGCCCCTGGAGCAAATTTGGCAACAAGGGGTTGCACTCGATATTCAAGAAGTTAAAAGCAATAGCCAAATTCAGGCCCAGGTAATAGTAAAATATCTGGGGAAGTAAAAATAGAAAATCGTCAATATGCAGATCTCAAAACTGTCGAATCAATTTGTTTTTTAAATGAGATTGCATTTGTGGCAATCTTGATGGCACCCGGCAGTGAGTTCCACAGCCGTACAGAACTGGGATAAAAAGAATGTAAGTGGCTGTCAATATTTGATGCAGGTATGGTATAACATTGACCGCCACTCCTGGTGCTACTTTTATCCAATACTAGTTGTTCCATTGGAATATCAATTACTTTAGCTCTGCCTTTGAAGATGTTAAGTTTGATAATAACTCTTCTCTCTTCTAAGGGTTTCCATTCTAATTTCCTCATGTTCTTCCTAGTATTCCCCTTTTCTCTGATGTGGTTCCCTGTTACGAACCGAAATAACACCTCCACCTTTTCCCCCACCCCACCCCCCTTGTTCTCCTTGCTCTTGGAGACACATATAATATCAAGAGATAATTCTGTATGTGATGTATTCATCTTTTAGATCTTTGCTAACTCATGAATGGGTGTGCAATGTTAAAACATTCCTTTAAAAGAAATTCTCATATACACAAGATTTTGTAGAACATCATTACAGACATCACAACTGTTTAAGTGATCATTACCCGTAAGGCGAAAGTGATCTTACCGCTTTGTCAAGTGTTAGACATCCTTTAAATACAGCCTGCGCGCGCACGCACGCACGCACGCACGCGCACACACACACACACACACACACACACACACACACACACACACACACACACACACTTTCCAAAAACTACTCCTAGTATGGTACGTTGAAAACTATAAACTCCCAGTATGGTACGTTGAAAACTACAACTCTAGCAAAAGTTGAAGCGAGAGGATCGAAAATGTTTGTTATCAAATCACTTTTAAAAAATAACAAAGAAGAAGAAAAAGAGGGGGAGGATGTTGCGACCCAACGGTAAAACACCGTTTTGACTTCCGCCTCGATTACATGCAAGACAAACAGACGTGGGGAAAGAACAAAGGAAGATACAGACGCAACGCGTTTTGACCTCTTGCTCTTCTACAGGCAACACAATGTGAGATCGAACAAATGTCAATAATGAAGATTTGGAAGAAACGCTTTACAAATCATAAAAGTATTTTTAAAAGTTTTGAAAAGGGGTATGATGAATCCTGAATAGGTTTTTCTTTGACCTCAAAGATCTTTATAAATTGAATGTCTAATAAAAGGCATGATAGATTCTGCACATGTTTTTCTTTAATCTAAAAGATCTTTATAAATTCTTGGGGGAGGGGGGAGGGGGAAGATTTGTATTTTATGACAGTGCTTTATAACGACTGAAGAAGGCTCTGTGAATTGTGAAACAGGTTTTAGTCTAGAGTAAACTGTGCGGGGGGCAGGCTGAGGTAGGGGAAAGAGGGGGGGGGGGGGGCCCAAGGTCGATGCATGGAAAGGGAGGAACCGATCTGCCACCCCAACAAACGCTACCCTCATTCGCAGCGGGGGACATAAATTGCCTGCTCCGAGGATTCAGGTGGGAAGCTCACAAAGAAAAGTAATTGCGACAGATTAACGTCGTAACGGATACTAGACCACCGCGCGATAATTCACGGTACGTGGTGAATCCCACAGCCCCCCACCCCCCCCCCCCCCACCACCCCCCACCCCCACCTTTCAGAGAGAGAGGGCGAGAGGCGGTGGCGGGTAGGCAGGCAGACGGGCAGGCAGAGACAAAGAGAAGGGACACAGACAAAATGACACAGAGAACCTTCATGAGAGAAGTGGTATGCATTTTTTAATTTCATGTCTATAGATGTATCATTTTACAAGTAGAATACAAGTTTAAAACGACAATCGCTGTAAAACTCGTTATTGGTTCCAATACTTCAACATTACCTTTTAAGTGTAACATCAAAAACTACTGCACATTTTCTTAACAGAGCCTGTAGCCCTCTCTAGAGATCTTTTATGAGATACCATCTCCAGAAATCATGCTCAATGGTTTCTGTTTCATTGCTACGAGAACTACAACAGGAGCTTTCAGTAATACCCATTTCATTCAAATTAACATTCGTTCCAATGATTCTATGTTCCAGTTTCAGTTGCATCCATTTCAATTTTACATCTTTAACCTGCCGAATCTTTAAGAATGCAATTTTGGGAGAGGCACAGGCGTTTCATTGACAAAAAGAAACCGTACCTCATTTATGATATGACACCATTGATAACTTTGGAAAACTGATTTGCATGACATAACTATGGTGTAACCAATGATATTCATAAACTGATTTATATTATTTCCCATATACAGGACGAAGTCAGACCATCGCAGTCTCTACTCCCGCATGGTATTTTAACGGGACTGCAGTGACATGAACAGCAAAAAAAACAAAACCAACAAACCAGTGCGACAAAGTCAGTGGATAGGTGCATGGGGAGAGGACGGGACAGGAGCGGTGGGGGGGGGGGGGGGGGGGAGAGAGAAGGGATGGGGAGAGACTGGGGCGGGAGGCGTGAACTAAAGACAGATGTCGCCTCTCTCACGATTGTCCCTGACTACGCATACATCTGCCTGCTAACGAACGACCAGCCGTCTTTCAACGGACAAAAGGTTTGGAAGCCGAAGGGGGCAGGATCGAAGTGACATCACTGCTCATTGTATGCAGGACACGCCAGTCCAGTTGGGCGTTTTTTAGTGGCGAGGTGGCGATACTTCTTGCTCGCTGGGCGAGTGTCCACGTTTCATTCCATCCTCTAGCGGGGCTAGGAGAAAAAAAAAGCTAGAGTTTGCTAGACTTGTCTTGGGGTTCTCTCGCATGCGAGGGAAAAATGGTCGATAGCTTAATGTCCTGTGACTGGTGCACGAAAAGTGGTAATCTTCCCTGATTGGTACAGTCGAAACGCTGACACTTCTACGGTAAGAACGGAAGAAGCAGTCAACACTGTCAATTTGCTTCTTTTTTTTTTTTTTTTTTTTTTTTTTCTTGCGCCTGTTTTCTCACTCCACTCGCCTCTCACGGCCTCCTCGGCAAGGAGAAGCTTGCTAGGAGAAGAAAATGGTGGAAGAGTGCACTCACCAGGGTTTGAGTATGGTGATCGGGGGAACAAGAAGGAAAGCAAGCTTTCTGCTCATAGAGCTGTCATCAGGCTAGCTTGCTCGCCGTAATGAAACTCGTATCTTGTATAAATGTGTTGTAGCTG
>CM031595.1:135813602-135823602 GCA_018398815.1 Conus ventricosus | reverse complement strand
TGTTCGGCGCGGACATTTTCTTTCGTTTTGCTGCACTGCTCTACGCGCTTTCCACGAAGTATATAATTCAGTCGCAAGCCGCTCACTACTTCTTTCGATACCCCCCACTCCCTTCCACCCACCCTCTTCGCCTTTCTCCCTTCTCCTTTCTCCTACCCTGCCCTTCCCGCCTCTCCTTCAGCCCCCCCCCCCCCCCACCCCCACCCCTCTCTCTCTCCCTACCCAATGGTTCGCGTAACAAAGACCACTGACTCACGACCACGGTTTGTTTCATAGTGTTGTTATTGAACTGGACGATATTCGATCTTGCTCACGCAGCTGGTTGTGTTCCGACGATCCAGGGTTAGCAAGTGCGAGGAGTCCTTCAGAGAAGACACTGGGGCCAGGATAGCTCAGTTGGTAGAGCGCCGGACTCATACACCTGGGGTTGCTGGGTCGGATCTCCGCCGGGACGTATTGGCGGACCAGAAGGATGTTTCCATCGGAGGGAACATTGATTCTGATTCTGTTTCCCCAAAAGTCCGAATGAGACTATGAATCGAGATTCGTGTGTGAAGCACGCATAATTTCAAACACATAAAATTCCTTCACCAACTTTCGGAAGAAGAGGCCAGTTTGGCCATTGGCATACATGACACGTTATTTCTAGCACGCACCCTGTGTGAAAAATCGAATAGATGAAAAAAAAAAATAAACAACTGTCTGGGTGACCGATACTGAATGAATGACATGGGAAACGACTAAATGTAGCACCAGCAGGCAGCTCTTCAGTCGGCTCTACCCGGGTAGGCAGTCCGTTGTGTAAACGACGGCGTCGATAGTAAAGCACTTACAGCTTGGTTTCTAACTGAGAATGAGCGCTGTATGAGTATTCTTAATGATGATGATAATGATGATGATGTTGATGATGATAACAACAATAATAATATAATAATATTAATGATAATTATTATCATTATTATTATTATTATATTTATTATTGTTGTCATTGTAATGGCCATCGTTTATTTTGGTACGATCCGGTGGCGTATGAAGAGGAAAGAGAGTTGGGGGGGGGGGGGGGGGGTGAGGAGGGAGGGGCAGGTCAAAGCTGCTCCTCATGACCTTAAGGGGGTGAGGGGTGGGGGCGGGGGTGGGGATGGGATGGTACGGCTTTCTGTCCCTCCTGAATTCACTAAGCTTGAAAAAAAAAAAACAATAATAATAATACTGCTTATTTTCTTTAAGTGACTTTTAAATTTTATAGGATTTGGGGGGGGGGGGGGGGGTATTGGTGCTGATGCTGCTAATGCTACTTGTGACAGTCGAGCTGCTTCTGCAAAAAGCGTATTTCCCGTGACACCCCAGTAATCTTACCTGCATATCCCCCTCCCCCTCCTCTCCCCCTCCGACCCCACTTCCCGTCGTCATCCCTGGCCACTCCTGTTCCCCCAGCCCAGACCATGACTTTCCTACCTCCTCACTGGTGCATTCACTGCGCCTCCCTGGTGCAGGACCTAGAATATACGTGAGTTCTTTAGAGTTGTTACAATTTCGTTCACAGCCTCCTCCTTTTTGTATTTGAAATCGACTGTTTCCTGCTCTGGTAATATCGGCGAGCGGGTGGAAACAGCCAGCATGGAGAATGACAGCTGGCCAGAAGAATACATTAAGGGAGTGAAAATTCCAACAGATTTTTCTACCAATCATAAGGCATTACTATTTATGGTTCCTATGAGAGGTAATTGGAACTGATGGGGAGGGGCGGGGGGCGGGGGGAGGGGGTGATAACAGTTGAACATAATTAGAAAGAATTTCCTTTTTAACCTTTTGCCCAGAAGACAAAATTTTCGTCTTTGAAGTAAATACGAAGTGAATTTCAAACGGGAGGAAGGTGAATTTGAAATTATACTGTTTAAAATTCGTTTGTTTTTCATCGCTCTTTGTTTATTTGTAAATAGTTCTGCACGTAAAACGCTACGTGATTCGACAATTTAGTCTGTGAGTGTCCTTGTGATTATTACAAAAAGTCTGTAAGTGTCCTTGTGATTGCTGCAAAGAGTCTGTCTGTAAGTGTCCTTGTCATTGTTACAAAGAGTCTGTAAGTGCCTTGTGATTGTTACAAGGAGTCTGTAAGTGTCCTTGTGATTGTTACAAAGAGTCTGTAAGTGTCCTTGTGATTGTTGCAAAGGACCGCCAGCATTCACCTCATGTCAGGGTTAGCAAGACTAAAGAGTTCCTCTCTTCCCCTCCTCTCACTCCCACTGGACGAAATGGCCACAGCTTACTTCGACACCATTACACACTGTACCTCCTGTTGTGGATGATTTGAAATACAGCAGAGTGCCTGAAGTCTTATAGTTGTCAAACATATAAACTGTCTTAAAGGATACTCAGAAAATTTAACAATACCAAAAAAAAAAAAAAATACAGAACAAGAATCTTCCACGTTTCGATCATAGACCGTCTTCGGTCCTGAAGACGATCTAGAACTGAAACGTCGGAGATTTTTGTTCTTTGTTTCTAGTGTTAAATCTTCATCCTCTAAGACAGTCTGTATTGTTGACACTGAAGATTAGCAGTCAATAATTATTTGTCTTATAGTTGTATTATTTTACAGCATTTTTCCTTTTTTCACCTGCTTTCTTTTGTGTTTCACTCCAGCTGACCAACAGCTGACCGCTTATATTCCCCCACATAGTTAACAGCTGGTGAGAATATGCCGAATGGTAATAGACCAGGCAAGGGAGGTAATATACTCGACTGTCAACAAAAAATACATTTTGTCAGTTACAAATGCCCGTTGGGAAGCATCCCATTATGAGTACGTTTGGTCACACCTTGCATGGCTTGTTGTCAGCCTTGACACGAAACGTACAGAGCAATAATCTCGCACCATTGTGTTGTAAATGCGGAAGAGCCAAATTTAATAGCGCAGCAGCTGAGGATTCCATTGTGATGGACGCACACGCGTTATTCATAAGCTAGAGGTTAAAAACTGAGGTATATCTAGACAGAAAATCTGAGGTTACCTGCATGTGTTTATTGTGTTCTGTGACACAGGTCTAAATTCAAAAAGCTTAGCCAGTCTTTGGTCAGTGCTTGTGTTTGTAGGCTACATTTCTTCTTCTGTTGTTGCAGTGGAAAGGTGTCAGAGAGAGCACAGATAGGAAAGCTCAGATGTTTTCTTTGGAAGATGCTTCCTTGTTCGCTCAGAGTGCTACTTTTCTACACATGTCTGTATTGACTGGCTAATGTAAACAGCATTAATTCAGAGTTGTGTGCTTTGTTGGTTTCATTGTGGGAGTAAACGTCTTTTTCCTGGTTTAATGTTTCCTAAAGACAACCACAACCTTCTCTGATTCCTTTGAATGTAATTGAAAGATGATTCCTCCTTGTTATATCTGTGCATTAAAAGCAAGTGCCAGGTAGTTCCAAACAGACATATCACGAAGAATGGCAGGGAGTGTTTGGGGGACACTGACATGGTGTCAGTACTTTGCCATGGCATGGGAGCAGCCATCAGGTGCGGACGTCGTGTCTGGTAACAGACTCCGAATGACACCGGACGACAAGACAGCTTTGTGGGGACTGACTGGATCCTAATGTGTAATTCCACTACAGAGTAGACCACGTCTCTGGAGGTTCATTTGGAAAAAAAAAAAAACAACCCTTTTTGCGCCGAACATGAGAAGATAAGTGGTTGCTCGTTCTTCGTCTTCATTGTCCTAAATTGTGTTTGTGTCGCCTGAAGAAGACCTAAGAGGTTGAAATACATCATGCTTTGTTGAAATACATCATGCTTTGTTGAAATACATCATGCTTTGTTGAAATACATCATGCTTTGTCCTGTAATCTGTCTGGGTTGCCTTGTCTTCTTTTTTTAATTGGAAAAAACAGTTTTGCGGATTGTTTCAAATACCGGCGTGCGGCCTGAACGACGATTTTAGTAACAGCTGCTGCGGCAACAGACGGTCTGAACTGATCTACTGTGTTCTGCAAAGGCCACCGACATGACTATGAGCATCACAACATACTGAAGAATTTTCCCACGCTGGAGGCCGGAGAAAATCGGCTTGAAATATTGAAACAGTTAAAGCAATTAACTGATGAATTAATTTGATTACTTCAATTGTTTGTGAATACTTGCAGCTATGAATGGATGAAGGACGAAACATAGAGTGAAGGAAGGGGGAAAAAAGAAAGGAGGAGACAAGAAGGAAGAAGGACGAAACATAGAGTGAAGGAAGGGGGTAAAAAAGAAAAGGAGGGAGAGCAAGAAGGGAAGAAGAAAGTAAGGATAGAAAAAAATGAATGAAAGAAAGACGAAAAAGGAGAAAAACAAGGAAGAAAGGGGTGATAAGGAAAGAAGAAAGAAAGGAAAGACGAAAAAGGAGAAAACAAGGAAGAAAGGGGCGATAAGGAAAGAAGAAAGAAGGAAAGAACGAAAAAAGAGAAGAAAGAAAGAAATGAAAATTAGAAAAAAAAGTCATGACGCCACATCCAGCCACCCCAGCGGACATTCTTCCCATGCGCAGCAAATCATCATCCTCGCCTGGCCCAGCAGACACTCTTCCCACACACAGCAAATCATCATCCTCGCCTGGCCCAGCAAACAATCTTCACACAACAGCAAATCATCATCCTCACCTGCCCTGCAGACACTCTTCCCACACACAGCAAATCATCATCCTCACCTGGCCCAGCAGACACTCTTCCCACACACAGCAAAATCATCATCCTCGCCTGGCCAGCAAACAATCTTCCACACACAGCAAATCATCATCCTCACCTGGCCCAGCAGACACTCTTCCCACACACAGCAAATCATCATGCTCACCTGGCCCGCCACATCCGGATCGTGCGCTGTAGGGCCCCGGAAGCTTCTCTGACGCGGAGGAACGTTCGGTGGGCCAGGAAGACTCGGGCGCGGGTCTGGATGCAAATGGCCGCCTGCCTCTGTATGCTGGCCGCTTCCGCGTCCAGGTGAGCCTCCAAAGACTCCTTTAGGAACACCTGCAGTCATTCACACTGGCCGTGTACGTGGTCTGCAGTGTTAAGCTGGGTGTATGAGATTGTAATGTGATTACCTGGACCAGAATGTGTTGGAAATAGTTGTGGTACATTGAATTTCTTGCATTGTGTTCCTTGGCACTGTCTTGTGTGATTTTGTGTTGCATTCCATTGTGTTGTTTGGATTGGATTTGCATTGTTACTGCGTCGTGTGTTGTGTCGCATTCCTTCGCATTGTGTTGTATTGGGTCGCATTGTATAGTTTTGTGTTGTACTGTCTTGTGTTGTGTTGCACTGCCTTACCTTCTGTCCTATTCTCCTGCACTGCATTGGGCTTATTTATTCCAATTTAAATTGCTTTGTATTCTTTGTTTGAATTGTGTTGTTCTCTAAATGTCTTGTATTGGGTTGTGTTGTTTTAAATGTGTGTTGCATTATATTGCACTGTATTACACGATATTGTATTATTGCATTGCCTCCAATGGCATCATGTTGGTTGTATTGTATTACATTGTTGGGTGGAAAGCTCACATTCTCTTCCCGCATATGTTACAGTGAAGAGGACAGAACAGATGTTAACCAAAGCCCACGCGATGTGCAGATTTAAAAATGGCCGGGGGGGGGGGGGGGGGGGGGGGAGGGGAACAGCCACTTTTTACTCCCAATAATGAGGGGGGAACAGGAACAGATCGTCTTCTTGTGAACACTAAAGAGGTAGAGAAGAGGTGTACAGGGTAATTCTCCTCTGTGGAGAGAGGGAAAGAACGGAGAGGCGAGAGGGATGAGTTCTCACCTTGGAGATCCCGATCTGGAAGTGGTCCTTGAAGGCCGGTGCCTGGGGTGTGCAGGATCATGGCGCACACATCAGACGGCTGCTGATGCGCTCTGACCTTCTGCCCACGCAGCAGACAGCGGTACCTGCAGCACATCACCAGCCTCATGGGGGTCAGCAGAGGGTGGCTGCCACCGTGACGGTGCACAATGAAACGGTATGGACTGATATACACAGTAACGTAAAGCGAAGTCTTGGTGGGAGATTCACTTTACCTTTTACTGTAAAGACAGAATATGAATGCATATGTGTCTGTGCGATTGCATTCACGCACGCACGCACGCGCGCGCGCGCGCGCCACACACACACACACACACACACACACACACACACACACACACACACACACACACACACATGCAAGTACATACTTGCAGCACGCCCATTCATAAAACAGCTCCTCCACCAATGTTATTTCATGAATAGTTCTATCGCTTTAACATTACTGCTTTTAATTTTTGCGTTTATACTTAGCCTGAAATAGTGTTTTTCTTTAAACCCTGTCGCTGTGAAATAGATTTATTGCATTTATTAGCAAATAGTACGCATTTGAAGCATTCAATACGTGAGTGTTAAATGTACTCCTAATACGTTGTTCTTAACCCCTTGAAATCTGAGGTCGAAGAATAATTCTGCACAGTGGCATATGAGCATGACAATAGTGGACGCAAACATTGTATTCCTAAATCCATTCGCTACATATACACACATAAAGATATACTACAACCTAGAAGGGTTTTCTTCCTAGGCATTTTGTCAGTAATGGCCGCATGAGACTTCAATATTGTATCTCTGAAGATGCTGACTCTACAAACAACCCTGTAATATCCCCATAGCAACCCCATCTGCTTCGTCCTCACCATCAATGATCACCATTAAAAAAAAAAGTCTGAAATTCTGTGCCTCCACACCCACCCACCCCTCTCTCTCTCCATCCCCTGCTCTCGAGATGATCACAAAGTTTCTTCGTTCTCCTCATCCATCTCTGCGGTGAGTTCGTTCTCCTCATCCATCTCTGCGGTGAGTTCGTTCTCCTCATCCATCTCTCGGTGAGTTCGTTCTCCTCATCCATCTCTGCGGTGAGTTCGGACAGGCCAGTTCCTGTGGACTGTTGTTGGATGGACATGGTGGGGGCCCTAAGGAATGGGAACTTCACTCACGTCGGCTCCGTGACTAAGTAGTTACTGTCTTCAGTAGATGACTTTTTTTTTGACAATAATAAATCTGACTCTTACTCACCATGCAAAATATGTATGTATTAGATTAAGTATTAAAATCATATTAGATAATAGATATCATGATTAAATCTTAAAATGAGCAAGAGATTGTCCACCAGTTAGTAATAACTAAATGGACAATCTCTTGCTGATTTTGATATTTTGTCGTTTGATGCACAGCGTCTGGGTTTGACTTATGTTTGGTGTGTGCTGACACATTGGTTTGACTTATGTTTGGTGTGTTCTGACACATTGGTTTGACTTATGTTTGGTGTGTGCTGACACATTGGTTTGACTTATGTTTGGTGTGTGCTGACACATTGGTTTGACTTATGTTTGTGTGCTGACACATTGGTTTGACTTATGTTTGGTGTGTGCTGACACATTCAAACGGTCATGTTTATTTCACAGCGACTAGGTTTGACTTATGTTTGGTGTGTGCTGACACATTGGTTTGACTTATGTTTGGTGTGTGCTGACACATTGGTTTGACTTATGTTTGGTGTGTGCTGACACATTGGTTTGACTTATGTTTGGTGTGTGCTGACACATTGGTTTGACTTATGTTTGGTGTGTGCTGACACATTCAAACGGTCATGTTTATTTCACAGCGACAGGGTTTAAAGAAAAAAAAAACACTTTCAACTGGAAGAAAGAAAAATTGAAACAAGGAATAAAGATTAGAATATTCACAAGAAAACAGTACATTGTGCAAGTGTGCGAGGTGCTCTGCGTGTGCTGAATGACCGCCGGCTACACTGAACGCCACCGAAGTGACGTGGCAGAAGCGGAGGGTCTGCCCTGCTGGCTTGCCCCAGGGATGACGATGTTGATTGCTGCTCCTTGTGTGGACTGCGGTGCTGGCGATGCCAAGGGACATAACTGGGTGTGGATGTGTATTGAGGAGTATTGCCACTGGGAGAGGGGCAGAAGGGTTAAGGAGGATGGGTAAGAGACGAAAGATCAGACAAGAGAAAAAAAACATCCTCACAAAACTGGACTGAGTTCCATGCAACTGCCTTCTGTAGTCTTTCTGACGGGCAAACAGACTGGCATAGAAACAGAGCGATAGACAGACAAACAGACAGACTGACAGACAAACAGACGGATAGACAGACACGACAGGCAAAGAGATACGAAAAGAGACAGACAGACAGACAGACGGACGGACAGACAGACAGACAACACCTAAACATAAATGCCCCTCCCCTTCCCCCTTGCCCAATCTTTTGGCAGCATTTTGGTTTGTTTGATTTTGTTTTACAATCATACACAGGATCAAGAACCTACCGATATTAAATTAAAAAAAATACCTTGTGTTTTGAAAACTAGCACACCACCGCTTAACAATTCAACAACCGATCACAGCGCTCCACAATGGAGACCAGGAAGGAATTGATATTCCCACAAGCCCTGGGTGACCGTCTTCAGGCTTTTTAAGACCCCTCCACTCCATCTAGATCGAGTTTCTGATTTCATGCAAAGACCCGGACACAGATACAATTTCAGACACAGGGGACATTACATTTCTGAGGACAATGAAACAAAATATCTTTGTTTACCTTCATTTGTTTACCTTCATCCATTTTAGGGGTATGGGGACTATCAACTATAAACAACCTATCGTAGTGGTGAGTGAAATCATTTAGAACCTAAAAGAAAGGAGCTGTAACGCAAATGCACAAAAAGCGATGTTTGTGAACTATTCAACACAATACATATGTATTCATAAATTATGAGCAACTCAAGCAAGTGTACAGACATTTTACAATGATGTAAAAATCCTTTATTCCTACAAATTCAGACAAGTTGAGCAGAAATTAAGGGCACTTTTACATAGGGTGAGTATTTGTATGAATATGTGTGTGTGTGTGTGTGTGTGTGTGTGTGTGTGTTGTGTGTGTGGTGTGCGTGTGTGTGTGTGTGTGTGTGTGTGTGTGTGTGTGTGTGTGTGTGTGTGTGTGTGTGTGTGTGTGTGTGTGTGTGTGTGTGAATGTGTGTGTGTGTGTGTGTGTGTGTGTACATGTGTGTGTGTGTGTGTGTGTGTGTGTGTGTGTGTGTGTGTGTGTGTGTGTGTGTGTGTGTGTGTGTGTTTTGGGGGGCCGGATAAGTATATGACTTATGGCAACAACATATGATGAGCAATCAAACACAAAATAAAACCCATCACCTATTTCACTCATATAACAACCTTTACACATTCTTTTTTCCATCGTCAATCCATGTCATCATCTTTTCTCTCACAACAAGTACATCGTCGAACACATCCCAAACCCATCAAAGACAGACGTCAGAAATGATTTTTCAATGTAAAGGTGAACTCTCTCGATCACAAACCCCACCAGCAGACCGAAGCCCACACTAACATGGGTATCGGGAATGATCGACCATACGAAGTTTCAGTTTCAGTTTCACCAAGGAGGCGTCACTGCGTTTGGACTAGTCCATATACGCTACACCACATCCGCTAAGTTTCGAGACCACACTGCGCATGATTTAAAGCTGATGGGTAAAAGAATTAACAACTAAGATTGAGAGAATTTAAGAAGAGGGTCCCGTAGCCACGACTTAGCAAATGTCTGACCTACGCATTAGCCCAACGCGCTGGTCAGACTTTGAGTACCTACATTGGTTTTGCCATCATTATCATTGTTTATGTGTGTGGTGAGTGTTTCATATGAAGAGGACCTGTCGATCTCTCACCATCCCACCAGCCTCCCTGACTAACCTCTGTATGAAGACCGGGTGCCGGAGGCGGACCGGGTAGCCCATCTTGCGGATCCGGATGGTGTCCAACATGCCAGTGTAGAGCAGCTGGTCCATCACCACCACCTCCTCGAACAGCATGGCCGCCTTCTGGCTGTTGGGCTTGATGCAGCGAACGAAGTACGGGTGACATCTGCCGGACACATACCATACAGAAAGTTTGATTTCACGTAAGATTATACACACTGTTGAC
>CM031595.1:135801102-135808602 GCA_018398815.1 Conus ventricosus | reverse complement strand
CTGGAAGCGGATGTGCTGCCAGGGGATCTGCTCCTTGCTGTACTCCTTCTGCTCCAGGCGGAAGATGTGCTGGTTGAAGAAGTACTGCAGGGTCTCGTTGGCGTAGTTGATGCACAGCTGCTCGAAGCTGTTGAGGTAGAAGTCCTGTTCAGAGGACACAGGAGACAAAATTAAGAGTTACTGAGAGAGAGAGAGAGAGAGAGAGAGAGAGAGAGAGAGAGAGAGAGAGAGAGGCAAAGGCGGGAAGGTAGGAGAAAAACGTAACCTATCCCACCCCCAACCTCATCCATGCTCCGCCTCACCCCACCACCGAAAGGAGAGAGAGAGAGAGAGAGAGAGAGAGAGAGAGAGAGAGAGAGAGAGAGAGAGAGGAGAAGAGAGAGAGAGAGAGAGACTGAGAGACAGACAGACAGACTGACAGAGAGAGACAGAGAAGAACAGACAGACTCAAGACTCAGATGTTTTATTCATAAAGGGTCTAGCTCCTTAGAATGGGGATATACATTACGAATCATATCACAAAGTGATATTGGTATTCTTTATGTTATATACATATTTCGCTTCTTGAATGCTTTATATAAACAAATAGCTCACTGTTTCACCGTAAACAGAGAGACAGAGACATACAGAGGAAGGAAGAGAGAGAGACAGAGAGGCAGAGACAAAGGCAGAGACAGAGACAGACAGACAGACAGACAGACAGACAGACAGACCATGAACGCCTAAGAAAGACCAAGCGAAAAATAAGAATGAATATATATACACATTTAACTGGATGTTTGCTGAAATTTGTGTTCAGATAAGAACGAAAGAAAGTAAGAAAGAGAGGAGGAAAGGAAAAGGAGAAAGGAAGAAAAAATAACGGAGAAATAACGAAGGAAAAGATCCATCACTGTTTAGGCTTCTTTGCAGCTTGAACTTCAAAAACAAGCGTGTCTTTTCTATCTCTCTCTGCGGATGGTGGGGTATTCGTGCATTTGCACGCGCATGCGCACACGAGTGCCTCTATGTGCCGTGTGTGTATGTGTGTGGGTGGGTGGGTGGGTGGGTGGGTGTGGGTGTGCGTGCTTGCGCACGCACGCTTGCGCGCCCGCGTGTACATACTTGCGCACGCACGTGTATGTGTGTGTATGAGCGCGCGCGGTGCGTGCGTGGCGTGCGTGCGTGCGTGCGTGCGTGTGTGTGTGTGTGTGTGTGTGTGTGTGTGTGTGTGTGTGTGTGTGTGTGTTGTTGTGTGTTGTGTGTTGTGTTGTGCGTTGGTGTGTGTGTGTTGTGCGGTGTGTGTGTTGGTGCGTGTGTGTGTGTTGTGTGTGTGTGTGTGTGTGTGTGTGTGTGTGTGTGTGTGTGTGTGTGGTGTGTGTGGGTGCGTGTTGTGTTGTGTGTGTGTGTGTGGTGTGTGTGTTGTGTGTTGTGTGTGTGTGTTGTGTGTGTGCGGGTGCGTGTTTGCATGACGTCTGTGCGTTATTGTGTGTGTGAGTGTGTGTGTGTGTTTGCGGTTGGTTTGTTTTACGCGCCATGTGTGTTTGTTAAGGCACCATGCATGTGTGACTGTATGGATACATGTATGCGCGCTGTGATTGAGTGGTGTGAGGGTGTGGGGTGTGGTGTGTGATGTGTGTGGTGGTGTGTGTGTGTGTGCGATCGCGCGCGCGCGCCTGGTTGTGTGTTTGTGTACGTGTGTGTGCAAAGATACAAAAGACAGACATAGCCAAGAGAAGGAGAGAGAGAGAGTGAGAGGGAGTGATGAGAATAGAGAGGAGAGAAGAGAGAGGAGACAGAGAGAGAAGAACTGTCTGTGTGTGCACGCCGGCTAATTTTAAAATCGTGACATTAAATTCTATTCGTTATTCACCAAAGACAACCGACTTGGCTCAAATAGCAAGTGCAGGTCCAAAGCTAGCGTCGCGTACTCCGTGTTAAATCACGCGTCTTAGTAGGAATACCAAGGCTGACAGAACCAAACAGGAAGAAAAAAAGCCAGGTGGCACCTCGAAGCCAAAGATGCAAGACGCCAGGAGGAGGTGGAGTGTGCTTAGGGCCGATGGTCATGTTGACCCTCTCCACCAGCCAGTGAACAGCGCAGTACAGGGCCTTGGCTATGGCTCCCTGAAGAAAGAAACACGTGACAGAAAAGAAACACAACTTTGTTCCACTGCATCCTCGATCGTTCCTCCTCGCCGCCTCCTCCTCTGTTTTCCTCCTTCTCTTCCTCTTGCTTCTCATGAGCACCACGATCATTATGACCCTCATGAGCATGTCATCATCATCATATCATCATCGTCGTCATCATCATCGTCATCATCATCATCGTCATCATCATCATTATCGTCATCATCATCATCATCATCGTCATCATTATCACCGTCGTCATTATCGTCATCATATTACCAACATCATCATTACCATCATCAAGATCATCATCGTTATCCTCTCTCTCTCTCTCTCTCTCTCTCTCTCTCTCTCTCTCTCTCTCTCTCTCTCTCTCGCATAAATGCAAACATACACAAGCATGCACATGCACATATCTATATACACAAACACACATATCCAGAGAGAAAGACAGAGACAGATAGACAGACAGAGACGGATAGACAGACAGACAGACAGACAGACAGAGACACAGACAGACAAAAACCCGTTTTGTGGTTTTCACCAAATTCACAATCATTCTCACCTGGCATCCAAAGCCTGGTCCATCGTGTAAGGGGACACCACTCTTTCACCGCGGGCTTCCTATCACAAAGGAAGTTACTACCAGCCACATTCACCTGGATGAAACAACTGTGACGCAAACGAGAAAAGACCCCCCCCCCCCCCCCCCGCCCCCTTACCCCCATCCCTTGTCCCGTCACTATGCGATTTGTCGTATTTAATGTCTTGCCCTTGCAGTCAGAGACTTGTCTTTGAATCCCTAGAATCAATCTGTATGTTTCTTTTGAATCATTGACTGGAGAATTTTTCTTTAGAAAGCTCGATTGTTTGTGCCAAATGTTTAACATGTATTTTGCAGGTCGTTACAATCAACATTTTGAGAGCTCCAAGGTCTGAAGCGGATTATCTAGACAAAACTAGATAACTTCAAATGTTTTCACAAAGTTGTCCGCTGCAAAAAGGGGGGGGGGGGGGGGGAGGAGAGAGAGAGAGAGAGAGGAGAGAGGAGAGGAGAGAGAGAGAGAGGAGAGGAGAGAGAAGAGAGAGATGTACAGGGCTATGGCATTTTGAGTGATTGTCGGGTCTTCCAAAGTGAACAAAGAAGAAAACGATTATAACAATTTTTAAAACAAAAACAAAACAAAAAAAAACCGAGGGAAAAATCCTTGCTAGCTATGTTCACCATTTCCACTACACAGTGCAAAGTACACACACACACACACACACACACACACACCAACACACACACATCAGAGTCATGGCAGATCTATACACATTTAGGCCCACTTGCGTATTGCTTCTAGTGCATTCCAATCTACAGTTAAACAAAAAAGAATGCATAACAAATCAGGCTGCACACATAATGATGTCAAGAATGATAGATGATGCTGATCAAGAAGAGGAGAAAAATAAACGGAGCGACAGCGCTTATATCGCCTTATGGGCTCTATATTTACAGGAACGTTATCAATAAACCGTAACAATTTGGAAGAACGTAACCAACAAATCGTAATAAGCATAAAATATGGCAGCCGTAAGTGTCACACATTCAAAATCAATAATGCGAAATCAGTAACATAAAGTAGCGGAAAACTTTTTGAAAAATGGACTCACGGTCACTTTACAGGTGAGGGCCTGTTTGAGCCAGTCCTCGGAGAGCTGTAGCAAATAGCTGACCCAGCGGATCTCAGTGTCTGAGCCTAGCTCCACTTTGTCATGGTTGTCCTCCTGAAACAAAGACCCCGGTCAGAGTTTAGAGTGCAAAAAAAAAAGCTATTTACGTGTTATATTGATGTAGATCTCTGTCAAGGAGCGTGAAACCTCTCACAAAAGGATTAGACGCTTGGAGGCAAAGGGACGTTTTTAGTAGTTTAAAAATAGGTAATAGACCAATTAACGGGTACCTTACCCATCGCACACGGCCGAACTGTGTGAAGGAGGCCCGAAGTGGTCAGATGACAGATGACACTAGGAGAGAGTTCGGACCTCCCCGGTGGCGAAAGGGGAAGGGATCTAACCACTACGACCTCGGTGCTCCAAGTGAGCGCTAAATGCTCAGTCAGCTGAGGTTCTTTGTAAACAGTCAGTGAAGAGCAGGAGTCTTGGATTCGTTCGGATGGTATTGCCGTGGGTCACTGTGTTGGTTCTATTGTCAGGTGGTTGAATGGTGTGGAGGTTGTAGTAGTCCTCCTTAAGATAATTACTGTGTTAAGTGACCACCGAAGTCGGCGGGAAAATTTCGATGTCCATCTGGTGCTAAGTATTTGTTTGCTAATCAATTAGGTGGGGATGTTTTTGTAAAATGCTGATGTGTGGGAGAATGTAGCGAATGGAAAATTTTCAGGGGAAACTTGTGAACTAGGGGTTTGAGAAGCAGCATGGACAAAGGCATGGCCCCAAAAGGGGGGTCCTTTGTCTCCATCCCCATATAAACTGAGGGAGAACAACGTGAAGGAGAACAACACCCGGAGAGAGAGGAGAGAAGGAGGGAGAGAGAGAGGAGAGGAGAGGAGTGAGCAGGACAGAGAAAGGGTCGAGAGAAACGTGGTCTGGAAGATAGAAGAGGGCAGCTAAGTCTTAGGGTTGAAGACAAGCTGGAAGAGAAAAAACTAAGTTTGAAGCCCAGAGGTGGGGAAGACGACAAACTGAAATTTAACCCCGAGGTGGGTGTAAGAGACGAAGAAGAAGAGTTCTACGTCGAGATCCAGAGACGACCACGAAGACCCACTCCTGAAACCTGGAGCCAGTCAACCAAGGGCATCACCCTCAGCAGTGTGAAGAAGACGTGAAGAGACTTTTTTTCAAGAACTGTGGTGTGGTGTGAAAGCGTGGTTGTGTGTGTGAAAACCTGGCCAGGTAAGAAGTCATTTTATTTAAAACCCGGGATTAGGAAGTATTGATCTTTTATGTGTTGATTTGTGCATCTGTGTAATTGGATATTTTTCATGTTTGATTATAAGTAGCATAGAAATTGTATTTCTTGTGCTCAGTCGTGTTAGGAGAGAAACGAATGCGTGACATCCATTCCCAGAGAGAGGTGAATGTTTGGTGTGTGCATGAGTGTGCATATGCGTGTATGAGTGCAAAGATAACCTTGGTGTGTTAAGCCTGACTAATAATACATCAACTTAGTGCACTTAAGCAATACATCACGATTTCCCCCGTCCTGGACAATCTCTCTATCTCTCTCTCTCTCTCTCTCTCTCTCTCTCTCTCTCTCTCCTCTCTCCTGCATCCCTATATTCACAGTCATTTAAATGCCGTCAATAATATTTCAATAATACGGGTTGATTTCAAAAGGGTCTTAATATGTATGCACGAGTACAAGCACGAATATGTCTGTCTGTCTGTGTCTGCATAAGTGTGCGTGCCTGCATTTATGTCTGTGCGCGTCTTTGTGGCTGTAATTCTGTCTATGTTTCTGTGTACAAGTCCGTGTTTTTCTATATGTGCTTCTCGAAATAAAATCCAGCCCTTAAACAATACGAGCTTAGTCACTCGTGACTTCACAACAGAAACGAATCTCACGTGCACAGTATCAAAGTCCACAAAAATCACCAACCCGTCCCATAAACTATACGAACATAGTCACCCATGCTTCAATAGAAAAGGCGGTCTCATGAGCACAGTCTTGAAGTGGACAAAAATCATTAGCCCACCCCTATAATAATATGAACGCCACCCATACCCTCAAAACACACCCTTTAATAATATGAACGCCACCCATACCCTCAAAACAAATACGAGTTTCACGTGCAGAGTCTCGAAGTAGATAAAATCATCAATCCACCCCTTAAACACTACGAACATAGTCATCCGTAACTTTAAGACTAAAACAGAGTCTCACGAGCGCAGTCTTAAAGCATATAAAATCACCAACCCAGTGCTTAAACAAGATGAATAATTATAGTCACCCGTGATCTAAGGACAACAGCGAGTCTCACGTGCACAGTCTTGAAACAGACAAAAATCACCAACCATACCCTTAAACAATACGAACATGGTCCCTCATGACTTAAAGGACAACAGCGAGTCTCACGTGCACAATCTCAAAGTAAGCAAAATCACCAACCCAGTCCTTAAACAGCTTGAATATAGTCACCAGTGACTTAAGGGACAACAACGAGTCTCACGTGCACAGTCTTGAAGTAGATGTTGCCGATGCAGCACGGAGGCCAGGATCCTGTAGATGGTGTACCTGTTCTTCCCGAAGAACTTGAGGATGTCCATGGCGGCGGTCAGCTTGCCGAAATTGGCGGCGTCGTCACGGCTAGGAATCACTGCGCTGCCTCCCTGTATGTCAGGGTCAACAAAAACAACTATGATGACAATAGCCTACCGGCCTAGAAAGGGACGCAATTAGGAGCATGAGAAAGGGAGGCCAAATGAGAGAGAATGAGAGAGAGAGAGAAAGAGAGTAGAGAGAGAGAGAGAGAGAGAGAGAGCCAGCCAGACAGAGGATGAGAATGAGCCAAAAAGGACAAGAAATGGACGCGAAATGAACGAAGTGACGCAAAAAGGAGAAGAAAGAAAACGTAAACAGAACATCAAAGGGACGCAAAAGTTTTGACAAAGGGGCGTGAAGAAAAGGATGATAAAAGGGAGGTGAAAAGGACGACAAAGATGCGCGAAAAAAAGACAAAGAAACATCACAGAAAGAAAGCAAGGGACGTAAAAACAATCAGAAAGAAAGGGACGTAAAAACAATCAGAAAGAAAGGGGCGTAAAAACAATCAGAAAGAAAGGGGCGTAAAAACAATCAGAAAGAAAATGAGAAGGGCGAGAAAGGAACGTGAAGAGAGCCAGAAAGAGACGTACGTGAAAAGAAAAAAGAGAAAGGGGTGTGACAAGGATGAGAAAGGACATGAAAAGGGGAAGGAAAATGTTTCAAAGGAACGAGGAAGAGATGCAGAAAGGATGAGAAAGGGTGTGAAAATTGTATTTAAAAAAAGCAAATAAAAAAAAATTAGAAAAGGCGTATGAAAAGAAGGCGAAAGGAGCGTTTAGATGAGCAAAAATGGATGTGAAAGGGACGAGAAAGAGACATACAAAGGGAGGAAAACTTTATGGGAAAAAAAGGAAGAGCAGAAAACAAGTGATTTTTTTTTTTAAGACGGAAGACAAAAAAGATAACAAAAGAACGTGAAAAGGATTACTGAGAGACTTTTAAAACCCCAGAAAAGGATTCGAAGAGGAAAACAATGAAGAGTGTG
Source organism: Conus ventricosus (assembly GCA_018398815.1). NCBI lineage: Eukaryota > Metazoa > Mollusca > Gastropoda > Neogastropoda > Conidae > Conus > Conus ventricosus. The sequence continues at coordinate 135,801,238 of CM031595.1, read as the reverse complement.
AGAAAGGGACGTGAAAAAGGATTAGGATGGGACGCAAAGAGCGTAAGTAGAAGGACGCGAAAACACGAGAAAGGAACACGAACAGGATCAGAAAGGGACTTGAAAATAATGAGACAGGTGCGTGAAGAGAATGAGA
>CM031595.1:135781102-135786102 GCA_018398815.1 Conus ventricosus | reverse complement strand
GTGTGTGTGTGTGTGTGTGTGGTGTGTGTGTGTGTGTGTGTGTGTGTGTGTGTGTGTGTGTGTGCGTGCGCGCGCGCGCGCGTGCGTGAATGTATAACGGGAAGGAGTATGTGTGTTCGTGAGTGTGTATGTAAGCGTGCACGCGCGCTCGCTTGTGTGTTATGCGTATGTATGCGTGCATACGTTTGTCACTGTACGTGCGAGCGTTCGTGCCTGAGAGTAGTTTTTTTACGATGCAAGCATGTCCATGCGTACACACGCATGTGTGTGTCTGTGTGTGTGCGTGCGTGCATGCGTGCGTGCGTGTGTATGTGTGTGCACGCATGCGCGTTTACGTGTATGTGCCTGTCCGCGTGGGTATGTGTCTGTGTGTGTGTCGATATATCACCAAACGAAGAACTGACCAGCTGTCGTACACCCAGGGCACCCCTTATCTCAGACATGCTCTGATGCCTGTATCATCAGTACAAAGTGCTCAGCAGAACTACTAGGGCATGACACTACCCCCCCCCCCCCCCCACTCCTCACCCCCTTCCGTTTGCTTACTCCTTCTTTCGTCCCTCCCCCCCCCTCCCCTCCCTACCGTCCCCCCAACAAACCCACCCTCCATTCCACTCTTTCCTTTTCCCTTCCTTTTTTGTTTCTTCCTCAGTCCCTTATTTTTTCCCTTGCTCTTTCCTATTAGGGCATGATACAACTCCCCACTCTCCCTTCCGCTTGCTTCCTTCTTCTCTCACCCCCACCCCCACCCCCACCCACACACACACACAACAACAACAACAACACAAACCCATTCTCCATTCCACTCCTTCCTTTTCTCTTCCTTCTTTCCCTTCTTCGGTCGGTCCCTTTATTCCCCTGCACTTTCCACTATCTTTTTCAACGGGTATGCCTGTTATGTCCTTACCGTGGGAAATTGTCCGTATCGTTCTCATGGACTGTAACAAAAGCCCGACTTGATGCAGATACATAATTATACAAGATCTCGTTCCGTTACCAACCAGACCTTTCATATGGAGCTGCCTGGTCTGTCTGTCTGTTCAAGTTTCAGGCAGAGAGAAAAAGCTCTCCGATTAATCCAGATACCTCGTGATGATTTGGGACACTAACTGATGTAGGTAACAAAACTACACGAATCGTTTCCAAGTTTTTTTTTTTTTAATGTGTTCTTTATTTTATGCAACAGCAAGTCGCAAAGGTGTGTGTGTGTGTTGTGTGTGTGTGTGTGTGTGTGTGTGTGTGTGTGTGTGTGTGTGTGTGTGTGTGTGTGTGCGCGTGCGTGTGCGCGTGCGTGCGTGCGTGCGTGTGTGTGTGTGTGTGTGTGTGTGAGAGAGAGAGAGAGAGAGAGAGAGAGAGAGAGACAGAGAGACAGACAGACAGACAGACAGACAGACAGACAGACAGACAGACAGATAGAGAGAACAGAATATAATTTTATTCAGTAAGGCCAAAGCCCCATTTGAAGGGGTGTGAACATTGATAGTAGACATAATAAGACAAATTCGAATTATACTATCAATCCATCATCTGCTTGGAAGCTAATTCAAAGAAACAGAGAGAGAGAGAGAGAGAGAGAGAGAGAGAGAGAGAGAGAGAGAGAGAGAGAGAGAGAGAGAGAGAGAGAGAGAGAGAGATTGTTGTCTTGGATGTTATTTGACTTGCCTGAAAAAGACCAAAGAGGTCGAAACGCAACCTGTGTTTTTTTTTTGTTGTTGTTGTTTTTTTGGCTTGAAATTTGTTTGTCTCTTTCGTTCGGCAGAAGAGTAACAATGATCATTTTGCATGAGTCCAGGACTGTGGGCAGGCGGCTTTCACCGTTTGCTGTTTAACAGGCTTCCTGTGCTAGTGTCATAGACAGGAAGTAGTGGAAAATAGCTTCCCCTGTTCTGAGCCAGTAACTTCTCTCCCTTCGTCATTCTCTTTCAATCTGCTTTTCCTTTTTATTTCATTTGTGTCTTTCTTTACAATCGCCAGCCACTGGTTCTTTTTTGTTTTATTCTTTTTTTCTTTTTTTGGGTGGTGGTGGTGGTGGTGGTGGTGGTGGTTGGTTGTTGTTGTTGTTGTTGCTGTTGTGTTGCTGTTGTTGTTGTTTTTCCTTTCTGGACCTTTCTCCTGTCTTTGTTCTGGTAACGAATATACTTTTTTTTTCTAGTAGCAATTTGTGATATGTCAGATTTTTGTCGTTATCTGGCGACTAAATCGTGAACATTGTCCACATTCTGTCCACAGTGAACATTGTCCACATTCTGTCCACAGTGAACATTGTCCACATTCTGTCCACAGTGAACATTGTCCACATTCTGTCCACAGTGAACATTGTCCACATTCTGTCCACAGTGAACATCAGTTGTTCATTCTGCAGTCAGTTTGCCCATATCATGACTTTTTAATGTATCTTTGTGACATATAAATATTTTATATATATATACATACAGGGTCGAACTTTAAGGACCACCCCGAAAAATGGCCCTTTCTTTTTAAATTGGCCAAAAATACAAGCAATGCATTTTTTCGAAGAATTCGACTGGGAAAGGTTTAAGTGGTTAACAGAGTATTCCGCAAAGCTTGCGAAAGCTGTCTTGTTGTCACGTGCGGCATGCAGAGGGGGGGTTGAAAGTTGCAGATTGTTGTCAAAATTGCTTGTTTTTTAAGCAAGAGTGAACGCTGCTTCAAACGGTTTTGCACTGAAATTCCAAATGCACGTGCAAAAACCAATGCATTGCAGAGCATTTTACTGACTGGAATGCCCCTAAAAGCAGCCCAACGTGCATAATTCTTCATAACACAAAAATGCCTCCAAGACGCAAGCTGTCTGATTTTGACCGGACCCGGGCGATTGCATGGCTGCAGGATCGAGTTGGCGTTCGAGAAGTGGCCGGAAGACTACAAGTGTCCCACTCCGTCATCATTCGGCTGAGAGAACGTTTTCAAGCCACTGGAACTGTCAAAGAGAGACCCTGTCCAGGGCAGCCAAAGAAGACCACTGCAAGAGATGACAGGTTCATCCGCAGACATGCTCTTCGGACCAGGACCACCACCTCCAACACCATCAGGCGTCGGCTCCAAGCTGCCACTAACACAGCAGTGTGTGAGATGACCATACGGCGGCGCCTCAATGCTGCCAACCTTCGAGCAAGGCGCCCAGTCCGGAAACCAAAACTGACTGCGACCCACCGGGAACGTCGCCTGGCCTGGTGCACAGCTCATCGAACATGGACTCGGGCTCAGTGGCGGATGGTGCTTTTCACCGATGAGTCCAAGTTCCAGTTGAAGCCACGAGATGGACGCATTCGGGTGTGGCGGCGTGCCAAGGAGCAGCTGGCAGATGACGTCATCCAGGAGGTCGTCGCTTTTGGTGGTGGCTCCGTCATGGTATGGGGGGGGGGGGGATCAGCAATAACCACAAGACTCCCCTGTACCATGTGGATGGCAACCTGAACGGCCAACGCTACCTGCAGGAGATTTTACGGCCTTTGGTTGTCCCAGCACTCCAGCAGATTGGGGCTCAGGCTGTGTTCATGGACGATAATGCCACCCCACATCGTTGTCGAGCCGTGAACACTTTTGTGGTGCAAGCTGGCATCACCAGGATGCCATGGCCGGCAAACAGCCGGGACATGAACCCTATTGAGAACATCTGGGGCGAGCTTGGGAGGGGAGTTCAAGAAAATCACCCTGTTCCGGCAAATCGACAGGAGCTGCTGCACTACCTGCAGCAGGAGTGGGCAAACCTCCCCCAGGCACTCATTGCAAGAACAGTCAACACCATGAGGCAGCGCTCTGTGGATTGTGTGGCAGCACAAGGGGGGCACACTCGGTTTTGATCAGACTGTAAAGAAACACTCTTTTTGTGAATGTCATTTTGGGGGGTAGTCTCATTCAGGCTCCCCTGTCTAATCAGAAAGAATGATTTTTCGATGAAAGTGACACAATGTTGTTCACTGATAATGAAATTAAACATTTATAAAGTTTCTGTCGTTTGTCGGTTTTTCTTTCTATGTTTTGTGAGACTGTGTATAAGTGGTTCTTAATTAAAGTTCGACCCTGTATATATATATATATATATATATATATATATATATATATATATATATATATAAGACAATGGTAGTGAGTACCAGCAGAGATTTTTAAAAAATGCTCAACCGAAAATGGGAGCAACATTTGTTTTAAACCTTACTTTTTAACAAATATATATATATATATATATATATATTCTCCCCGGTTTTTTTTGTGATCTGGGAGTGAGGGAGAAGGCTTAGATGGCGCTATCAGCACGCTTAGTTTTACCTGCCATAAATATTTTCAGTAGTGGTACTACCATGTCATCGACTCCCTTTGTTGTTTTGTTTGTCTCTTTTTTTTTTCAGGACATGGTTTTTCTTTTTCTTTTCTTTTTTCTTTTTTTTTCTTTTTTTCAAGATCTGACCTGTTCAGGGTGTGACCTTTTTGTCTGTATGAGTTCGACAGCCCTTGCAACGCTCTGTGGGGTCGGGTGGGCTGCAAAAATGGAGAAAAAAAAAAAGAAAACTTGTTTGAAAACTTCCTGAACACTGCACCCGGACATGAAGGTAACTGAACGGCTAGACCTATAAAACATCGTGATGTGTGTGTTTTTTTACACACACACACCCTCCCCCTAGTCTTCATCCCTTCTGGACAGGAACAGACAACACACTCCTCCTTCGTCTGCACACCTGTCTGAGGTGTCATGTCACTCTGGTTTTGCTACGCTGGAGTTTGTGTGTGACATGACCCGAATGCACAGCCTATCCTTCTTCCATGGAGGCCATCAGGGAGGAGAGAGGGAGGGAAGGGGAGAGAGAGGGAAAGAGGGGATGGAGAGAGAGGGGGAGAAGCGGTAGAAAGAGACGGAGAGAGAGAGGGGGGGGGGGCGGAGGGGGGGGCGAGAGGAAGACGGACAGAGAGAGAGAGAGAGAGAGAGAGAGAGAGAGAGAGAGAGAGAGAGAGAGAGAGAGAGAGAGAGAGAAAGAGAGAAA
>CM031595.1:135753602-135768602 GCA_018398815.1 Conus ventricosus | reverse complement strand
TCTGCGTCATAGCTGTGGTCAAGGTTTAGTAGCGGATTGAGCGAGAGCTCTGTTATTGTGTCGGCGGGTGTGTGTGTGTGTGTGTGTGTGTGTGTGTATGTGTATGCGACCCACACAAGTAGATCAAGCTCTTTTTTCGGGGTTGGGGAAGGACAGGAGAGTGAAGAGGGTGGGCGAGTTATTTTTTGCAGGTGCTTTCCTTTTCATGGAAATAGGTCAATGCTGTTGTTTATAAAGCCGGTGCTGATAGTTTGGACGAATGGGATGTACGCGCTCTTGCGTGAATATCTCATTCTTCCGGACTATTTTAACATTACTTTCGTTATAAAGCCTCCACATAGGAGACCATTCCACTACAGCTCAAGGTTTTTGCCACACTGTCAAAGCTATACATTCGCCCGGATGCATGCACATACGAACGAGCAAGCACGCGCGCGCGCGGGCACGCACGCACGCACACACACACACACACACACACACATACACACACACACACACACACACACACACACACACACACACACACACACACACACACACACACACTGTCACGGACAAAAGAAGAAAGACCGGAGTCGTGGTCAGTCGCCAGCCAGCTCAACTGGACATAAGCCCAAAGTCAAACATTCTGGGTGCCAGGCAGACAGCCTCATGTGTCGGGTCAGCCAATTAAGCACGGCGGGAGAGGCTCCACGGAGACAGCATCATTCCCCAGACAGACTAAGCCGCTTGACCGACGCCTCGATGTCTGGTCAGACGGGTCTCAGCGCCTGGGTCAGACTCATCCAGCCAATTTGTAGGACCAGTGTCCACAATTAAGTCGACGTCGCCGGAAAGGGAGAGGGGGAAGGTACTGTGTAGTGGGGGTGAAATCTAGCTAATTAATTAAATGACCATTGACCACCACAGAGAGCAAGGCAGGTAGATGTGACTGTCATGATTTACATATCCAATGAAATGAGTGGGGAGGCAACCTCAGTAGAAGGCGCGAAAATACTGACCAATGGTACTCACCCTTGGACAGATGGGTTTAGGATAAGATAGGAATGCGTGAGAGAGGAAAGAGGACAGAGAGACAGAGAGGAAGAGGTTCTGGGAGTAGGCTCTCGCCTACAGGGAAGCAGAGAGATGAGAGGAGGGGTGAACAGAACCGAGCTGAAGCATTAGCACCAGATAGAGTCTGCAGAGGAAGGACTAAGGAGAGATGTGGAGAGAGAGAGTTGCTAACTGATGAAGAGAAAAAAAAAGAAAAGAAAAAAGAAAAGAAAAGCAACCATGTCCATTTGATAGAGCAGACTAGAAGAGAGAGAGAGAGTGCAATGCGTTAATGCAGGAAGAAAGAAAGGAGAACAGATCGATGTCTGGTAGTCACTGTTCAATCTGAACCGGGGTTCGACCTCTTACCTGGCAGCGCCACTTTCGAGCAGTCCAACCTGACCAGTGCCGGCAGTCTAACCTGACCAGCGCCAGCGGTCCAACCTGACCAGTGCCAGCAGTCCAACCTGACCAGCGCCAGCAGTTGTGTTGTGCTTGTGAAAGTGACAGTGAAAAGAAACAAAGAAGAGAAAAAAAAAAGAAAAGAAAAGACAGTGATTCGTGAATAGTTTAAGATCACCTGGCCAGGTAAAGTGAAAAATCTATTTATACCCGGGTTAGTTATGATGATTTAGATAAATGGTTTTGTGAAGTTCAAGGAAAGAGAATGTTTTATTTTGTTTGACTCCATGCGCATTGATGTTTGTTTCTATGATTATGTGTGGTAAAGTTATAGACTTTACTAGTGGTTTGATGTGACGAATGCATGATATATGAATGAGATTGTAAGCAAGCTGTGAGTGTGTTTGGGCTGTGCGCTAGTCCTTCCTCCACTGACATACACCGAGGTTGACACACACACACACACACACACACACACGCACACACGCAGATGCGCGCGCATGCACGCATGCACGCTCGCACGCACGCACAATATCAAGTTATTTAATAAAGCAACCTGAATCAAGTTCTGCCCATTAAGGAATATTACACGCCAAATTTGGCAAGACTACAATTCACATCCATACACCAAATTCTTCTACAAGGTCTGTCAGTAACAGCTGTGTTAAAGAAAAAAAAGGGGAACGGGGGAGGAGGAGTGTTAAATGTTCCATGGCCCAATATCCCATGGGGCCAGTGAACTGTTACAGGTTCACTGTGTCGACGGCACGGCATCAAGGAAGACGGTGCCCACCCTTTTTCTTCCGCCGCTTTAGCCTTTCCTGATCTGATACACCTGTACTGCCGGTAGAACAGACGGGGTTCTTATGCCTGTAGCAATCTGATCTCACGACCAAACTCACAACCGTCTATTGAGCAGCCCATGAATGTCTGATCTGACAGGAGTAGCTGTGTATACCAGATTCAATTATAGCGGGCTACAAGATGCAGGTGCCACGTTATGTTCTCCGTAACTATCAATTAATGTCGTACACACCGAGTTAATGACATGGGAGTGAGGATAACAGGAGACACAGTAAAATCATATGAAAAGGGGGAGGTAAGTTCACATGGGAGTGAGGATAACAGGAGACACAGTAAAATCATATGAAAAGGGTGTGTTTGGGCTGTGCGCTAGTCCTTCCTCCACTGACATACACCGAGGTTGACACACACACACACACACACACACACACGCACACACGCAGATGCGCGCGCATGCACGCATGCACGCTCGCACGCACGCACAATATCAAGTTACGTCAAGGAGGTTTATGTAAGTTCACATGGGAGTGAGGATAACAGGGGACACACTAAAATCATATGAAAAGGGAGGTAAGTTCACATGGGAGTGAGGAAAACAGGGGACACAGTATAATCATATGAAAAGGGGGAGGTAAGTTCACATGGGAGTGAGGATAACAGGGGACACAGTATAATCATATGAAAAGGAGGTAAGTTCACATGGGAGTGAGGATAGCAGGGGACACAGTAAAATCATATGAAAAGGGGGAGGTAAGTTCACATGGGAGTGAGGATAACAGGGCACACAGTAAAACCATATGAAAAGGGGAGGTGAGATCAAGAGGCAGACAAACAGACAGATAGACAGAAGGACGCGGACAGGTCAAAAGGTAGTCACAGACAGGCAGGAGGACGAGGAGAATTGCGTGTCTTTTGTTTATGTACCGTACTTCCTTTTCTTCCTCTTTTTCCTGTTTCTGTTCATTTATTGACTGATTCATTCATTCATTCATTCATTCATTCATCAGCGTGGTGACAGCCCTGATATGGTCCTTCGCGGTCGGCTGGGCTATAAGCAACATTATCTTACCTTCATTAATTCATTTATTCATTCTTTCATTCATTCATTCTATTATTTATTCATTCACACACACACACACACACACACACACACACACACACACACACACACACACACACACACACACACACACACACACATCTTCTCTACTTTTTGATTTCCTCTCCTCTTCCTATTTCTATTCGCTACTTGACTGATTGATTTATTCATTCATTCATTCATCCACTCATTTATTCACTCATGCATTCATTCATTCATCCGTCCATTCCTTCATTCACTTTCACTCATTCATCCATTCATTCCTCCTCTTATGCTCTATTTCCATGTCTGTTCAATCATTTATACCTCCACTTTTCATTTCAAGTTTGTTTCAGCCTCCTCCTGCAGTCACCTCACTGTGAAACCAACTACGTCAAGGAGGTCCAGTTTTCACCTTCCTCTTGTCATGTCTGTGTCGGTTTGTCATTCAGCAAGATGGCGCCAAAGTAACTGAACGGATTGCTTTTTTTCTAACGAAACGTGGTGGGAACGATGAAAAATGGCCCAAGAACGGACCCTTGAATTTTTCAGCGCTTACCTTACCCGGATCAGATGGTGATTCCAGGACCGGTTCTGGATGTGACAGAATGGAACCTGAGTGAGGGTTGGGTTGGAGGGAACCGGACTGTTTGGTCATGGCGGAGGGAAGCGGAGGTGGGTGGGTGTGCACTTCCTGCGACTGTCTTACTAGTTCATTTATTTATCCAGTATGTCGATCATTTATTCCTCCCCTCCCGTCTTCTCCTCTTCTGTTTCTGTTCCTTCATTCATTCCGTTTATCCATTTGCGGTGATTCGTTCGTTCACCGTCCTCCCGACTGTCTTACTAATTCATTTATTTATCCAGTATGTCAATCATTTATTCCTCCCCTCCCGTCTTCTCCTCTTCTGTTTCTGTTCCTTCATTCATTCCGTTTATTCATTTCCGATGATTCGTTCGTTCACCGTCCTCCCAACTACCTCACAAAACAATTTAGGCCTATTTGTCATCCCCTCCCGTCCTCTCTTCTTCTCTTCCTGTTCGTTCCATCATTCGTTTATTCATTTCCAATGATTCGTTCGTTCACTCTTTCACGCGCTCACTCATCTCAATGGAAACATGAACTGAGTTGGGGAAGAAAAGAAAGGGCGGGGAGGAGGCGTCCAGGGTTGGAGAGGAGGGGAGCTGGAGGTGGAGGGGGCAGTGGGGGGGGGGGGTGGGGGTGGGGGGGGGGGGGGGGGGAGGGGGGCACTGTGTCAATGGCAAGCTGGCAGTCAGCTGCATGCAATCAGTCAAACGGAGGATTGATCACAGAAGGGAGATTATGTTGCTGGCTGTGTCGCAGGTATGAAACAACAATGCTCTTTCGCCACCACTCTCACACACACGCGACAGTCATGGAGAGAGAGAGAGAGAGAGAGAGAGAGAGAGAGAGAGAGAGAGAGAGAGAGAGAGAGAGGGAGAGAGAGAGAGAGAGAGGGAGAGGGAGAGAGAGAGAGAGAGAGAGAGAGAGAGAGAGAGTGTGTGTGTGTGTCAACCTCGGGTGATGTCGATGGAGGAAGGACTAGCGCACAGCCCAAACACACTCACAGCTTGCTTACGATCTCATTCATATATCATGCATTTCACATCAACCACTGTAAAGTCTTTAACTTTACTACACATGTTCATAGAACGATCCATCAATGCATATGGAATCAAACAAATAAAACATTCTCTCTTTCCTGAACTTCACAAATCATTTGTCTAAACATCATTAACTAACCCGGGTATAAATAGATTTCTACTTTACCTGGCCACGTGATTTAACTATTCACGAATCACTGTCTTTTCTTTTCTTTTTTTTTCTTTCTTTCACTGTCACTTTCACAAGCACGACACAACTGCTGGCACTGGTCTTGGTCTGCTGGCGCCTGGTCAGGTGAGACTGTTGGCACTGGCGTTGGTCTGTCGATGAAAGTGGCGTGGCCAAGTATGAGGTCGAACCCAGTGAAGATAGAACAGTGACTATCAACATCGATCTGTTCTCCTTTCTTTCTTCCTGCATTAACGCATTGCACTCTCTCTCTCTCTCTTCTAGTTCTGCTTTATCAATAGGACATGGTTGCTTTGCTTTTTCTTTTTTTTTCTTTCTTTTTCGTCTTCATTAGTTAGCAACTCTCTCCACATTCTCTCCTAAGTCCTTCCTCTGCAGACTATCTCGTGCTAATGCCCCCACTTGGTTCTCTCCTCTCCCTCCCCTCATCTCTCTGCTCTTCTCTCCTCTGAGATTACACTCAGACTCTCTCTCTCTTCTCTCTGTTCGTTCTCCCTCGTTCTCCGTTCTCTCATCTCACATCCTTTTTATCCGTTCCGATCTGTCATTCAGGGCGAGTACCATTGGTCAGTATTTTTACCCCTGATACCCGAAGTTATCTCCCTCTAATTCCATTGGATGTTCAAATCATGCCAGTCATGCCTACACGCCTTACTCTCTGTGGTGGTCAATTGGTCATTTAATTGATTAGCTAGATTTCACCCCCACCACACACTACCTTCTTCCCTCTCCCTTTCCTGCTTTAAACCTGCGACGTCCGACTAACAATGGCGCTGGTTCCACAAATTGGCTAGATGAGCCTGAGCCAGGCGCTACGACTCGTCTCGCTAGACATCGAGGCGTCGGTCAAAGCTGCTTAGTCCATCTACCCGGACAGACCGTCTCTGTGGAGGCCTCTCCCCTATGCTTAATTGGCTGGATCCGAACCATGGGCCCATCGACGTGGCGCCCAGAATATTTGAGTTAGAGCTTATGTCCAAACAACCTGGACCACGACTTGGTTGTTCTATTTTTGACCGTGACAATTTCCCCCTTGCAAAAGACTATGCACCGCATCGTCTCAAAACCACGGTACAAAAAAAACAAAACCGAATTTGCTGACACACAGCTACACGTGCAAAGTTTAAAAAAAATACTTTACAACCAACGGTTTATAAATTTAAAATATATCATTAGTGAATACCACTCCAATGAGTTATCATTGCGTGCGCTCTTGCGTTATTTTCAATTCATTTTATAACGACCTCTGTGCGCACCCATGCAATTCCCCTACCTGCGGATTTGCCACATCTTCTCTTCACAATTTCTATGAAAAGCACAATATAATATGCTCACGATCCATGACACTTCACTGAGGAATCTCCATCCTCACTTATTGCAAATAATGCTCACTACACAAGCGACTGCATGCTCAAGCATAACTACATTTACACGAACAAATCTCACACAAAAATATGAACCATAGCCAACTGGGAATGAACCCATATCCAATCAACATAAACTGTAATCAACACATATTATCAACACAGCACCCGGATATGACTGACTTCCTCTGAGTTGCAGCTTGCTAGATACACGGCTTAAATAGTCAGCTCCGACATTCTGTCGACCGGGAATGTACTGCACTCGGTACCTGTAGGGCTGCAATGCCATTGCCCAACGCAGCACTCTGCTGTTTTTCAACTGCGCCTCCTGCAGGAATTTGAGTGGTTGATGATCAGTCTCTATCACGAACTCTTTCCCATACAAGTATTTGTGGAACTTCTGCACGGCCCCACACAACAGCTAAACACTCCTTCTCTACTGTTGCGTACCCTTCTTCACACTTTGTCAACTTCCTGCTCGCATACCTCACAGGAAAACTCGACTCCTTCATGCTCCTGCAACAATACTGCACCTATCCCACCGCCTGATGCATCTGTCCGCAACAAAAATGGTTTGGACATATCCGGTAGCTTCAAGATGGGACGGGAACCTAGTCTTTCCAACACCGTCTGCAGTGCTTGCTCTGCAGCGTCTGACCACTCGACCACTGCCGGTTTCCCTGCCTTGACCAAATCACTGAGAGGACTCGTGATTGCTGCGAAATTTGGAACAAACTCCCTATAGAACCCAATAAAAACCTAGCAGACTCCTGACTTCTGTTTTTGGTCTTTGGTCTCTCTGAATTCCATCATCTTCTCCACCTTTCCCTTTCTGGCTGCTTTGTGTCGCTTCCGACAACAAAACCTAGGAACTCCAGGCTTGGAAAACCACCTGGCACTTTGTTGGTCTGGCTGTGAGATTGGCTTGTCTCAACCTCTCTAAAACTGCTCCTAGCTGCCTCATATGCTCCTCCCATGTCTCGGATGCTATCAGAATGTCATCCATGAAATTCACAACGCCTTCCAATCCCGTCAATAACTTCCTCATCATCCGAGAGAAGACTGCAGGTGCGTTGACCATCCCAAAAGGAAGTACTCGCCACTGGTATAGCCCCATAGGAGTGGAGGAATGCTGTGACTTCCTTTGAGTCCTCACATCAAGGCTATTTGCCAGTAACCCTTGCTCAGATCTATCCTGGTGAAATACTGGCTCTTGCTTGTGGCGATCTGAGCGAACAGGTCTTCCATGTTCGTATGACCTCTGCATCGACCTTGGTGACACTGTTCAGACGTCTATAGTCAACACAGAATCGATGCTCACCTGACTTTTTTCCTCACTAAGACGACGGGTGCACTATACGATGATTTGGACGGTCAATCACCCCCAAGGTCACAACATTCTTTTCTACCTCCTCCTCGATCACTTGCTTGGTGGCTATGGGATCGGGTAGGCTTTCACATGTACGGGTTTTTGCGATGTTAACTCCACCGTACATGTCTCTAGAGTTGTCCTGCCTGGTTTATCAGTCAGGGACGCCTTACACTGTTCTAGGAGCCCCCTAACTTCCTCCTGTCTCTACTGTCTAGCCCTTCTATACAGTGACACATCCCTGTATGACTCTTCTCCTGGAAACTCAGGCAACAAAATCTCCCTTCTTCTGCTGGGTCTCCTTCACCTCCATCAATGATTGCTGCTGCGCCTATGTGCTGGGTCTCACGCTGAATATATTTGCGGAGCAAATTTGCATGGAAAAGTTTTGATTTCCCATTCACATCGTTCGGTAGTCCTGATCTACCTTTTCATGATAGTGAATGGTCCCTTCCAATGCATCAGCAGCTTGTTGTGATCCGTGGGAAGCAGTAACAGGACTTGATCTCCCACCTTGAGGAATTGCTTCCTCACCTTCCTGTCATACTGCTTCTTCTGGACGACCCTAGCCTCCTGCAAACTCTCCCTTGCGACCTTACATGTCTCCTCGAGCCTATTGCGTAAAGTCCACCACATACTGATAAGTGGTTTTGACCTCTTCTGATTCCTGTTCTCCGGACCACAGCTCTTTGAGAATGCACACTGGTCCCGAACTGTCCGCCCATACAGCAGCTCAAATGGCGAAAAGCCTGTGCTTTCCTGAGGGGCTTCCCTGTAGGCAAACAGTGCCGCTGGAATGTAGCGGTCCCAATCTGCTGGCCTTTCCTCACAGAGCTTCTTTAAGATGCCCTTCAGCACACCGTTGAATCTTTCCACCAAGCCATTGCATTGTGGATGGTATGGGGTAGTGAGCAGCTGTGTGATCCCTAGCAGCCATGTTGACCTCCCTCATCACGCCTGAGGTGAACTGTGACCCCTGTCACTGAGAATTTGTGCTGGCACCACCCACGCGAGAAAAGATTGTCTAACCAGCCCTTCAGCGACCTGTTGCGTTTATCTACGCCTTAATGCAACTGCTTCTGGGTATCTGGTCGCGTAGTCCACGAGTGTCAACACATACCTGTGCCCGCCTTTGGAACAGGGCGCGATTGGGCCAATCAGATCAACAGCCCACCCTCCTGAATGGTGTGTCAATTAAAGGGGGATGTTTAAGAGGTGCCTTCCTCTTCACCCCTCTTGTGGCTGATCTTTGACACACATCACATGACATGCAGAAACGTTTTATGTGCTGCCATTGCTCCTGGCCAATGAAAGTCATCAAAGATTCGGTCAGCTGTTTTGCTGGTGCCGAGATGACCCGCCATGAGCGACTCGTGACCCACTGACATGACAGGTCACGATAACCTGCTGGTACTCTAACTGAGTGGTCACCTTACCTGTCTTCCCCTTGGTGAACACTCGGTACAACAGCCCGCCTTTCACAAGAATTCTGTCTCACCTCCTATAACCTCCTGTTTCTCTCCACACTCTTGCCAACTCCCAAGACTTCACGAGCGAAGGGTCTTGTTCCTGCGCCGCCCTAAACTCATCAGGCGACACATCTATGCCCGACTTCCTTGCTGGAACGACTAACGGTTTATCACCCTTTTCCTCCTTCTTGCTCCTTGTTTGAACTGCTGCCCCTGTAGCAGTCAACAACTCAGGATCCCCTGGATCCCTTGCCCCTGGAATATTTCCAATGATCAATCATGAAGGGGTTTTCTCCATCACCAACGCAGACAACTCGCCTGAGAAGTAAGGGGTACGTACTTCTATCCTTTTGCAACTGGAAACTCCTCACAGTGCCATCGATTAGAGTACAGGTCTGGATTTGCCCTGTCAAATCCCCTTTCTCGACCAGCGTTGTTCGTACTACCCCGCATGAACAACCAGTGTCTCGTAACACTTTCACCCTCTGCTGGCCAATCCACCCTTCTTCCACTGGTAACGAACCACTCAGCCTAGTGCCCTCCATCCCTGACACTGACTGCCTGTCCGTGCTAGCCATAGGCTGCACTCCACCCTCTTCAGACTGAATCCCTTTTGGTTCCACTGCAGGTCGTTTCCCCTGGCGACCCTTATCGACTTCTTGCAAGGCTGCTGCCTTCTGGAACCTCATGCGACAATCCCTCGCCACATGTCCCTTCTTGTGACAAATGAAACACCTAATGTCCCTTTGCCCTTCCTTCTGCCCCACCACTGGGTTTGCAGACTTTGCAGAAAAACTCCCCTGGTCTCCTTGCACTCTTCTCACCTGTGCCTAGCACCTGTTTTCTCCTGCACCTTAGTGCCCAAACGTGCCTCTCTATACACCTCTGCGAACTTCAACACTCCCCTGCTGTCTCTGGCTGTCTCTCTTTCAAATGTATGGTTAACTCAGGGCCGCAACCTGACAAAATCTGTTCTTTCATAACTAGCTCTTTCAATTCAGCGAACTCCTTTTTCGTACCACTCAACTCTAACCACTTCTCAAAAATAGTGATCTAGACGTGCACCAAACTGAGTGTACGTCTCACTGTTTGTAATTTAGCTGAACGAAATTTCTTCCTGAACCCCTCCTCTGTGAGGTCAAATCCTTTCATCAACGATTCCTTCACAGCGCCGAAATCAGACTGTTGTTCTGCTGGTAACGCAGTAAATATCTGTAATGCCTTACCCGTCAGTAACGCTGACAAAATGACTGCCCACTCTTCTGAAGGCCAACCCTGACTGGTCGCAACGTTTCGAAACGACTG
Source organism: Conus ventricosus (assembly GCA_018398815.1). Taxonomy (NCBI): domain Eukaryota; kingdom Metazoa; phylum Mollusca; class Gastropoda; order Neogastropoda; family Conidae; genus Conus; species Conus ventricosus. The sequence continues at coordinate 135,757,960 of CM031595.1, read as the reverse complement.
ATGTATGCATCAATCGAATCGGTTCCTTCAGAGAATTTTGGCAACTTGGGTCGGGGGGCATAGCTGCGCACAGAGTCACTGGAAACTGAACTCCCATCTCGGTGGTCTCCCTTTGTATCCTCACTTCTCTAACTCTAATTGAACCTTTAGTCTTTCTGTTTCTGCGTTTCCCTAGCTTTAATCCTTTCCGTTTCCTGCGTTTCCCTAGCCTGATTATCATTAGCCTGAATCCTTAATTTTTCTATTTCTTGCGCTTCTGCTGCGACACGGCGTCTTTCCGCGCGTTCATCCCTTTCCATCTTTTGCTGGTTTTCAACGAACGCTCGCAACTCATCTCCTGAGTAACCTAGATCACGAGCGACGCTCACAAGTTGTTCAATAGGGGTGTTCTTTTCTTCCGCCATTATATCTCTTTCTTTTTTTTTTTTTTGAACAAGATTTTATTACTACGACAGCCAAACTGGTGGTTTACCGACACGAGTGACGTAATAGCACAATCCATGATGATAATATTAGCTTGGGAACAACGTAGTTAGTTTTTATAAGACGCCCAGCGCCTGACCCACAACTATCAGAGCGAATTATAGGTAATCTGTGCGAAATCAGTACTCTGGGGCTGAAATGCCAAGCCTAGTATTAACTATCTTGGAAGCAATGCCATGCCTAGTATTTAACTATCTTGGGAACATACAGTAAGACAACCCCTTGTCTTAGGATTACAATACTTGAATCCACCCAGCTTCCTCTCTGAGAAGTTGAACATTATAATAAATGGGCCAGAATATCCTGGCAGGCTCGCCAATAAATTGTCACCTCGGTGATGTCGATGGAGGAAGGACTAGCGCACAGCCCAAACACACTCACAGCTTGCTTACGATCTCATTCATATATCATGCATCGTCACATCAAACCACTAGTAAAGTCTATAACTTTACTACACATGTTCATAGAACGAACCATCAATGCATATGGAATCAAACAAAATAAAACATTCTCTCTTTCCTGAACTTCACAAAATCATTTGTCTAAAACATCATTAACTAACCCGGGTTATAAATAGATTTCTACTTTACCTGGCCAGGTGATCTTAACTATTCACGAATCACTGTCTTTTCTTTTCTTTTTTTTTTTCTTCTCTTTTCACTGTCACTTTCACAAGCAACGACACAACTGCTGGCACTGGTCTTGGTCTGCTGGTGCCTGGTCAGGTGAGACTGTTGGCACTGGCGTTGGTCTGTCGATGAAAGTGCGCTGGCCAGTATGAGGTCGAAACCCCAGTGAAGATAGAACAGTGACTATCACATCGATCTGTTCTCCTTTCTTCTTCCTGCATTAACGCATTGCACTCTCTCTCTCTCTCTTCTAGTCTGCTCTTATCAAATGGACATGGTTGCTTTTCTTTTCTTTTTTTTTCTTTCTTTTCGTCTTCATTAGTTAGCAACTCTCTCCACATCTCTCCTAAGTCCTTCCTCTGCAGACTATCTCGTGCTAATGCCCCCACTTGGTTCTCTCCATCTCCTCCCCTCATCTCTCTGCTCTTCTCTCCTCAGAGATTACACTCAGACCTCTCTCTCTCTGTCTCTCTGTTCGTTTCTCCCCTCGTTCTCCCGTTCTCTCACTCTCACATCCTTCTTATCCCGTTCCGATCTGTCATTCAGGGCGAGTACCATTGGTCAGTATTTTTACCCTGATACCCGAAGTTTATCTCCCTCTAATTCCATTGGATGTTCAATCATGCCAGTCATGCCTACACGCCTTACTCTCTGTGGTGGTCAATTGGTCATTTAATTGATTAGCTAGATTTCACCCCACCACACACTACCTATCTCTCCTCTCCCTTTCCTGCTTTAACCTGCGACGTCCGACTAACAATGGCGCTGGTTCCACAAAATTGGCTAGATGAGCCTGAGCCAGGCGCTACGACTCGTCTCGCTAGACATCGAGGCGTCGGTCAAAGCTGCTTAGTCCGTCTAGCCGGACAGACCGTCTCTGTGGAGCTCTCCCCTATGCTTAATTGGCTGGATCCGAACCATGGCCCGTCGACGTGGCGCCCAGAATATTTGAGTTAGAGCTTATGTCCAAACAACCTGGACCACGACTTGGTTGTTCTATTTTTGACCGTGACAGTGTGTATGTGTGTGTGTGTGTGTGTGTGTGTGTGTGTGTGTGTGTGTGTGTCTCTGTCTGTCTGTCTGTCTGTCTGTCTGTCTGTCCGTGTGTGTGTGTGTGTGTGTGTGTGTGTGTGTGTGTGTGTGTGTGTGTGTGTGTGTGTGTGTGTCCGTGTGTGTCCGTGTGTGTGTGTCTTGTGTGTGTGTGTGTGTGTGTGTGTGTGTGTGTGTGTGTGTGTGTGTGTGTCTGTGTCTGTGTCTGTGTCTGTCTGTCTGTCTGTCTGTGTTGTTGTTGTTGTTGTGTGTGTGTGTGCTTGTGCGTGTTTGTCTGTCTGTGTTTTGTGTGTGTGTGTGTGTGTGTGTGTGTGTTCGTGCGTGCGTGCGTGTGTGTGAGAGTGTGTGTGTGCGCGCGCGCATGCGCGTCTACATATGCCTATCTCTGTGTATGAGCGCACATATCTCTGTGGGCGTGATACATAAACAAGCAAATGTACGTGCGAGCGCAGAGAGAGAGAGAGAGAGAGAGAGAGAGAGAGAGAGAGAGAGAGAGAGAGAGAGAGAGAGAGAGAGAGAGAGAAGAGATTCATACACGCAAGCACATGCCCATGTGAGAATACACACACACTTTCCTCCTGCTCTCTCTTTTGAATGTATCGTTATATGAATACACACCAGCTGCAGTGCTAGTGGTGCAGTAGGATGTGTGTTCGAAACCCAGCTAACAGTCATCGTATAATCGTAGAGATGTTTTGTAGGGGGTTTTCGGTCCCAGTTGGCTTCTGCCCACTGTTTTCTAGGACGGGAAGACTGACAGCAAACAGCTGTGTTCTCTCCGCTTCACTTCTTTGAGTGTGTCGCCAACATTTCCTGACCAACACTGCAGGTGTCTGCATCTTCCGGGCCTGACGCCGTGATACAATATGACAGTAAGCGTAGAGTACAGTCTTGTCGTATAGTCTCTGACCAGTATTGGTACTCCGCAGCAGTAGCCTAATTGCTGACTGCAGATCTTTCAAACAACATAAAGCAAAATGGCGGATGCTTTGTACGGGGTAATGTAGGCCTAAGAGTGAAGATTAGTTGAACTGGAGCTGTCCGAGCTTTTAGGTCATAGACCCTTCCCACAGGGTCGGCCTATTTAGTGGCGGGTAAAGTGGGATACCTCTGTAGTGTTATATCCATTCACCTCACCGATCATCATTAGGCCTGCTCTTACTACTCTTACTACTGCTGCTGCTGCTGTTGCTGCCGTTGTTGTCGGTGCCACTACTTCCACTACTACTGCTGCTGCTGCTGCTACTGCTGCTGCTGCTGCTGCTACTGCTGCTGCTGCTGCTGCTGCTGCTGCTACTGCCACTACTACTACTGTTACTACCGCTACTGCTACTGCTGCCGCTACTACTACTACTACTACTACTACTACTATTGCCACTACTACTTCTACTGCTGTTGCTGCTGCTGCTGCTGCTTCTACTGCTGCTGCTCCTCCTCCTCCTCCTCCTATTACTACTACTACTACTACTATCACCACCACCACCACCACTGCTACTACTACTACTACCGCCACTGCTACCACTACCACTACTACTACCACTACTGCTTTCCGTCCCTTCTCAACAGACTCCAAAGAGTACGAAACAAAGCCGCTCCAAAAATCTTCAGATCCTCCAAATGCCAACATTGTCACACACCTACTGCCCCTCTCCGCACTGGCTACCGATCTCTGGCAGAATGGACTGTAACCCTCCCCTCCCCCCATCCCCCCCCCCCTCCCACCTCCCCCCCCCCCCCCCCCCCCCCCCCCCCCCCCCCCCCCCCCCCCCCCCCCCCCCCCCCCCCCCCCACCCCACCGTACCATCATTCCTTCGCTGTCCTCTCTGCTTTTCCACCTGACTACCTTTCTGATCTACTACACACCACCGTCTCGTCAGCACCATGCTTCCTCTGACACCCGTCTCCTGCGGCGACCAGCGTTGAAACCGAAGACTGTCAGTGAAAAGGTCCGTTTCTTTCGTAGCCCCAGCAGCACGGAACAAATGACCTCTGTCACTCTGACATTCACATTGTCTCACTGCGTTTAAGACAGGCTTCAGAAAAGTATCGGTTTTTTTTTTCTTCTGAAATGCAATCGTATACATACTACTCGTATGATTATGTGTTGATGAGTGTGTAGAAGTGATGTATTGATCTGTTTGTACAAGTGAAATGTAGGTGAAGTAAAGTCATCCCCATATCCCCCTCCTTCTCCTT
>CM031595.1:135748602-135751102 GCA_018398815.1 Conus ventricosus | reverse complement strand
ATAGAGCGCATTACATGAGTGAATGAGCATGCGTTTTTAGGCGCATACGTGCGTCATAACATTAACATGTATGATACATATATGTGTGCGTACGTGCTTGAGAGAAGGGCGTATGCGCGCGTGCAAGCGTGTGGGCGTCCACCTCTTTGACTGGAGACCTGGAGCCGAGGTGGAGAGGCACTCCAGACACAGATAAGACTGGAGAGGGAGACTCGCACAGACAGCAGTTTGATCTCAGTGATGCGTCACGCCCAAGTCAAGGTCTTTCCATGGAGCATGAATGATAATGATCAAACCATGCACGAAGTTCTCCCTTCTTGGATGGTTGAGGTTTACGTTCTCACAGCAAAAGCGCTTAGGGACAAGTTGTTCTTTCGCGGTAGTCTTAGACCTCCCTTCCTCTTTCTTCAATCCTTTCATAGTCCCTTTGTTTCCCTCCGTTTTGGGATCCGACTTATCAGTACAGGAAAACAAGGATGGGGAAGTGTAATCAAGCATTTTGGCAAGATTTGTCTTGATAGTCATGGCTCGATTTTTTTTTTCAAATTATAAAATGAAAACAAAAACCATTAAATCAATAAATCTGTCTACACATTTCCACTTAGACCAATAGTCTGCTATGGCCTGCAGGGCTGCAATGCTCTCTCTCTCTCTCTCTCTCTCTCTCTCTCTCTCTCTCTCTCTCTCTCTCTCTCTCTCTTTTAAGATTTAACCGACACTCGATGTTTGTTTACAGATTCATATATCCAAGCATTTTCGGTTTCAAACAGACATAAGTAGGCTACATATTGCGCTCAAAAGCGTACAGTTCTTACAAACAGGTGCGCACCTTTGGCATCCACATATAAGAATGTGTCTGTATTTCACAAACTCAGATGTACATATACTTTGCTCATTTAAATGTTCAGGCACGAACTCGTATCTTTCACTGAGGGTTCAGAGGCGTGTGGATCTTTTTGATGTACGCAAATGCCTTTAAACTTACATGTTCTGGAATATCGAATGTGTTTTGCGTGTGGCCTTCGTCTGTTACCACAAACAAAAAAGTGATCTTATCTGATATATGAATTACATGCATTCCTATAAATGAAACTAGGTATTACCTTTCAGGAAAACAATATTATGCTGTTATACCCCTAGTCGTTTTCTTCAGGACAATAGCAGATCTCCCCGAATTTCTCGAAGCAGCACATCTGTGTTCCCTGTTTTCCCGAGGTGAACGCTGTCTGGCCCCGTGATTCCTAAGGATCACAACTGGATTTTTTTCTATTTTTGTTGGATAATTATGATTACCATTCAGGAAAACAATGAAAATATGGAAAACTGTCGTGATTTTAGGGATTACAACTGCTTTCCCTGTTCAAGTCGGCACTGCGCAGAGGTGTCTCAATGATGCCAATGCGCATGCGCTTATGGAAAATAGCCGTTTTCCTCGAGATAATATCCGTTTTCCTCCTGTAAACAGGGATGACAGTTCTCATCCAACGGAAAATTAAAATCTTTGTGATAATGAGGGTTAACAACTTTTCTAATAATAAGATAATGAATATTTATATGGCAAAGCATAAAAAAATTGCTTTCAAAGATTTACCAAAAAAAAGACACATGTAAAAAATACACATAGCATCCTACATCAAACATAACATTAATGTCACACATATACAAACCAAAATGCAACTGACAAACTACGCATATAAAAACAAGCAAAACAAACATACGAGCATACACTTTTCCCTATACATACACGTTCAAACATATCACACACGTGCTGATGTGTGTAACTGTTTCAATGGACATGCCACAACCAGACCTGTTAGTGCCATAAAAGATGAGTTTCGTGACCAGATTTAAAAGAGGCAAGGGAGTCAGAACAATGGAGACTATTAGACAGCCTATAAAGGAGAAGAGGCAAGGCAGACAGAGCGCTGGAGACTATTAGACAGCCTATAAAGGAGAAGAGCGGAGGAAGTTCAGAGAATGCAAGGAAAACAGTTGTGATTGTGAAGAAAACAGTTGTGATTGTGAAGAAAACAGTCGTGATTGTGAAGAAAACAGTTGTGATTGTGAAGAAAACAGTTGTGATTGTGAAGAGAACAGTTGTGATTGTGAAGAAAACAGTGATGATGCTACGAAAAACAGTCGTGATGTTGTGGTTGTGAAGAAAACAGTTATGATGCTATGAAAAACAGTCGTGATTCTTAAGAAACAGTTGTGGTTGTGAAGAAAACAGTTATGATGCCATGAAAAACAGTCGTGATTCTTAAGAAAACAGTTGTGATTTTGAAGAAAACAGTTATGATGCTATGAAAAATGGTTGTGATTCCTACGAACACAGTTGTAATCCTAAGGAAAACAACTGTGACCATAGCGAAAGCGGTTGTAATCCTAAAAAGCAAAAAGCAAAAAAAAAGAAAAAGAAAACATCAGTGAGCAGTCCTCGGTGATAACGGTGATAATATCTGTGTTCCCTGTTGTCGCTATATTTTCCGCAAGGATCACC
>CM031595.1:135741102-135743602 GCA_018398815.1 Conus ventricosus | reverse complement strand
GTCCTAGGTGGTTTCCGTGTCTTCACTGGTTGTACTGTCCTAGGTGGTTTCCGTGTCCTCACTGGTTGTACTGTTCCGGGTGGTTTCCGTGTCTTCACTGGTTGTACTGTCCTGGGTGCTTTCCGTGTCCTCACTGGTTGTACTGTCCTAGGTGGTTTCAGTGTCCTCACTGGTTGTACTGTCCTGGGTGCTTTCCGTGTCCTCACTGGTTGTACTGTCCTGGGTGGTTTCCGTGTCTTCACTGGTTGTACTGTCCTGGGTGGTTTCCGTGTCCTCACTGGTTGTACTGTCCTGGGTGGTTTCCGTGTCCTCACTGGTTGTACTGTCCTGGGTGGTTTCCGTGTCTTCACTGGTTGTACTGTCCTGGGTGCTTTCCGTGTCCTCACTGGTTGTACTGTCCTGGGTGCTTTCCGTGTCTTCACTTGTTGTACTGTCCTGGGTGGTTTCCGTGTCCTCACTGGTTGTACTGTCCTGGGTGCTTTCCGTGTCCTCACTGGTTGTACTGTCCTGGGTGCTTTCCGTGTCCTCACTGGTTGTACTGTCCTGGGTGCTTTCCGTGTCCTCACTGGTTGTACTGTCCTGGTTGGTTTATGTGTCTTCACTGGTTGTACTGTCCTGGGTGGTTTCTGTGTCCTCACTGTTGTACTGTCCTGGGTGGTTTCCGTGTCTTCACTGGTTGTACTGTCCTGGGTGGTTTCTGTGTCCTCAATGGTTGTACTGTCCTGGGTGGTTTCCGTGTCTTCACTGGTTGTACTGTCCTGGTGCTTTCCGTGTCTCACTGGTTGTACAGTCCTGGGTGGTTTTCCTGTGTCTCTCACTGGTTGTACTGTCCTGGGTGGTTTCTGTGTCTTCACTGGTTGTACTGTCCTGGGTGTTTCTGTGTCCTCACTGGTTGTACTGTCCTGGGTGTTTCCGTGTCTCACTGGTTGTACTGTCCTGGGTGGTTTCCGTGTCTTCACTGGTTGTACTGTCCTGGGTGGTTTTTCCCTCTTTTCTGGTTTCGTGTCTTCACTGGTTGTACTGTCCTGGGTGGTTTCCGTGTCTTCACTGGTTGTACTGTCCTGGGTAGTTTCTGTGTCTTCACTGGTTGTACTGTCCTGGGTGGTTTCCGTGTCCTCACTGGTTGTACTGTCCTGGGTGGTTTCCGTGTCTTCACTGGTTGTACTGTCCTGGGTGGTTTCCGTGTCTTCACTGGTTGTACTGTCCTGGGTGGTTTCTTTGTCCCTGCTGATTTTGTGCTGTTCTGCTAAGTTTCTGTATGGTGGCACACAAAGAACTGAAGTTAATTGACTGGAGAGGGTGGGGGATGACAGAGGGTAGAGGGAAATGTCTGAGTAGGTCCGCGTGAAAATGTCTCACTCCCTAGGGCTAGGTTATTCCATCCTCCGTAAAGGTAGGTAACATAAACGTACCTTCGAGTTCTTTGCTAGAAATCTTGGCTTTCTGATGTCAGAATGACCTGTCTGGATAGATCTCTCTCTCTCTCTCTCTCTCTCTCTCTCTCTCTCTCTCTCTCTCCTCTCTCTCTCTCTGATGGTTTCTGTGTCCTGGCTGACTGCACGGTCCCTGTCAGTTTCCGTGTCAATGACTGGATGTACTGTCCCGGTTGATTTCAGGATCCTTGCAGATTGTACTGTTCTGGTAAGTTCCCATGTTCTGGTTAGATGTTCTGCCCTGGTTGGTTACTGTGTCCTTGCTGATGGTGCTGTTCTGGTTGGTTTCAGTTCTGGTTGGTTTCAGTTCTGGTTGGTTTCTGTGTTCTGGCTGGTTGTACTGTTACTGGTCGGATGACCTGCCCTTCTGGTGCATCCTAGTTGGCAGCGTCATCCTGGACACGTGATGACATGGCTACATGCAATGGCCTGGTTCATGATCATGTGCTCCTGTTCAGTAACGACAGAATCCTGGCGTGTTGTGACTGGCTCATCTGTGTTGTCAGTGGGCCATCCCCTGCCCACAATCAGCTCAGCCAGTTCTTCTTCAGAAATTCCTGGTTTGGTTGTTTGCAAGAAAGTCTGTGGGCTTGAGAGACCAAAAGTGATTTTCCTGCCAAACATAAATACACACTGCTCTTTCCCTACACCAGTATTCACACACATATTCGAACATCTGCCACTGAACGAAGCATGTTGCCAAAAGTCCTGTTTTCCACTTTTTCCATATCTGCTAAGGTGGCAATGACTGAAGCGTTTAGCCTAAACTATGATGATACCTATCATTTTTTCTCTAACATTCGCCTGTCTACATAGACAACGACGCCATTGATGTGGCTAGCTTCACGAAAGGGAATTGCCACCGTGTGGAGTTTCAGTAATAAGCTTAATATGCAATTTTTATATATCTGTTTACTCAGTTCCGCAGTCCAGAATATGTTGGTTGTAATGTATATTTTGAATCGGTGTCATTTTAAAGCCAAGCTGCTTAATTCATGGACGAAGTAGATTGGATAATGACAGCTCGACTGTCAATTTTGAATCTCGCCTTTTTAATGACTGAGAAA
>CM031595.1:135638602-135736102 GCA_018398815.1 Conus ventricosus | reverse complement strand
TGAGGCGACGCTGACGGAGAAGAGTGGTCATGCTGGGAATCTTTGCACGCTCAAGCACAACGTTGTTTGTCACGCGGTCACTCCATGTGATCACAAGTATGCGCCGGAGACAGCGCATGTGGAAGGCATTTAGCCTCTTCTCTTGTGAGGCATACAGGGTCCAGGATTCGCTGGCGTACAGGAGAGTGCTTAGCACACAGGCTCGATACACAGCAATCTTGGTGTTCAATGTTAACATGCTGTTGTTCCACACTCTCTGAGATAGTCTGGCCAGGGTGGTAGAGGCCTTGCCAATCCTTCTGTTGATCTCCGTATCCAGAGAGAGGTTGTCGGTGATGGTGGAACCGAGGTACGTGAACTGGTTAACGGCCTCTAATTCATGGTTGTTGATGGTGTGATGCGGGGTTGTTCAGCATCCTGAGCCATCACATTCGTCTTCTTCAAGCTTATTGTCAGGCCAAACTCATCACAAGCTTTGCAAAGCAGTCCATCAGACTCTGTAACTCTGCTTCGGTGTGGGTGGCCAGAGCAGCGTATCTGCAAACAGCATGTCTCTGATTGGTCACTACCCGTACTTTGCTCTTTGCCTTCAGCGAGCCAGGTTGAACAGTCGGCCATCTGATCGGTGTGAAGGTAGACACCCTCAATTGATGTCCCAAAGGCGTGCTTCAGCAGGACAGCGAAGAAGATGCCGAAGAGGGTGGGAGCGAGGACACAGCCTGTTTGACTCCACTGCGTATGTTGAAGGCATCTGATGTCGAACCATCGTACTGCACTGTGCCTTTCATGTTGTCGTGGAAAGACTGGATCACACTCAAAAGTCTTGGTGGGCAGCCTATCTTCGCTAGGACGTTGAAGAGTCGTCTCTGCTGACAGATCAAATGCCTTGGTCAGGCCAATGAAGGCCAGAAAGAGGGGCTTGTGCTGCTCTCTGCATTTCTCTTGCAGCTGTCTGATGGAGAAGACCATGTCGATGGTTGATCTCTCCGAGCGGAACCCGCACTGCGACTCTGGGTACACTCTGTCAGCGAGCTCTGCAGCCTGTTCAGACGACTCTTGCAAATACTTTGCCTACAATGCTCAGGAGAGATATCCTCTGTAGTTATTGCAGTCACTTTGTCGCCTTTGTTCTTGTATAATGTGACAATATTGGCATCTCTCATGTCTTGAGGTACTGCTCCTTCCTCCCGCACTGACAAGAAGGTTGTGCAGATGTTCGAGCAGTGCACTGCCGCCACACTGATGATTTCTGGTGGTATGCCATCCTTCCTGGTGCTTTTCCTGAGGACAGGCTCATAATTGCTTTTTCTAGTTCTGCCAGAGTGGGTTTCTCATCCACTTCCGCCATGAGGGGGAGGCTTTCAATCGCATCAAGGGCTCATCGGTGACGTGGTTCTGTTGGAGTACAATTCGGAATAATGTTCCACCCATCGCTCCATTGCTTGTCCTTGTCCTGGATGGTCTCGCCCGTGGCAGACTTCAGTGGAGCTGTAGTCTTCTTGGTGGGGCCCATTGCTTTTTTGATGCGTCGTACATGCCTTGATGTTTCCAGTATCAGCCGATATCTGGATGCTTTGACATAGCTGGAGCCAGTAATCGTTTGCGCACTGCCTTGCTAATCTCTGTACTTTGCTCTTTGTGGATCTGTACACCTGCAGGGTTCTCTGGCTGGGGGATCGCTTGTATTCCAGGTGGGCGCTGCGGCGTTCTTTGTGGCTGGAGTGAGTGTGGAGGAGTTGGCCTCAAACCAGTCGTTGTTCTTGGTCTGCTTTTTTCCGAAAATCTTCATGGCAGTGCTGTGTACTGTCTCTCTGATGTGGTCCCATCTTCATGGGCTGAGCACCAGGAGGATCTGAGTCGAACATCTCGGAAAGGGCTTGGGTAAATTCCGCCGCCTTGTCAGGATGTGTGGTCTTGTTCACATCGATGCGAGGTTTGCCTGCAGGCCTAGAGCGATGTATCTTCTTAGGCTGGAGCTTGATCTTGCAGCACACCAGCGAGTGATCGGTGTCACAGTCGGCGCTGTGGAAGGTGCGAGTAAAAAGGACACACCTCAAGGCAGACCGCCTGATGATAATCAGGTCTAGCTGGTGCCAGTGCTTGGAGCGAGGGTGTCTCCATGACACTTTCTGCTGGGGCTTTGTCTGGAAGAAGGAGTTGGTGATGCTGAGGTCGTGGTATGAGCACATCTCCAGGAGTCGCTGCCCATTTTCATTCATCTTTCCCACACCAAACTTTCCAAGACAGAAGGGCAGGAGTCATGGTTAGCGCCCACTCTGGCATTGAAGTCACCCAGCGTAACAGTTGCTCGTCTTTGGGGATCCTCTGGATAAGTGGAGTCAAGCTGATCGTAGAACTCGTCCTTTGTTTCCTTGTGGCGCTGAGTGTTGGCGCATAGACGCTGATCAGGTTGACGGGACCAGTGGTGGTGTTGAGGCGGAGTGATAGCAGTCTTTCAGTTCCTTGTTGGCAGGGTTCTATCATCCTAGCAAAGAGTTCCGGACAGCAAATCCGATGCCATATTCTTGGTGTCTTCAGCGTCTTTCCCTTGCCAGAAAAACGTAAAATCCTTTTCTCGGAGGGTTCCAGAGTCAGCAAGCCTCGTCTCTTGCAGTGTGGCGATGTCGACCTGGAGTCTCACAAGTTCATCGTTGATGACGGAGGTCTTTCGAGCATCGCTAATAGCCTGGAGGTCGTCCGACAATCCAGGAGTCATTGTCCTTACATTCGGTGCCAAGCTTGAGAGCTGGAGTTTTTCTGGTTATTTTGATTTTCCTTGCTTTTGCCTGGTGCAGTAATTGCAGTCCGCTTGTCAGATACTTCCGTACCTGAGCCTACGCACCCAGTAAGGCAGGCGAACTGTGGCGAGACAGCACCCTATTGGCTGGGGGCCTCCAGCTTGAGGCGGGCGGTAGCTGTCCAATGAGATGATGATCTCTCCCACCGACGGAAACAACCCCTGGCGCCAGCTCTACGCCAATCGAGCGGATGGCTTATAACCGGTAAACTGCTGCTTCCCGTGTTTGTTTCGTCGCTTTGCAGCGAAGCTGAAGTGTCTCTCCAGGGCGCAAGCCTGGGCAAGTTGGTATGGAGAATCAGCTGTTGCCCATGCAGCAGATTCCCCTCTCCACACAGCTGATGGATCCAAGGGAAAGGCAGAGCCGATACAACTTGGCACCAACGGCGTCGCAGGAGTTGCCGGGATGACGTTGAAGACAAGGTCAGGCCGCCTTGGGGACTCCGGCTCGGATTTTTCCTCAGGGTTGACTCCCGAAGCCTTACCTATGAGTGGGTATAGCCGCAAGGCAGCGGAGGTTTAGATTCAGTGTTTTCCTTCGCCTAGATGGACTACCTTCCCAGGTTGACGAGCTCTATCTACCATATATATATATATATATATATATATATATATATATATATAGAGAGAGAGAGAGAGAGAGAGAGAGAGGGGAGAGGAGAGAGAGATAACATTCTTTATTTATGAGGATAATAGAAAAGCACTGATGCGCTTTTTTTTTTACACCCAGTCCTCGCCCTGAGTAGGGACTACAATATGCAGTGAAGGAAATAACATATGAACAAACAAAAAAATTTAAAAACGATTACTACAAACAAAAAACGAAAAAAGCGGTCGTGCAATCATCATGGAATATTAAATGAAAAGAGGAGAGGGGAAAAATGAGTAGAAGAAGAGGTTGTGGGGTGGAGGGCATATAGGAATGTGCTATAATGGACAACAATTAGCATGTATAAAACAAACGTTAAGATTAATATGACAAAGTACACACAAACTTTGGAACAGAGAGAGAGAGAGAGGAGAGAGAGAGAGAGAGAGAACGCGTAGATGAGTGTCGCAGAGTTGATGTATGTGGGTTGTCTGTATAAACCTATATGTGTGAAGTCTATTTGAGTGTAGATTCTTCATTATGTTTTCATCCATTTCGTTTTCAGTGTGATCAAACTGTTCGTTGTTTGGTGTTCGGTGACAGTCACGTAAAAAATGAATTATTTTCATAATAAATTTGTCTCACTTTCGTATGAATTATTGCGTTGTTCTATGGTGAGGTGCTCTGCTTTGCTGGAGGACTGGATGTTTTGAATTGCAAAACACACACACACACCACAATATGTTTGTGCGTGCGTGCGTGTGTGTGCCTGCGGCCATGTGGTTGTATTTGAGGGCGCATGTTTATCACAGTCTGCTTATCACAGTGTGTGTGTGTGTGTGTGTGTGTGTGTGTGTGTGTGTGTGTGTGTGTGTGCGCGCGCACGCTCGCGCACGCATGAGCGTATGCATGTATGTGCGTTTGCTTGTGTGTGTATGTGTGTGTGTTTGTGTGTGCGTGTCTTTGTCTGTGTGCGTGTATTTACGCATGTGTTTGAGTATGCACCCTGTGTGTCTATGTGTGTGTCCGTATGCATATTTGTGAGTCTGATAGTGTGAGTGTGTGTGTGTGTGTGTGTGTGTGTGTGTGTGTGTGTGTGTGTGTGTGTGTGTGAGAGAGAGAGAGAAAGAGAGAGAGAGAGAAGAAGAGAGAGAGAGGAGAGAGAGAGAGAGAGAGAGAGAGAGAGACAGTGTTGTGTGGGAGAGAGAGAAAGAGAGGCAGACAGACACAGAGAGAGTGAGGATTTCATCTTTTTAACAGTACTCACCTGATTGCAAAAGAAACTTCAGTATCATACCTTCATTTTGGCACTTACAGGCATACTTACAAACATATAGATAGATATCTATTCGAATACACCTATACCTACACCTATACATCCATGCCTATATAGATGAACTTGTGTAAAAAGTATCCTACCAGCATTTTGGCAAACACATGTTAATGTAAATAAATGAATAAATAAATGTGTGTGCATGTGTGTGTGTGTGTGTGTGCGTGTGTGTGTGTGTGTGTGTATACAGAGAGAGAGCCACGTGTACACCTACGCCAATATTATGTATATTTACCTATATATACATGTGTCTAGATAGACAGATAGGAAGATAGATATATAGATGGATAGATTAGATAGATACGTACGTAAACAGAGAGAAAGAGATGCCTTTCTAAATCAATAATGAAAGGAACACATGAAAATTATCTTGCTTGCACCGTCTCTTATGAGTGTGTTTGCAAGACAGGCAAAGAGAGAGAATATGCATAAGTATGTGTCAGCGAATGCATGAGAAATATGCATGAGTGTGTGAGCATGCAATTCTTAAGAGTGAGAGAGTGTTTGTATGGAAGAGGGAGAGGGAACAGGCGCATGCATTTAGGTGTGTGTGCGCATACGTTTGTGCATGTGTTTGAGTGAGAGAGAGAGAAAGACAGCAAGGGTTTACATCAGAAACCATCCAGAGCCCAACTTCACACTATATCAGAACATCTGTAGAGACCAGTCCAACAAACCGACTCAGAAAACAAATTCGTATTGCATCCTTTTATTCAGCATACTAAGCAAAACAAAGATGTTTCCAAGGTTCTGTTAATAATGTTAAGACTGTAAAACTTGTCAACAAAATAATGAAACGAAGATTACCACACACCAACAGGAAGGAAAAACAAAATGTAGTACCACGCGCTTTGCACAATAAATGTATCGCAACGCCATTTTCTACCCTTAACACACCAGATTCTGGTATAGAGCAACTCCGTCATATCCGCCAGAAATCCTTGAAAAATTAGTCTGGAATAATGACTAGAGACAATGACCAAAAAAAAACAGCAACAGAAAAACGAACTACATGCATCGTCATTCTTAGTGTGATCTTTAAGAAAGGTCCTTTCAATACCTGTGGAGTTTAGTGAGAAAATGTTCACTACACAAAGATTATTCAGTCGTTACTTAAAGTGAAGAATCCTCTGGCAGGTTTTGAAACATAAATACATCATGTTTTGCCCGTAAAGGGCAATCAGTCTAAGTTTGGACCATAGTCACTTATGAACTGTTTTTAGTTCCCACCACCACCAAACCAGGCTGCTATTACATATTGAAAAGTTTTTTTCTGTCATGGTTACATTCTGAACATGTAACGTTTTCCTGATAATATTCTCAGAATTAGGACCACTCTCTGCTACCATTCTCACAGTTGCTTTCTTTTTGTTTTGGATGAGGTGGTGGAAGGGGAGTGGGGAAGGGAGGAGGAAGGAGAACAAACTGATCAATGTGAACTGAGTGATGACAGAGCATGCTTGGTTATTTTCATGTTCTATTCAACAAATGCTTACATTGATTACAGGATATTTTACTCATTAGAAGTGTGCGAGTACAGGATCTTTCATCGTTTGGAGTGTATACTCTGACCAATGCACACACACACACACACACACACACACACACACACACACACACACACACACACACACACACACAAAGGGAAATCACCTTTTCCAAGAGATAAACAAAACCAGTTTTCACCATGGCAGACTCCTTATCATCCTTGGAGAAAGATAAACCTTCGGTCTTCAATGGCTTTACCAGGTGGACTCTATGCAGACCTAAACGACAGAACAAACCTTCTCCCCTTCATCTTGGATCATCCACAAACAAGTCCGACACATAGCCCAAGTGTCTCCAGTAAAGATTCGTCTCTATTATTGTATTATCCCATAACCTGTTTGTTGTAGGGGGTGGGGAGACGAATTCTACAGAGGAATACTTGACAATGCCTATCATTGCCTATTTTTCAACATCTTGGGGCATACTGGGCATTATGTTGGGGAATACTTGGTAATGCCTATCATTGCCTATCTTTCAACATCTTGGGGCATGCTGGGCATTATGCTGAGGAATACTTGACAATGCCACAATCTTGAAATTATCGACTGCGGCCATTTTAGTAATCCTAAAATCTATCATGAAACAAACTACAATCCTGAAGGCAACTACATATACGCAATTCCTCACTTTCATATAACTCGCTTTTAAAAACACAATATAGAAAAAACAAAAAAAAAAGGTAATGAGTCCTCAATTAACTGTTAATTGGAAAAAAAAATGTCTTGTGACTCGTTTGTCCACGTTTCTCTTGGCCGTTCGCTAATATTTATTTAAGATTTGAAACAAAAAAGTTAAACTCATCAATAATTAGTAATACACAAAATGTGACAAAATGACAGATCAAGCAAAATAACTAAATCATAGATCTACTGCAATAGTAAGGTGAACAATGTACAGCCAAGGGAAAAAAAAATCGAATTCAAAGATTCTTGATCTTGCCACTCTGTTCCCTGTCGGTGTTGTACTGGCACAACAAGCCTTGGTGGTGGCCTCTACAAGCTTCCAGTTGTTGATCACAACACATGCTCTTACATGTTCAGAATCATTTGCTAAAGAAATCAATCATTCATTTTTTCCACTAGCGTCATATTTAAGCGTTCAACCACACACATTTGAGCCTCAGTCCATCACTGCTAAGTTTAGTCTTTCCATTCCCACAGCCATTTTGCAAATGGTTTTCACCGATTTGGTTGAAGTTAAAAGTCATTGTTCAGTCAAACACTTCTTCCTTTTTTTTTCTCTTTTATTTCCCTCACTCTCTCACATACAATACTGTTAATACAACATACCACTGGCTTGGAAAGGAAATCACTGTTAAAAACTACTTCTAACTTTCTGACAAAATAGCTTCTGATAAACATGACTGCATTTTTAAAATTTTGCACCACAACTGAACTAGAAGGAAAACCAACAGCTATTTCATTTCTAGAGAACTATTTCATTTTCAGTCACGCCATACCAGATACACAGAGGAAGATGAACAACAAACATAATCTTACTTTTGATCAAATCTCCAGAAACCAGACAGTATCCCAACAAAATCTTGCCGATTCTGAAAACATCCAAAGACAATCTCAGCAATCGAGACACAAGCAAAATATGACTTTCCTGTTCCAAACTGCTGGTTTATTCTGGAAGACATGCATTCCTATCATACATATGTATTTGATCCGCATGAGGAAAATGAACGGGGTTTACTCCTGACTAGGAGATGGGGAAAAATCCATTCACCCGACCCTCACGCATCCAACCTTAACTGTCAGCTGAGAATTCAGAGCTTCAAAGTATTTCCATCTTTATGTTTCAGCCAATAAATCATTTCACTTTCATCAATCAAGTCAAATGCTGGTCAAAACAGTCTTGTCCGGCCCGTAAACAGTGCAGGATTTATTGTCTTATAAATCTGAAATTGACAGTGCATGTATTATGCCCTACAACCTAACAGGTCATACATCATGCCAAATATTAAGTATCATGAGGAAACAAGCATTTACCATATTTTTCACTTGTACAGTACACAACAGAAAGGCATCAGTGACATTTCCCTGAGAACTGAATCTTGTATGTAATTAATGTATGTCCACCCACCATTTACATGAAGTACAAGCCAACTTAGCCATTTTGTACTAGAACACTGTAGATGATGAATCGTCATACATAGAATCACAATTCTGCAGTAACTGTTCTACCCGTTTGCTTAACATGCGATACGAGCCCCTGGCCAGGTATGCTGGTGCAAGGCATTCAGTTCCGCATGTACAGTGACGGTCATATTTTTTCTACAATGCCAAGACAATAATGTGTTGCGTTAGGTATAATTAAAAAAAAGAGCAAGCATTTGACTGTCTAAGATGCATTTGAACCTATAGCTTCCAATGAATGGTCACAATTCTATGTAAGAAAACATAGCTGATAAGTTGGAAAAATAAAACCCAAGTCATCTTTGTTTACTTCTATTCCATAATTGTATCAAACAAAATCACTCAAAGGCATGCATGTTATGTTAGCTATATAGAAAAGAGCAAACATTTGACTGTCTAGGAAGCATTTGAATCAGAAGCTTTCAATCAATGGTCACAATTTTCTGTAAGAAAACATGGTTGACAGGTTAAAAACAAAACAAAACTTCATGTTTGTTTACTTCAGTTCCATATTTGTATACGAAATCACCCAACGGCGTTATGCTGGGGACAACCATTACTAATTTTGGGCGCCAAGAGGAGTGCCTTGACTCACTTGCATATTGCTAAATCTTAGTATGGAGGTTACTTCCCCATGAGCATTCAGAGAACGGCCAAAGAAATTTCCCCCTCATTTTCCTGCCAGCCAGTATGGGAAAGCATGGTAAAACAGAACAGTCTGCTGGCTTGCCAAAGGTACTCAGCATGTGTAACACGAAGGGAAATCTCTAATGCTGAATTCAGCATACATGTCAACTAAAACTTAAGATGTTACAGTTGAATGACAAATTCCAGAAAGCAGACCGGGGAATGTCTGCTTAATGGTTTCAATGAAGCTTTTCTTTCAGGAAATCTGAAAAATTTTAACCAGATTCTTTCAAATTACTCTGTGAAGAGTGCCATTATCTTGGGCACTGTTTTTCTTTCACTAGCCAGGCCTCACTATAAACCATCACACAATCTTGGGGTAGGTTTGACTAAAAAGACAGAAGACAAAATTCAGCAAATCAAACTCTATAGGGTGACTAAAAAAAACCAAAACAAAACTCACCTGATCAAACTCAACAAATTTGACTAACAAACAGGAATCAAAACTCAGTAGATACCTGCTTCCAAACGTCTGAGCTCTTTCAGTAGACATGTGGAGTCAAAGGAGTCTATAGACTGCAATGAATCACAGACGCTAATCATCGAACTTTAAATGTGGTTTGCTCTGTTGGAATGAGAATTTAAAACACTATATGGAAGCGTAAAACCTGAAAATAGTGAGACCAGACTCATTTTGTGGCCGAAGGTCATATATGTGTGTGAGAACTGAAGTGTGTGTGTGTGCGTGTGTGTGCATATGTGTCTGTGTGAGTATGCGTGTAAAGGAGTGAAAGTACATATAATAGCTCATGTGGTTTGATGACTTCTGTTTATGCATGTGTAAGTGAATCTACATATCACATCCACATGATATATGTGGCTGAAAAAAAATACAGTGCATTCTAGAACCAATCAGGATAAATGGGAATAATAATGAACACACTGGTGGCCTAATATATCACGTTCAACCAGAAACTGTAAAGATCACATGATCAATCTGAAACATTATCAAGCATTCAGAGCCACTCCAACACAATCTTTTTGCTCTTATTCTTGCAATGCACACCACAAGAAAAAAAACCCATTATTCAAACTCCTCACAGTCATGTTAAAATAAAGCAGATGAGACTCTGTGTGTGTGTGAGTGTGTGTGTGTGTGTGTGTGTGTGTGTGTGTGTGTGTGTGTGTGTGTGTGTGCGTGCGTGCGTGCGTGCGTGAGTGCATGCATGTGTATGCATGTGCGCTTCTGCATGTTTGTAACAGAGTGTGAGTGCATATGCAAAAGGTTCAGGTGTGTTAAAGGCTGTGTGTATGCATACAAGCCTTTTGCTTTAATGCTTCACACCCATGTTTCACCGGCAGAATACACTGATGGGAAGGGCTATAATAGACAGGGGCTGAAGGAAATTGCACATGACAAAAAATGGTTCTCACCAGACTCAGTAGAAGGGAAAGAAGACTGATATATACACAGAAAGATGGAGGGAGCAAAAGCAGGAAGAGAGAAAAAGAGAGAGAGAGAGAGAGAAAGAGAGAGAGAAAGAGAGAGAGAGAGAATGACAGATACAAGTAATTGCCAGTAATCATGAACTGAATGTTAAAACTTTCCCCACCTCTCAATCATTAACATCTCAATGCATTCAACATTAATTAATTGTCTACAAAATCTATGTCAATGTCAATATCTAACCATACACCCAAAGTAATGTGTGCGAGTGATTATCTGTGCTTGTGCATGTAAGGTGTGTGTGTGTGTGTGTTTGTGTGTGTCTGTGTGTAGGTGTAAGACAGTGTGTTAATTGGTTTGCATGCATACATGAAAGTACATGCATGTGTGCAAGTATACATGTGAAAATGTGTGAGAGCGTTTACACATGCATGAAAAAGGTCACTTCCAAAATCTTATCTAACGTTTCTCTCTTCTCTTCCTTTCCATCCTCACAGCTATGACATGCATGCAACCCTACATGAACAAAATGATCAAATTTTAATCATAAATTACATGGATCATAATGCCCGTAGCATTCTGTATCAGGATTACTTAATAAGCAGTAAACTGTCACTACATTCAGCCATTAACATACAAAAATGCAAGTCTCTTTGTTAAAATTTTTCTCTCTCACACGAACACATACACACGCATAAACACACAGCGCAAATATGCATGTACACCTGAAACTTTACATGCACATAAGCAGGTTTATACAATACACACTCATACAGTCATGGTAGAAAAGCAGACAGGTAGTCACAACCCATGTTCTGATGCTGCAGAAGAGAATGCTGGGTATGTATGACACTGCCCTGTGTGCCACCCCAGTGTCGACTACATGCATACTAATCA
The DNA here is from genome assembly GCA_018398815.1 of Conus ventricosus. NCBI lineage: Eukaryota > Metazoa > Mollusca > Gastropoda > Neogastropoda > Conidae > Conus > Conus ventricosus. The sequence continues at coordinate 135,724,723 of CM031595.1, read as the reverse complement.
CTGTTAAAACTTTTTTTTTGTTGCTGCTGTGCTCGGAGTTGAATTAAGCATGCTCAATTTGAGGAAAATCTGCCATGTTCATGTCAGAGGATGCTATGCCTTTCCACAAAGTCCTAATCACAACTATTTACCACCTCTCTTCTCTTTCTCACACACACACACACACACACATACACACACACACACATAATGTACATACATTTCCAGACGTGTTTACCCCAAATTTGTGTACCTGTAATATCTCAAGACAAAAACCTGTAATTTGAAAAATAAAACCCGTAATCTTCATTATTGCAATACTTTTACAACTTTTGAAGATTTGGAAGAGCCGGCCGTTGCCAAGTAAAACCGCTTTGTTGCCATCTTTGACATGGTAAAAGCCGCAAGGCACACTGGGAAATGTCTTCTTACTGCTTTTGACCAAAACGGTAGCAGATGAAACTTTGCGTTTAACAATTTTCTTTCTTTGATTTTTATCTCGAAATTTTTTTTTGGGGGGGAGGGCATAATTCCCATAATTTCTTTTTTTTTTCCCGTAAAAACTACGGCAAAATCGTAAGGGTAAACAGGTCTGCATAACATACATATGCATGTGCGTGCACAGACACACATGCCAATGCACATACATATATACACACATACACTCTCTCTCACATCTTGCAAACATGCGCTCACGCATGCACACACACACACACACATACACACACACACACACACACACATCTCTCTCGCATCTTGTAAGCACATGCGTGTGCGTGCGCACACACACACACACACACAAATCTCTTAAAATCCAAAAACCCTGCAAAACTCGACATCAAGCATAACACTCTGACAGCAGGCAAACTCTATGCTGACTTGACGTCAACCATCCACATTAACATCCCCTTCCTCCTGCTCAACAACACCACATTCCTCGGCGGTCACTTTCTGGGCGTCTGCTGTGACATCACTGTCTGACGTGGACGGTGGTTCTACACTGTCAGAGGCCAGTGCTGGTGGAGGGTCTCCCTGAGTGACGGCAAGCTGGTGGCTGGCGGTGGGCCTGCCACTGGCTCATGCGAGAGAGGAGTGGCAGCACATGGGTCCCCTCCCACTCTCCCACCGTGTCGGAGAAGAAAACTTCTGACAGGGCTTTGGCGATTTTAGTCCTGAACTCCTCCAGCTGAAGGAGTTTCCTGTGTTAACAGTTTGTTCTTGTTATTCTGTTCTCTCTCTCTTTCTCTCTCTCTGTTGCTTGGAGCAACATTCAAATATGCACCTTTCTCTTATTATTTTGTTCTCTCTCTGTGCTGGGGCAAAGCACAAATAAGCAGCTTTTTCTTATTATTTTGTCTCTCTCTCAAATATGCATATATCATAATTTTAGAAGGCATTTTGGAATATCGGGCATACCCCCTTGATACTAAAGAAAATAGTCTGTTTAATCCACAAACAAGGCACTTCAGCACATATGTAATGGCTATATCCACATTTAATAATTGTAATGATGATTATTTATGGCGCTTAAAGGTCTACTTTAGAGATTTTCGATAATTTGTTAAAAACAGGTCTACATGTCATGTAACTACAGTATGGTATTCATTTTTCAAAAAAATTCGCCGGAAGAATTTAATAGATAAAAAACGACTTTTGCACACCTGTTCAAACCCCGAAAACCGTGACGTCACTTGATGGACTGGCCGTCAGCCGCGACCTACACAACAAGCCAACGCCAAGTGAAATCAACACGAGTTGCGATCCCCCACAGCCTAAAAAGTCACGAGGGGGTGGCAGATATTGTGCTGTAGGCGAGTGCAGCAGCTCAGCAGGAGACGGATATTCTTTGCACACATTTCCATCTGATCCAGATACTCGAAAGAAGTGGATTCGGTTCGTGCAACCATGCCGGGCAGCTAGAATTCTTTTCATCACGTCAGTTCCAGCTGGACCGCGGAAACGAGCTATTCCGACAATTGCCGAGCCCGTTCGAATGGCTCAAAAACTTCGTCTGCATTGTGCGCGTATACTTTGAAGGCGGAGTGGTAAGCTCGTACAGATGAGTACGATAGTCGCACGTTTATTCTGTTCTTATCTGTGGACAGATCACACTTGTTAAACTGAATGAACACGTTAAGGCTTGAGGAAGGAGAATCTCCGCTCGCCGTCCACGCGTGATCGCATCAAGAAGTCAGTCGGTAGCCTCCCTCGAGACTTCGGTAAAGTCCGTACGCCTTCGGAATGCTGTGTTCGGGCGTCCAGCTGGAACTGAACTGACGTGGTAAAAAGAACTTAGCGTTCAAACTGACAAGGTACAGGCCTTGCAGAAACATCCCCAGAGTCACATTGGCTGTCGCAATCATAGTCACTGCTTTACATGATAAATTAAATACCGAGCGAGATGTGCAAGAACCATCAGAATTGCTTTCTGTCGCCGTCGCTGTCCATCATGTGACGTCACATCCAAGAGCAGTTAAGCCATGCCAAGATTTGGTTGATTACCTCCCGTTTTCTTGATTACAGGTGAAAATGCCCACTTTCGCGGATCGATTTCGTGTGATCGGGGGCGAATCGGATGTTTATTTTACCAATTTAGCAAACATTTCATATTTCTGCATAAGCTGACCAATTATCGAAAACCTCTAAAGTAGACCTTTAATCTAACATCATAAGCCCTAAGTGCTTACAAATACATAAAAGGTTAAAGAAAACATAAATGAAACCAATATGAAGACTGTTGCAATAAGTACCATGCATCTACAAACAAGTGTGCATATTGACACTCACCCACGCACACACAGAAACACACACACACACACACACACATGATCCCATTGACACACTTAATTCATTTCATCAATGTAGCTTACCTTATTCACGGATTATAATTTCTTTGATTTATAAGATCAAATTGAATGCTTTTAAGACAAAGTTTTGTAAGAACATAACATGCCTTTGTGGCGGAAAAATTACAAATAATCACATCCTTTTTCAATGTGAGCACTTAAAACCTTACCTACCATCCCTACCTAAATGTTCTCTGGATCAAGTTGTATCAGATTTATCACTGATGTGTAAAATTGCAGTTTCATTACATCAAAGTCCTATTTTTTCTGTTCTGTAAACTGCAGCCGATGTTGAGTGTTTTGATCAGTAGTTCTTTGTTAGCTCATAGTTGTCTATTTTATTGTTCCTGTTGCTGTTTTTCTTCAAAGCCTTGCACATGCACATACGCACACACAAACATGGAGATACAAACACACACATACACACACACACACAGAGTCCAGAATGCTCTCTTTTAACACTGATTCTAATCCCCTTCTCTGGTAAAAAAAACAACAACCCAATAACAACAAAGTTATAACCTGAACTGCATACAATACGAAATGCCTACCCTTGAAAGATAAACATGGATGCTCTTTTTAACAATGTGCTAACACAAACAGTTTCACTTGAAACAGTTACATTTGAAATGATTCTCTCACTTATTTCTTCTGATATAGAGAGCAAGAGAGAGAGAGAGAGAGAAAGAGAGACCAAGAGAAAGAGACCATCAGACAGACAGACAGCAAGAGAGGGAAAGGGACAAATAGAGGAGCCAGGTATTTTTCCAACATGTCCTAGGACTGCCAATACCTATAACCTAACTTGGACATGGATTTGAGAGGACTAAGGGGAGAGGTGGCATGAAAATTAAAACATTTCTTTTAAAAGTGATTCATTTTTTTTCTATTGTTTATGTTAAAAAAAACATGGAAAAATACAATCAGGTTACTCACTCTGATGTGGCACAGAAAACTGGTTCAATGTGCACAGGGTTGGTAAAATTCCTCTTGACATTGTAATCATTCATCCAAGTCAGAAACCTGCAAAAAAAAATTGCACAGAAAATAAAATGGCAACACACACACACGCACGCGCGCGCGCGCGCGCGCACACACACACACACACACACACACACACACACACACACACATAAAAGGAGGTACATTTATTTTGCTTCCTTCCTTGTGGTGGACAAATCTGTTCACTTGTCTCTTCGATCAGTTGTTGTCATCTGTTTCATATGATTTTCATTAAAAAAAAAAAAAAGCCTCACATCCTACAAAACAGCAACATCTTCTGAGCATGTCATTTTGCTTCAAATAAGTCACCTGATGTGGATGAAATGAAAGGAACAGATGAACTGTCACATGTCCACAGCATTTGATTACACTTAAACCATGAACCTTGAGACAACAGCGCAGTCTTGCTTGCACTTTCACCAGGAACCTTGCGACAATAGCGCAGTCTCGCAAAGCAACAGGGAGATAATTCCACTTCCTGACCTCCTGATCATTCATTCTAAAACATACTAACCTTTTCTTGATCTTTTGAGTCTCAGACTATTTTCAATTACTTTTTCCAAGTCTGGCAATGATCTCTAATTTGTTCAAAAGTGTTCAACCCTTTCATTATTCTATACAAAATTTATGCCCCATAAAAATTAAAATCAGAAGATAGAATGTATTCTGCCTAAGCCTGGTTCTTTTTAAAAAGATCTGTTTCCGGTCTTGTACATGATTTTTCCACACCAGAAACAATTTCAGCTCTACATTTTTTGCACCATACCATGTATGCCACATGAATTCCATACATGAGGAAATGGAATTTAAAACAAGTATCCTGTGATCTACTCTTTGCACAAAGATATCTGCACATATGCTGATGATTATTCAACTTTTTAATTCCCCTTCTCCATCCTTTAAGCTCCTCCACCCTTAAAAAGACATACCAACACATTCACACTCAAACATCAGAATTTCATACCCTTCACTTTAAGCAGACGGTCACAGCTAGCTTCCAGGAAAGCATACTCTAGCATCAGCTGATAAATCTTTGATCCCGGGAACAAGCACTGTGGGATATCCTGGCTGGAACATAGACACTCTGTAGGCTCACATCTATATCAAACTTCATACAACTATTATCTCCATATGACAACAGCATCACAAAGAATTCAAACTAAACAGACATTCTAGATGATCACAGACTATAAACTCTAGGAGGAGCCTGAGAGCAGAAGGTCTTAAGAAAATAACACCCACCCCAATGCCCAGTCCCTTTACACAAGAGTTTAAGCTCTGAACTCGTTACACTCTGTGGGGGCCTTTCACAGTGGGTCAGGCTGCCTCCAGGTCATGATTCCCAGATGCCTTTCTACCAGAATTATTTCCACTGGCTATGCCGAGATTCAAACCAGTAACTTCTGTAAGGGTGGGCATTGCCTTTACAGATGGATGTCACATTTATCACAGTTACCTCTCCCTGCTTTCCTGACCTAAAAAGTGCTCTCTCTTCCCTAGGACAGGTTTTTTCTGGTCAGACCTTTCTTCCCAAAACACCTGTCTAGCTTAACACATCAGCCTGGAATGTGCTGCTCCTGCCAGCATAGCTCTGCAGTTTGCCAGGGCATGCAAGCTCAATCATCACCAAGCAGCAGCAATGAAAACACTGGGAATGACAAGAAAATTACTACCAATTAACCAACCAAAACCCTGTAAGAAAACTGCTTCCATTGTGTCCCCTACCATTTTGATAAAATAAAACGTTTCCACACAGATTATATACATAACAAAAGCAGACTCACCAGGCAAACGGGTTTAGAGGTAGAAGAGATGTGAAGCCGAGGTCCTCAGATACACTCTGGTGCAAGTCTTCACTATAAATACCTGTGTACAGAAAATCACTATGCAGTGATGAATAACTGACACTGCAACTTAGCAGACAGCTACAGCAGACTGACGTTGGCTACCTTAAGAAACAATTATTTCATCATTTTCTCAGTTTTTGCCACACTTATACTTCAATGACATCATTAACAAGCCTAGAGACACAAGCAAGCTGCTTGCTCTGAAAATATCAGTTTATGTAGGTCTGTCTGAATGCAAATCCTGGTCACTGCAACTTTTCTAGTTCAGTATATACAGTATAGAATAACTGAATGTTCATGGAATGAGTTGCGATACCCATTTCTTTCATAAACACCAATCTATTGGGGGAAAAAAAGACAGCTGAGTGCAACATCTGTGATCCTAAATTCAAACTATCCTGCTCTTGCTGTGCACATACACCTCAATTTTCATAGACCCTTCAATTCGCCCAACCCAAACCCCTAGACCACCATGCATCTCGTATCAGTCTGTTTTGTTTGTCTAAACCCAAGATCAACACAGACACGCAGCTTATGTTCTCCTGGTTTCCTTATTTCATTTTTTGTTATGTACCATGAATACCTTGGACGCCTAAACATGTATCACATACACAGCAAATCTGATATCGTCCAATGCCCTAATACATATATCTTGCACATACTATCTTCGTCATCAACTTATTCAACCGACTAAAGAAAAGGGCGTGTTCTAAAACACTCCAATCAGACAGCTGACATTTATTTCAACTACACAAGACTAATAAGACTCGGCTACAGAGTGACTGGATCCTATTGGTCACTGAATACTTCCGTCCCTCATGTTACCTTGGTCAGGGGCTAACGGTTGTCTGATCACAGCTATCTCTAACCTCACACGCACCAAGCAGGTGAGTCTAACGGCTTTTAGGACTGGGCCAAGTCTACTGACAGCTGCCTGATGTGATCAGTGAGAGTTTATGTGTATTAGGGTCAGACAGAAAGGGGCGAATGATGGTCATCCCACTCAGGAGGTATGGTACAAGCATTTTGTTCACTCAGTGTACACATGCCGGGCAAAATAGCGGAAGTACATTGGTTTTAATCACAGTTCTGTTTACACAACTTGCAGACTGGCTTGTTTCGGGTTATCTTTGAGCTGCTCTCATAGCACAGAGATCAAACAGAAATCTAGCTTTTGTTTGGTATTGGAAAGGGACAACTCTCAGGCAGTCAACAGGTTAAGCAAAAAGTGAATTACTCCAAACTCAACACTGATTATTTCATATGTACATTTGCAGCGCTGTCACTGTTTAATCTCACTGAACATATCATTAGCAACCCATCAATAATAATGAGAAGAACTACTGAATACACAATAGAATTACAAAGTTCATAAAGCACCATTTTCAGCACACTGTATACTGATTCATTCATAATGAAAGAAAGCAGAAAATAACCCACAAAAAAGCCTGTACCTTTTTCTAAGGCCTGCAGACATATACCAAGAGATGGTAATGCCTGTGGTAGCAGCTCACACATGACAGCATAGTGGTCATACCTGTATGAAAAAATAGGTAAATACTGGCAATGTTATCATTCAACAGCATTGCAGTCATTCTTGTATGAGAAAACGTATATACTTGTTACACTGTCATTCAGTTACAAAACAATGCTGAACAATTAAGTAGTGGGGGAAAACAAGTGCAGGCTAACAATTCTTCAGTCGTTATAGTAATGACTTGACAAAGATATGAACTTTAAAAAAAAAAAAAAAAAAAAAATTGAAGATGAAGTAAATGGGGGAATATATTATAAATATGAGAAGCCCTTCACTAGCTGCCTGAGGGAACCATCGTAATCCCTCTCAAAGTCACATTTATTTGTATTGCCTGCTCCTAGGCCTTTCGTCTGCTGGATCTGACTCATTAGGGAGACACGGTTAATTGTGTCTGTGCTCTTGGTGTCAAATAGAGACACACCACAGTCCATGATTCTGTGGTGTTCTCACCACCAAGGGTTCGAAAAAAGAATCCAACAGCAGCCTCAAAGCAGCCAGTGAAGGGTAATAAATGGAACAAAGCAAAAGTGTGGAGAGGAAAAAAGTCGCTGAAAAACTAAAAGCATTATTCAAACAGTATAAAATATAGGGGACAATCTTTGAGCCTATGCTTGAGGATCCATTCAAGGATGCAAGGGAGGTCAAAAGATATGGAACAGTCTGAGTGGTCAGCTCTGCTGTTCAATAACCCAAGCATTGTGAGTGGCTAAGAATTGCACAGAACAACCTTTACTTGGATCTCCTAAGAGATGCAATCTCCCACTGATTGACCAAACAATATAATGCTGAACAATTAAGTAGTGGGGGAAAACAAGTGCAGGCTAACAATTCTTCAGTCGTTATAGTAATGACTTGACAAAGATATGAACTTTAAAAAAAAAAATTAAAAAAAAAAAAATTGAAGATGAAGTAAATGGGGGAATATATTATAAATATGAGAAGCCCTTCACTAGCTGCCTGAGGGAACCATCGTAATCCCTCTCAAAGTCACAAAACACAGTTACAAAACAAAAGAATGACAAATAGAATTTAAAAAAAAAAAAAAAAAAGACCACAGAGGATTTCATACTATCATTAAAAACTGTTAGCGAACAAGAAAGAAAGAAAACAAGCAAAGGCAAAAAAAAAAAAATTAAAGGAACAATATAGCAAAATAACACAACTGCAATTCACTAACATCACCCAAATATGATAAGTGTTAGAAAAAAGACAAACTAGTGTCTGGATACAATAAGAAAGGAAAGGTCAAATAGAAAAGGAACAACATGGCAAGATAAAAGAACTGCAATTCACAAAACTCACCAACAAAGGACAAGCATTAGTAAAAACATAAACTTGTTTCTGGACACATCTTGTTAAATGTTCATTGCCATCACTCTTGTCATTAATCATAAAGTTTCTGAATGGATTCTTTTCGTTCCTATCACATTCATTAACACAGTTTTCTTCTCCCGCTCTTCCACCACGTGTCAAGTCTCTCTCTGAATATGTATGTGTCCTACTGTTGCTTCACCAGATCTCCCCTATCCAGTGACTACTCATCCCTACAAGGAGTAGAAAGAATGCTGTTGGTTCTGCCTCCCTATGTCTGTGTGTTTTCCTCTCTAGCTCTCCCTCTGACCATCACAGGACAAAGAAGATCTCCAACCTCTGCCATCCAGTCACGGCACAGCCCTGCAAGGAGCGAAAGCGATGCTGGTGGTCCTGCAGTATGCCGAGCCAGGTCAGGTGGTTCTCCAGGTGATACGACACGCTGCTGACACTGGTGCGGGGCCCTGTCGCCCCCTTGAAGGCGCTGGCCACCCAGACGTTAGGGAACACCTCGGCCAGCTTCTCCCAAAGGTCTGGGAAAAAGATGAACACCTGTGAATAAATCTTGAGAGAGAATCCAAAATGCTTCATTATCTCAACATCAGAAATTACACCATGCTCTCAAGTTTATACACCTGTATATCAAAATTAAAACCTTTCAGTTTCAGATATGACAGCATTATTGAATCTTTTGACCCTTTCATAGCTAGCTATCCTTCTGGCGCAAGTTGCTAAGTTACTACACTGCAGGTGCAAACCAGCAACACACCTATGCAGAAAGCAGAAACGTGGGGTATTGGTTTTACATGACCATGACTTTTCAACCATCTAACAAATTTTTTCATCCTTGTTTTCTTGTTGTTGTTGTTGTTGTTGTTGTTGTTTTTGGGGGGTAGAATAAACACATTTCTAAATATGTACAGAGCTTCAGATTGTTTTCAGACATCATGGGCCCAATGACCCATGGCCATGCAAAATGATGGGTCAATTTTGAAAAAGATGGGTCACTGACAATCAAAGGTATGTTCACCTAGTCCTTGAACAGGTACCGCCTGCGTTTTTCCGCCCACACCTGCACTGCACTCATAAAGGGCATGTCCTGGAAGCTAGGTCCATCAATGCACACCCTCATCAGCTGGTCACAATGTGTGTTTGTGAGGGCACTTCTCCTCTGGGTGTGAATGTAGTTCTGCACCGAGAAGGACCTTTCACAATCTGCTGTGTGGACAGGCAAGGTCAGAGCACAGGCTGTCAGCTTCTTAAGGTTTGGAAAGTCCTCAGGGTAGAACTTGCAGATGGCCTGCCACAGAGTCACAAAGTCGTCTCTAGGGAACTGCTCACTCAGGACTGTTCTCTTCAGAAGTCTCCACTCATCCATGGTCTCTTCTCTGTTGATAAAAGGCTCAGTGCTGGTGCTCTTCTGACCCGTCCCAGGTGTGTGTCTTCTCGTCAGCAAACTGTTGAAGAAGTTTCTCCATAAATTTTGTTCCATGCCCCAGTCATCCAACTTGTTCTTGTCAACAAATGAAATCGGCCTCATAGCCAGCACCCCCCTCCCTCTTTTTCTTCTTCTTCTCGCTCGGTCTCTCTCTCTCTCTTCCCTTTTCCCACCCCATCTTCCTCGCGATGTGTTCATGGCACTTAGCTATTTTTAGCGGTGGCAGTTTGCTGGATGACTGACCCACTAAACGCTGGAGGAGGGGGTGGGGTGGGGCGAGGGGAGGGAGGGGGATACACATGTCGCCTTGCTGAGATAAGATACAAGGGAAAGGAGAGAAAGACAATGGAGTGCGGGAGGGAGGAGTGGAAAGCCGAAAGGGGAGTGGGGGAAATACACATGCCGGCTGGCTGAGAGAGACTAGAAGGGAGAGAAAAACAATGATGGCTTCAATTTTCAGCTAAGAGATAAAAACTAAACACTTACCACTCGTTTTATCCTTTGAAAACATTGCTGACAAAGTTAGCTGCCGCTGGTTTTCACTTTGTTTGAGCTTTTTCTTCGGTGGCATCTTGTCTTTAGCAGAACGATGACTCGATTCCACACGTGTTGAAAAGTCAGACGATTTCTGGACCCAGGCGATTTCGCCTTTGCAAGGTAAAACTGATAGATGTTCGCTGATTGGTTGTTGTGCTTGGCTGTCAGCCAATCACACACAGCGATGCTAGGCAAGGCAGCAAGGTGCCAGTTTGGGTACTATACTCCGTTGTGTGGCCACATGTGCTTGGACCTGGTGTGGCTTGGTACCGACAGACCGAGGATCGAGACAAGTTGGCGATTTTTATGACGCGCCAGGCTGGCGCATACACACTGACTGTTACGCGTCATTCTGATAAAATATGCGCCAATGGCGCGGGCGCGCCAACAATCTGAAGCTCTGTATGTATAAACAAAAGTACATTCTCTATACAATTACAATAGTAAAGAAAAAAGGAAAAGAGAGAAGTCATGAAATAAAGCAGCCTTAGAAACAAATGGAAAAACAGAGTAATGAAAATATCTAACAACTATTACAATAAAATACGTACATAATCCAGTTAATATTCTAATGGATATTTTATAGCACATCCAGATCTTACAGACACAGAGACAGACAGACAAAGACAGAGACACAGGCAGCAACAAACAAATAGACTGACAGACAGATTGACAGACCGAGAGAGAGAGAGAGAGAGAGAGAGAGAGAGAGAGAGAGAGAGAGAGAGAGAGAGGAGAGAGAGCTTTTTTTGGAAAAAAGATAGTTTTGAAGGACATGACTTTAAAGAAGGTAAATTGTCAATTATTCCATAATGTTCCTCTAGAACATGTAAAGCTAAACATTTGGAGATTGTTTTGGTGTCTGAGAAAGGAAAGTTTGTGAACTTATCTATTTTCATTAACTACAAAGTTTCAGATCATTTTCTTTGAAGATATTCCTTTAACTACATTGTTCATGCATAAGCCTATCTTTATACGGAAGAAATGTTGAACTTCATATATTCATTTCCTGTCAAGAAATGAGATTTTAACTATATTACTTTTTGGCTGTCTTATGTAAATGACTCACTTGTTTCAAATTTGTTTCACTAGAGTGATCTCATAAGGTGGATGCATAACTGATGAGAGATAAAATAAGTACATGAAAGAATAATTTCCTGGACTGGTTATTCGGAAAATGTTTAATTTTTGATGACCAACAAATTCTTATAGAAATATAATTCACAATTTCGGTAATGTTATCATACCACATTAAATCATAGTCAATGATACCCCATAGTACTTTATGTGATGTGATGTGATCACATATACACATTTTATTTTACATACGTTTCATTTCATTTGCAATCAGACACATGTGGTTCATTTTAGTCTATTTAACTAATCTATCAATACTGTTCTGAAGAGTATTTAGTAATGTGGTAGGATTACCACTTGTAGATTGCAGTGAAGTGTCATCAACAAACATAATACACCACCACTCTACGTACAAAGGCAAATCATTAATGTCAATAGAAAATAAGAGAGGTCCTATCAGTGATCCTTGAAAACACCTAATTTCAAAGGGAGAAGCTCTTGTCAACAACTTTGAAGGATCTCCAAGGAGCAGGAGAACCCTGCAGGAGGAAAGGACTGACCTGCTGGCAGGTGGAAGCTGGTGAAGTAGTGCCACACCATGGGCTCCACCCACTCCCCCATGCCACTCTCTGCACAACAAAGCAACGCTCCCACAGCTCAGGAAGGAAAGCTGAATTCTTACGGCACAAACACTACACTGTCATGTTTGAGTTTTTGACAGGACAGCTGCTCCATTCAATCAAAACGTGCTAAGATCACTGTAAGGATGCAACAATGATAATTATTTTGTTAATCAAAAATCCTACACCTTTCAATTCTGTCTGTCAGTCTGCCTGTCTGTATGGATACACTGCATAATTCATTTCATTTTAATGTCTGAATGAATACACCAAGCAGTTTACTTACCTTTCAGTACTTTCTGTTTGTGTGTCCGTCTGTCTATCTATGTATTCTGAACAGTTCACTTACTTTTCAGCACTTCACTCTGTGTGTGTGCATGCGCACACATGCGTGCGTGTGTGTGCAACTGCCTATGTGAATACAATGAACAGACGCTTACCTCTCACTACTTCTGCCTGTGTGTCTGCTTGTCTATGTGATTACACAGAATAAATGCACGCATGAGTACACTAAATAGCTCACTAATTAGCCTTTACTTCTTCCATCTGGAAGTTTTTGACTGTGTAAATGCTGTGAACAGTTCACTTCCTTTTAAAATTTCCATCTATGTGTTTGACTGTTAGTGTGAATACACAGACTAACCAGTTTGTGTTAGTACATTGAACGGCTCACTTACCTTTTAGCACCTCTATCTCTGTGTATCGAAACATGTCATCCCACACAATGGGTGTCACCGTGGGGTAATGCTCTTTTATGTGCCGTGCCACACTCTTCACATGGTTGAAGAAGATCTGCTCTGGTGTCACTTTCATCTCCATCTGATGCTTGTAACACAGCTTACACTTGGCTAGGTGGTAGACCTGGGGAGCATGGAAAGAAGACAGTGACACAAGTCTGATCATGACTGTCTTTCTGTACTGTAAATGACATTCATGCATTCAAAAACATTTTGAGATTACTGAAGGAAAAGTAGATGGCACTGGGACAGCATTCCTTTACCAAAAATGAAAAAAATGCAAACAGCATCCTTGCCACAAATCTCAATAGATAGTGATACCTTGATGAAGTGGAAGTCATGATCATTTACAATGGCTGTAAGAACACAGACATTTTTCTGTTGACAACATTAATGACAGTACACCAGAGGCAGACAACTCTACTGATGACAAAACCGAGCCTCAATGTGACCATGAAGCCATCAGTAAAGACATTGTCAAAGTGTTCATCTTGGACCCTGAAGATCATGATTTCTCAGGGTTTTCTGCTAACAAAACTGACAACCGAGTGGGACTTTTTCTCGCTGTATTCTAATACTTGATCATTTCTTTCTTTTTTAACTCAACTAAATTTGAATGTAACCGACGGTTGAATCACATTTCAATTTAAATATTAATGGCAGTTCTACATGCACTGCAGAATCACAATATTCCTATAAGAATGATCATGGTCAAGTCTACAGGTTATATGCCTGCAAACACTCATGCACGCACTCAAGCACACATCTGTGCATGCACACGTGCAACCATACACACACACACACACACACACACACACACAGCGACTGACAACAGTTTATTATCAAGCTACCATTGGGCTGTACTGACTAAAAACAGTTTTATTAGAGCTAACTTTTGATTCCCATAACTGAATCATGAACTTCTGCAATCTGTAGGGTTTTTTTTACCTAAGCTTGGTGTCCATTATCTTGATCACCATGATGGTTCTGTAATCTACAAGTCACTGTCTTAACTGAACCATCTTTTCTCTTACAACCCTGGATCGCACAAAACACTGTTCACTGCTGCTTGACTGGAATTGATTATCAGGCTCACTTAGCTTGGAATTGTCAAAGCACTGTGAACAAACTTTCATCCAAATTTTCTTTTATTATTTCCAATACTGAATATTACCACCAAAAAACAACAACATTTTACTTTGAAATTCTAAAGGCAAATCTAAGTCAACCAAACCACAAACTGATTTCCATTACATGAGAACCATCACATGGTTACTTACCTTCACGCAGTCATAAAGTTTCCAGAATATACTGAGCGATCCTTTTTCTCTGCAAACTTGGGATCACCAAGCTATGCATAACTAAGCAATTTCAGATTGCAGCCTAAGGATAGCACAATTAAGAAAAAACACAAGAATTACTGAAATCATGTAACCAGACTCTAGGTTGCAATCTAGGCTGCAATCTGAAAGTCTGTTCTATTGAAAACAACCTTCACATTTAAATACACACACAGGGTACAGTATATTACCTCAAACATGTAACTTGACGGTCTGGGTTCATCTAAAAGCTTGTTAAATTAAATACAGTTTTCACACCACACACACACACACACACACACACACTTTCCATTTCCAGCTTAACAAAAACAGACACCAAACATACAACATACCTCATCACATCCGATGTGAAACCACTGTAAATCTGTGTGAATAGCCATCACCTGGTCCACCATGGAGCACACCAAACGCAGGGAATCTGATCCACACACATACTGCTGTGCATGAAAGCACATTTGACAGATTGCAATTATCATGATATACTTCAAGAATGTGGAATGGAACGTGATAGGGAAAACACAGGCATATTCATAATAAACAAAAGTTGTGTTGGGATAAATAAATCAATTTTTAAATGTTTCAGCAATGTCACTCTAAACCATCCACCATGATACAATGGGTAGTATCACAAACTTGCTGGCTGGAAGATCATGGGTTTGAGTCCTATCAGAGAAATTTATTTGCCAGATTTCTTGCCCCCCCCCCCCCCCCCCCCCCCCCCCTCATTCTCTACTGAGTTGAGTGCCATATGGGATAAAATGAGAAAGCTGGAGCCACACAGATGGTTTCATCCACTTGATTGATGCCTGTTTGCCTCTCCTAAAATGTTGCTTTAATTGTCTGAAGAAAATGGCATGTGTCCTTTTCTCTCAGACCTGGTTGACTGCAGGATATAAACTGAAATGTCATGTAGTCTCAGCCCATAATGTCTACGTCATCATTCTCATTAGTCATCATTTAAAACCACAAGTCTCAAATGCCTTCATGTCCTCCTGAGTGCCAGTTATTACAAGGATGTAAAAGCTCAAACTAATGGATAAAACTTCTATGTGAAGACCATTCATCATTCAATGAATGCTTCAAACAGGCAACAAACTTGAAAATGATCGTTTACCAGGGTTGGTAGGGCACAGAGCCATGGGGAAGTTCTCCACTTCTCTGAGACGATGAAACTCAGGATGCTTCAGCACAAACTGCAGACACACACACACAAAA
This sequence comes from Conus ventricosus, assembly GCA_018398815.1. Lineage (NCBI taxonomy): Eukaryota > Metazoa > Mollusca > Gastropoda > Neogastropoda > Conidae > Conus > Conus ventricosus. The sequence goes on along the minus strand of CM031595.1, from coordinate 135,709,237 downwards.
AAAAGGGCGCGGGTGGGGGGGGAGGGGGATAGATCCATCTTTCATTTATTTACTTGTTCTGTTCCATACTCTACACCTCAAACACTTAAAATCAGCATGAGTGACAGGTATTAAGATGGAGAGAAAAAAAAAAAAGGAGGGAAAAATAAAGACAGACAAGAAGTAGAACTGTGACAGGAGAGTACACAAAGCTGGCAGACATGAACATATTACAGCAAAAGAATAATCTGACAGGAAGAGTTGGAGAGAGCTGGGGACGGCAGTTATGACAAAAAATTCAGGAAGACCAAGATACACAAATCAGAATTAGAAATACTGCACTATCTCAATGAAGAATTGATAGGTGTGATGGTTTGTGATCTCACAAGCATGAAACAAGCCTCTTAAAAGGCAACATTAAACCCGTCTCCCTGCCTGGAACAGTAACGCTCGTTCAGAAAGCCGCAGAAAACATGAAAACCGCTACGCCCCGAACGAGAGTGTCATCGTCCTAACTTCGTAACAGAAAGCAGAAAAATCTACTTGGGAGACGACCCTCTAAAATGTTCTCACCTCTTCTACTGGTGTCAAGAACAGCCCTTTCCCTTCTCGCGAGCAGCCAGCTGACACATGTTATTGCAATTGCGAGTTGAGAGGTCACAGCTGATAAGCATAGTCAAGATGGAGCTCAACTAGCACTTCGTCGACAGCGTCCCGTTTCCAAGGCATCACACTGCCCTTGATATTTAGATGACGTTATAAAGTATCAAGAGATTGATGAAGAAGACCTTTGAGGATCGGATCCTGATACTAGCGATGAGGAGGAGACGGATAGGAATCAGCACTATCCACTTTTATCGGAGATGCATGCTGGTGATGACGTGGCTTCACTGTTCTGTACCAACACATCAGTAAAGAAAGAGCCGTTAGGTAGGCGACAAAGCGGAAATTGCTGAACGCGTGCGTGAACGAGCACTGCACCCCCTCCTTTCTTGACGAACGGGGTGGTGGACATGGTACGGGCTCAGAACGACGGTGAAGGTCCCGTGGAAGCGGCCGGGGGTGTGGTATGGGGCGTGGTCAGCAACAGCTGATCAAAGAATGGCGAGAAAGAGGTGCACAGCCCTTCGACCTTGCAGTTTTGACTGGAAATTCTGGTCTGCAAGTCAACTGTGCCAATTTTCAGCTGTACAAAGATTCTTCCTTCCTTGATATTCTTTTCTGTATTTCTCTTCTTTGCCCCATTTCCTACTGAAACTACAATTATGGCAAATAATGACTGTATGGATAGGTGGGACTGTGTGTGTGTGAGTGTGTGTGTGTGTGTGTGTGTGTGTGTGTGTGTGTGTGTGTGTGTGTGTGTGTGTGTGTGGCTGTGCGCGCGCGCTTGCGCGCGCCTAAGCATTATTTATTTCTGTATGCAAGTTTTCCATATAAGTTTGTTCATTTTGTATAACACAGAGCACTCATCCACAGCAGTTTTTTTGTTTTGTATCATTGTGATGTTTTTAACATTCATGTGTGTGTGATATTGTTAGTGTGTGTTTGTGCATATGTGTAATGTGTGTGTGTGTGTGTGTGTGTGTGTGTGTGTGTGTGTGGTGTGTGTGTGTGTGTGGAAGCTGTTTGTGTGTATGCATGTGTTGTATGTGTGTGTGTGTGTGTGTGTGTGTGTGTGTGTGTGTGTGTGTGTGTGTGCTCAACTGTGGGTCTGCTTACTGTGTGTGTGTGTGTGTGTGTGTGTGTGTGTGTGTGTGTGTGTGTGTGCGTGTGTGTGTGTGTGTGTGTGTGTGTGTGTGGAAACTGTTTTGTGTATGTGTGTGTTTTGTGTGTGTGTGTGTGTGTGTGTGTGTGTGTGTGTGGTGTGTGTGTTGTTTTATCACATGTTATTAGTGTGAACCATCATCATAACAAACAAAACCAATATAGAATGATGTGAAATTGTAGACAAGAGTATAAGTAAGTAATCCACAAAAAATCTAACAAATAACTCAACAAATGGGTGAATAATGTACATGTTAGTGAACATACCGTGAAAAGCATGATTATGCCCCTTCTTACCCAACAAATAGTACCCCCAATTATGAGCAGATTGTCATCAAGAACAACATTCCTTGGGATTTATATGACTGTCATGTGTTAGAGCTGATGTTGAACAATAGTCACATCACTTTTTCATTGTTTACACTGATTTTATATGGTGCAATTTGTTTATGTATACCTGAAAACTGTTCTTTTTGTAAAACCACCAATATATGTATCCCTGTCCATCCCCTAATAGCTCACAAAACTACATTATTGTTATATAGCATCAAAGTTTGTGGTATAAGGAAAGAGAAGCCATAAAATCTAAGTCATATGTAAAGAAATACATATGCAGTGATTGAGGTACTGAGCCTACCCCAAATAGTAAATTATGCCCCTTTCTAGGAGAATTGGGGTACCCCCAGTAACAGATAGATTGTTACACAGAGGGACATTTATTGACAACAATATGAATCCCAGGTGTTTGTAATGTTGTTGAGCTAACACCAAAAGGTATTTTGTTGTGTTTAGTGGGTTTTTATATGCTCAATTATTCTAAAACTCTCACATTGAAAACAAAACAAAACTGTTTTATCACATGTTATTAGTGTGAACCATCATCATAACCAACAAAACCAATATTGAATGATGTGAAATTGTAGACAAGGGTATAAGTAAGTAATCCACAAAAAATCTAACAAATAACTCAACAAATAAATGAGTAATGTACATGTTAGTGAACATACCGCGAAAAGCATGATTATGCCCCTTTTTACCAAAAAAATAGTACCCCCAATTATGAGCAGATTATCATCAAGAACAACATTCCTTGGGATTTATATGACTTTCATGTGTTAGTGCTGATATTCAATAAGTAGTAAGACCACTTTTTCAGTGTTTTGACTCATTCTGTTTGGCGCAATGTGTTTGTGTACACTCGAAAACTGTTATTTTTGGTTAAAATGTTTATAATTATGTCAATTTCTGCTTTACTAATTATCAACATAATCAAGCCATTTTGATAGAACATTGTAGACAAATGCATAACAACAAAACATGCAAAAAATCAAAGAGATCTGTCAAGAATAAGTGAGCAGTAACCATTTCATTGAACCTACCCCAAAAAGCTCATTTTACCACGGCAGACAGATTTTCAAATGTGCTATTATACTGTGGCAGTGAAGGGGTTAATAAACGAAACAAAAACAAAAATGCACAAGGTCAAAGCAAAGTAATACTACATATATATTCAAGCTTAGCAAACCAAATTGCAAATTGAAACTTCCAAGTTCACACACATATACATTCATACCAAAACAAACACACACACACACACACACACGCACACGCACACACACACACACACACACAGCTCAGGGTGGCACACCACAAATGGTTACTATAAAGCAAGGTCAGCATCAAATATGATACCACTTCTCCATGAAAAAAACAACAACAAAGGGAAACTGCCATCAAAAATGTCCTTGTACCTGATGAGAAACTTGTAAGGATAACTGATGACCAAGAAAGAAAAAAATCCCAAAAAAAACAAATGAAAAGAAATCACACAGTCGCAGTCCCATCCATGGCTTATTTTCCCTGTGACTACTGCAATGTTTTCTAACACCACATGAGTCATATCAGGGATGAAAACAGTTTTTAAAAAAAAAGAGGAGATTGGCGGGGATCGGGAGGGGGGGGGGGGGGGGGGGGGGTCACCATGGGCAACAGCCCGGCGGGGGACAGGGGGCAGCGCCCCCTGAAGCTGAAGCATATTTTGTATTAAATAAGGCATAAAAATCTTTAGAAATCACTTTCTTGCTTCTAAACAACTCATTCTATAGAACAGCTTTCAACACCATGAAGACTGAGACTGATGTGGAAAGAAACTATGTCAATTGAGACAAAGCAAACATTTAGTATGAATCCTCAAAACTGTAGCTAAAGAAAATTTGACAAACAGTGCTTTCAGGACATAAAGAATAAGGCCTGTAGATAAGTAAATCAGAGTGGGAAATCAAACTAAGTAAATCAGATGTATGAAAACGACTGCTGGACTTCAATAAACACAATATGAAAAATGATTACTTTGAAGTCCTTTTAAAAAAAAACACTCAAGCTTTTGGGCCTTAGACCCTTCGTCAGGAAACACTAAACACAAAAAAGAACAAATGACATCAAAACAAACTGATGTCACAACAGTACACCACACACAACCCCCCCCCCCCCCCCTTCCCCTTACAACTTATCATATCCCCCCCCCCCCCCCCTTGACAAGTTTGTGTGTGTTTGGGGGGGGTGCTTGTGTGTGTGTGTGTGTGTGTGGGGGGGGGGGGGGGTTGTGTGTGTGTGTGAGGTGGGGTAGGGGACTGGGGTGGGGGGGGGGAGGGGCGAAGTGTGTGGGGTATGTGTGTTGTGGGGTGAGGGTGGGGGTTGAGGGAGAAGGAGGAGGAGTAGAGGAAGTATATAGGTAGTGGGGGGAGTGGGCTGGTGGAAAAGGATTTCATAGAGGGGCTGTTAGCAGACACCTAATACATGTAGCAAACGTTTGCATTATACCTGGGGAAAAGTGTTACACAATACTGTTGTGACATCAGTTTATTTTGATGTCATTTGTTCTTTTATATTTTTTTGTCACTTTGACGTTTTTCCCTTGCTTTGAAGACTCTACGAGTGGAAGTACTCAATTCCTCATCTCTCCAGTGGGTTCGGAGTTGTTGTTTTTTCCTCCGTTGTTTTGTTATCCTGTTTTTCGCTTGTGTTTACTGTTTAGTGTTTCCTGATGAAGGGTCTAAGACCCGAAAGCTTGAGTGCTTATCATTTTTGTTTTTGTAAAAAAGGACTTCAAAGAAGTAATTTTTTATATTAAGTAAATCAGAGTCAGAATGAAAACTACCATCGAAATGGAACTTGTAGAAAAATCAGAGTAGGAGTCAAACTATCATTGGAAATGAAACGTAGATTGTTGCATACCCAATGATCTGAAAACATGCTGTAATGGTGTGGGAAACACACACATTTTCTGTTGGTGACTGGGACGCTCGATGTGATCTCTGATTGCCACAAAGCCACGACTACCAAAGTAGACACGTTTTTGGCAAGGCTCGCAAAACACTTCAAATTCGCCGTCTTTGTCATGTTTTCTTATTACATCCGTGACTCTGCGGTCACACACGTCCTTCTGCAGCCACTCGGTCTTCTATGGTTCACATACTTCTTTCTTTTTTTTCCCGTTTTGTTTCCACTCACTGGCGACAAACTCTCGCTGTGAATCGACGCCATGATGAGAATGATACTGGAAGGAAGCAGAATGAGAACTACGCCGTTTGAGAACATTACCGACAGAGAAGAAATTCGCTGTGCAGACAAGTTGAGATCGTTTCTGAGCTTCACTCTTCGAATAATTTTTCGGCGGAGACTTTTTCTTTTGGCGGAGATGCGAAAAAATAACGGCGGAGACGGCGGAAACGGCGGAGGAGTTTTCATCCCTGCATATTCACCACTTTTTTTTTCCTTTTTTTTTGGGGGGGGGGGGGGGGGGAGAGAGAGAGGTTTTACTTGACTCCAAACTTGTTGAAAAGAATAAGAGCAGGAGGGATGGACAAAGAAACAGATGAAGGAAATAATGAAAAAGAATATGAAAAATAGAGGAAGAGAAAAAAAAGTAAGATGATGACAATGCTCACTGGTAATTCATAAAATAGTTTGGTCTCAGATACACATGTTGCAGCTATATACCCTACTGGAAGAAGCATAGCCAGCTCAACCAATTTGACACAAAAACCATCTGTACCTCCAAGTGTCCAAAAGTCTGCACCAGTGGAATGATGATCATGTTGTTTTCTGCAGCCAGCCTCTGCAGCATATCAATGTCTTTCGTGCTGGACAGGACGAAAGAAAACATGAACAAAATTAAAATCCATTTTCAGTAATAATCATGCTTTTTTCTCTAATGCATAACTAAACTAGCTTCTGCACATTTCATCTATGGAATCTTTCTGTTCTAACGGCTTGAAATGAAATCTATTTTCACACTAAAAAATATAAGAAGAAAAAACTGAGGGGAAAAGAAAAGGAAAAACCAGCCAGTCAAGCAATAAGCTGGCCTCGGCTGGTATTACTATTCGATAGTTATGTAAAGACATGTCCTTGTAAAATGTTTTTCACAAAATTGCATACGGGTTATTATGGCTTTTGAGTAGTGATCCAATATTACCTGTAGGTCAACCTGAATATAGAGTGTTAGATGTATTCTAGGGCAAAAAACATATCAGTCATTTGGCAATTGCCTCCCTTTCCCTCCCACAATCTTTCCCATTCCCATTGTGAATATGTGTGTGTGTGTGTGTGTGTGTGTGTGTGTGTGTGTGTGTGTGTGTGTGTGTGTGTGTGTGTGTGTGAAGTCAAGTCAAATAAAAATTATCTTTACTGAGAGTTAAAGAATAAGCTGTATAGCTTTTTTCATCTTGCCCTCACAAAAAAAGAACAATTAATATCAGTTACAATAATGAAGAAAACAGAAACGTGAAGCAATGCATACATAGAAATTGTGAGAGAGAGACAGAGACAGAGACAGAGAGAAAGAGAGAGAGAGAGAGAGAGAGAGAGAGAGAGTGTGTGTGTGTGTGTGTGTGTGTGTGTGTGTGTGTGTGTGTGTGTGTGTGTGTGTGTGTGTCTGTCTGTCTGTGCAAACATGCTTTTCTTACATTCTTCACTTTAACACACTCACTTAAAAAAAATCTCCTCGTGACTCAGTTTCTGTTTCACTTCCACATCCATGCCTGAGCTAAGTTTACATCAATTACTTCAGTGTTTGGCAAGTTTATGAGGACCCTTATCAGGTTGACACCGTGGTGGTCTCCCTTTAGACAAGGACTTTTTTTAAAAAAATCATTGTGCTGATCACCACCAAAGTTACTCATTAGTACTGTCTCCTCCAGCAAACAGCCTCATGACGACTTGGTATTGTTCGCTCTCTGTAGCCCTGTGGCAGAACAAATGTACCAAAATATGGCAGTGTATGGGGTGCCAGATTAAGTGCCATGGGGAAAATGGTACCAAGAGGGCACTGAAGATAAGACACATACAGTTCAAAACACTTCTCTTGGACTCCAATGCCTTTCAACCTGACCTCCATTACACTGACGAAACTCACCTGTATGATTCTTGCGTATGGAGGATTTTAAGGTCTCCACTGTAAGGAAAGCAGTCCTCATACTCAACCAGTAACCCTGTGGCACCCCATTTCTTCATCAGAGGTAGTATCTAACAACAGAAACAATGGAATGAGATCATGGGATGAGTACGCTTCCCCATTTCTCCCTAACTTTTCTTTTCATATTTTTTTGTGTATTTCATTTGTAATGAATATTATTCAATAACAATGAACAATTCAGACATTCTATCTACAGATTCAGAAAATAATACATGTACTATAATGCAGCCATTTTGATATATGAATAATGACAGTCTAAAAATACAGAACAAGTAGAAGAAAGTATGTAAGTATGTCCGAAGTAAAGAAAGTGGAAGAAAATTACATAAGATACTTCAACTAAATTCACAGTCTTACCTTTTCCAGATATTCGATGCGTGGTGGGGCACCTTTCAAATCCAGGTGGACAAGCCTTCAAAATATGAAAGACAGCATTCAAAAGAAATTTCATTCTGTACAAACTGACATCCCCCTAAGGGCAGCTTTCAGCTCCTACATAAAACAGACTTGTACTACAATGATTCACCTGAAGGTATGAAAATCAAATCATACCATTAAATGACAACGCATGTAGTACAACATACAAATACTTGTGTAAGCGTTTAAGAAAAAAAGAAACAAACCTTTGTAGAGAACAGTCCAGTTCATTCAAGGTTCCCAAGCAACAGTTATCATACCACTTAATGATTCAAACAGTCTCTATAGATAATTTTCAAAACTTCAGATGATGTGCAAGATCCTTTTTTTTTTTTCTTATTCAATTACAAAAGTACTAAACAGTCAGGATAAGGCAGGAGAATGTCCTGACCATTTGTAACAAGAAATAAATCCCTAGCACCACAACGACAAAGCGATATTGAACACCTTTTCAATCACAGAATTGCATATACATGTATAGAATCAATTTCGTTCAGCCATCTTTATTCAACAAACTATCATTAATACCTCTACAGTGTCTCTCATGCACTACTCCCTTCAAGTCTTGATATGGTGAAGTAAAGCATGGCAAGGACAAAGGGAGGTAGATAAGTAAGGCGGGGGAAAAAGAAGGAAAGAACAAAAAATTGAAAATAAACTATTATATAAAGTGAAGTGAAAAACAGAAAGGAATAAAGGAAGAAAAAAAGACAGAAGGAAACCATCAACGACAGAGACTAAACATACTATAGAATTAACCATAAATGGGAGAAGAAGAAGGACAGGGAGGGGAAGAAGGGGAGGAAAAGAATGTGTCACCAACTTGTGTTTAAGGACAACATGATCGCCTGAAGCCATGACTGTGGTTGCAGAGTTTTTATTCCAACATCACTGCCACTGGTGCTGAGCTGGGAGATGTCACTCTTGTAATAACTGCCACTGTTTCATCAGGTAGAACATGTTTCAAAACTGGAAAATATATATATATGCACTACTGAAAAATTACTAGGTATATTATAAATCTATCAATTATCACTGCAATTTCATTGTTCAAAGTTTACATGTACCCATTCTTACCAGTGTTCCAGGGCAAAGACTAATAACATTAAAGTTTTCGGTTTTTTTAAGTGAAAAGCAGATGTGTACGTAAAATAAAGTGAACATCATATGAAGCAGCATAAACAAGCATGCCAAACAAGACTAAATGTACTCACACAGACGCATGCTGAAACCAGTCACAGCCAAGTCATTTTTTTATCTTTAACTTGTCTGACCTTGCATTCCGGCCTACTTGAGGTCATCCTTCAGCCAAAGGGAAGGCTGCATACGCACATTCCTTCTGGTTTAATCTTCCTGCTTTTGTTTTTAAATGATTCTACAATGCTTTCTTCTCTCACTCTCTTTCTCGCCCTCTCCTTCCTTCAAATCCATTATTCTGATCATGCAGCCTTTTCAAGTGTAAGAGTGTTTGTGTGTGTGTTTGGGGGGGGGGGGGGGGGGGGGGGGAGGAGGAGGCACTCTCGCAGATTGCCACACATGGGTTTGTGTTTGTGTCATCTTTCACAGTAATCCAACCCAGTTACCTTCTCTTTTTTTAACTCTTTTTCTAGCCTCCTTCAAATACAAAAGGCATTTCACCTAATTTGTTCTACAAAAGTGAAGTCTCTCTTTAGGTCTACATTTGTGTGTGAGCCTGTGGGGTAATGTGCCGATATGCAAGCTTTCCTTTTGTCACCACCTTTCTCTCCACCCTCTCCTTCCCTCTTCATTCCCCTGTGATATACTGTTTTAGTTAATGGCTTTCTTTTCATAACTTGTTGATGTGCATTTGTCTGGACTGAAAGGAAGTTAAAAAAGCTGAGTACAAGACACTGGGAAACTGAATAAGAATGTAGGTTTCTGGATTCTGGATTCAACATTAGAAACCATTGACCCCACACAACAGTCACCTCACCAGGCCTCGCTGCCACAACAGCAACAGTCAGCTGATGAAGACAGGGCGACCCTGTTGAAATATTCTCCAAGTAAGTTTTTGATTCTGAGCCCTTAACTACTTTTCTATTACTGGGAAACTGGGTTAGATGGTTACAAAAGGGCAAGCACACACACAGGAGATCTCCTCCATGGAGCACCATTTACATCTGTTTTTCTGTGTCTGAGTGTTCTCGCATTTTGTACAATTTTTCCCAGTGCTGGGAAACAGGTTGCATGGGCATTCTTATATTTATTTCCATGCCAATTGTTTTCATTAATCTTATTGTCAAAGCATGTAATCTGTGTATCATAATCAATTTCCTCTGATTGTATTTAATGTGTACATATCAGTGACCCTGTTTCCTTTGGCATTGTGCTGAATCGGCATGTTTCTTGTACAGCATGAAAATCTGAAGTCAAACCGGTTTGTCTTAAAGAAACAACATATATTGTATCAACACAATATATTACCAACACAATAGTAAAAATATAATGTAGACTTAAAACAGCACCTGGCCTCTCATAAATTTCAAGGTGTTTTACACACACACACACACACACACACACACACACACACACACACACACACACAAACTCACTCACTCATTCACTTCTTTTCACACACACACACACACACACACACACACACACACACACACACACACACACACACATCCACCTACCCACACTTTAAAAAAAAAGCTCTCATGTATCCAAACAGATTGTGGATTTTTTTCTTTACATTAAGAAATGAGCAGACAAGTGAACAAATATAACACTGTCAATAGCATTTGCCCCTTAGTATCACATTCATTAATGAGAACATACACAAATCATGATTTACAAAGCTTTCACTGTTTCAGGTGCAAAATCCTGACAGGACTCATGGGGTCTGCTCTGCAACCACCAGTCTTGGGCATCACTTCTCTACATCCCTATGTGTTGACTGACGTCACAGAATCTTGTTGGAAATGGGGTTGGGGGTGGGAGTTAGCCGGTTTGCAGATGGCCTGCTGTTCTGTCACTGGTGTCAGAGTGGCATATTTTTTGCTTCGACCACACTGTTGTCAAGGTTGTTTCATTCCTGAGCAGTGCAATGAAAGAAAGAACTTCAGTGCTGATTGCACACTAGCACTCTCCCATTTCTCTTGCATGCGCAAATACTCCATCAAACTCCTGAGATTAACTGCTCTGAAGAAGAAATATATGCATGCATTGTAGTCATTTCATCAGTACCGTCACAGCTGAATGTGCTGCATGTTTTGATGTTGCCCGAGAAATACGTTGCTCATTTGGTTAATTTTTTTAGTCTACTGCTCGTCGCAGTCACTGCCGTCTTCCTTGACATATGCAGTGACAGTAATTTGTTCATTAATGTATTCTCTGACTGTGGGCTGTGTGTCATTTTCTGTGCGAGCTGATGTGACGAACTTGCAGTTTTTCACCCACTAATCATCATCAGGGTGTTGCTTTTTCAGTATTTGCATGCAGTGTAAATCAGTCTGTCGTTGTCTTAGTGCAAGTCAAACAATTTTAGGTTTCCAATGGATAGCTTACCTTTAACTGAACGATGCACTGTGGGGAAAAAAACAAAAGATGATGTTCATGGACGTAATTCCTTGGTCTTGACTTGATGTGTTTACAGCACCTGACTTTCTTCAAGTTTCCCGTCTGCTTTGCTTTGGGTCGGCTTGCCACGGGCAGACTACTTAAGAGAAATCTAAATCATTTTCTAAAGTTTCGTTTAAGTTCTCATTTATGGTTCATTTTACTACATTTTTTCAATTGGTATTTAATATTAAATGTTCAGTTTTCAGTTATTTATTTATTACTTCATATACTGAAAGTTTTAAGGTGAAACATTTCTGTGCAGAGAGTATAAATTGTTCCCCGTGAAGTCTCCAAGAACAGCATGGCGCAGGTGTTGAGAGCAGCGGCTCAGAAGGTTTGTTGAACGTCTTTTGTCGATTTCTTAGATTTTTTACGTATTTCTAGCATTCGCTCTGTGACGTTCAATGACAAAGGTAATGAAACAAACTACAGCATTGTAACTGATATCGCACAGAAGCATAATCTAGTTCGATGTCTTCTACTTTTGTTCTTGGTTCTTTGCTCTTGTTGAAGGTCATATGTTTGCAGATGATGAGTTAAACAAGCATATAGATCTGTTGTCTTCTTCCGCATGATAACTTTTTTCTGATCAGTATTGTAGTCGATCATGTGATAGCACAAATGGATCAGTGACCATAATACCACCATCCACGCTGCTTCAACAGATGGATGAATCTCTAGACTAATGATGTTTACCGATTGGAATCTTGAAGTAGTTGGACCAATGTCTGGCATTTGCTTTGAATGCTAGTTTAAATTCATCAAAGATTCGGGTGATGATGAATGAGGGCACCTGCCAGAAATGTACAATGGACGTTGTTGTTGTTGCTATTTATGTTAAAGATTCTGCAGCAACACAAATAACAACAGACTCTGAAACACAAGCTTCAGCAACTTTGTGAACTTTAGCAAACTGTTCACTTGACTTTTTTTCTTTCCAGAAATCATTCCATTATTCTATATGCTTACAGCTACAAGTCTGGATTTTTATCTTTTGCAATTTGATTTGCAATATTGTCACAAGGTAGTGTTCCTAAGAGTTGTAAGATAGGAAGAGTTCATTTATTAGGGGCACACCTGGGTATTAAGCACCACACTTTGGTATCAACTGACATTTTTTATTGAATTTTAAACTAAAACAAGCTTCTAGCTAACAACTGAAGCCATAAAACACAAGGAGAATAAACAAAGTAATCAAGGGAAACAGAATAGATCATTGTAATTGCAACATTCAGTACTGTTGAGAAAGTTACCGGACTTTGCAAAATGTAAAAAAAAAGTCTGGGGCATTAGGCACTGTATCCACGGGGCAATAGGCACTCCCTAGGGTTGTGAACAAAAATCACATGTCCACTCAATTGCTGTAATTCGTCCATGCTCATGACAATGTCTGTGCACTGTACGTGGTACCAGGCATCACAAATGTCACATTGGACCCATTCCTGTCCCCCACCTGTACCACAACGACCACAGACTCAGCACACATGATCGCCCTTTTATTTAGTTTTTTCAAATGCTGGACATACGTATTTCTTCTACCATAAACTCCAGCTCTTCGAGGATAGTCATCACAGGACGTTGGCACAACTCTGACAAACAGCATGTGCCAAGAAATACAACACTTTCAGCACTGCTGTCTCCAGTCACCGCCCACTCATCAAAGCACAAGACCACAGCATCACGAGCTGCAGCGCTCGTCAACACAAGCTTCTGCAGAACAAGATAAATGTTGTACATGAATCTGTGATCGAATAGGGTCTCTCATAGAATATGGTTGTGATGCTACTTTGAACTGCAGCAATTTTGAAGGCAGCCGTTGTCACCCCCAGTTTCGCGAGCAGCAAGACCCTTGAGAAAGTCACTCATTGTTATCTGAAAAATAAAAGTGAACAAATTTAGATTGATTATTGAACTGTTGATTATTGAACTGTTTTATGTTTATCATTACAGTTTTTAAAGGCTATTAAATAATATATATTTGGTAGCATTTAGAAATGCAGTTTAAAAAGCCCAGATATATTTTTTCCTTTAACAAGTGATTATGATATTTGGGGCATTAAGCACCCCTCTTATATAAAATCTAAAAATAGTTTGTTTCCCTGTATCAACCATCAGGCTTACAATAGAAGTCAATTTTAGAATACTTTTCCATAGGAAATACTTCTGCTGCATTGAGAAAGGAAATTTACTGTCTACAAACTCCAGAAACTTCTTTTTTAAATTCTCACATGGCTTATTGGGGCATTAGGCACCATTTCAAAACAAGTGAATTTCAACAGTTTTATTCCTCTTTAAAGCAAAAAAAAAAAAATCTTATGAAAAACGATTAAAATATCAATAGAATAAACAGATTTGTGATGCTAGTCATCACAGCAGAAAGGTTAAAACAAAATACATTATGGAGTAGGTCGATTTCCAAGGTAGCCATCACTCCAAGCAAGACACATGCTGGAGAAGTGGGAAAAAAAAAGAAAACAAAAGCAATGCCAGTCTAAACAATAAGAATATTATACATATCATACCTTTGTCAATTCTGGAGCAGCAGGATGCAGTAAGGACTGCCAAATCTTCTTGAGGTTGGTGAAAATAAAGTTTTCACAGGCTTGTGAAAAGACGCCTGAAGTTTGGGTGATAGTTTGAAGATGGCTGCCACCAGAAAGGAACCACATTGGTCATTTTCATTGCTTCAGTAAATGACTCATGATTGGCTGCATCATGTCACATGACAGTACAAGGCCTGCGATTGGTCTATTTTGGTATAGAGCTGGTGCCTAATGCCCCTGTTTGGCTAAGTCATTACAAAGAAGGATATTTTGAGGACCCCACTGTGTGTGGTGCCTATTGCCCCATGGTGCTTATTACCCCAGGTGCCCTAGCTGTTGGGGGTTGGTTTGTTTGTTGTGATTTTGGTGTTGGAAAATTGCAACTTGTTGGTTGAGTGGTCTAGAAAATACCAGTAAGCACATCCAGATAAGACTGGCTTAGAAAAAACAACAACCAAAACTGGTGTTTCAAGATGTATGAAAATACTCAGTGTGTGTGTGTGTGTGTGTGTGTGTGTGTGTGTAAGAAACTAAAAAAAGAACTAAAATGAGAGCAGCTGAGTATGAATTTGAACACCTGAATGAAAACAGAATTAATGTATTGGCCTGAAAAAAAATCTGAGAGTGAAATGTTATGCGTTGGTGCTTGACTCAGTGATTGTTATCTCTTTTATTTCCTTCCCTCTCCCCCCTTTCTTTTCTCTCCTTCCTCCTCCATGCTCCCACATCTGTTTCTTCCTTTCCCTTCTCTTCCCAGTCATGTCAGTTCTGAAGAGAATTATTCCAATCAACGAATAAGTCTTAGGTAGAGATCAAACCCCAGAGTTTTTGACTTGAGTCTTACGTTTTACCTACAAGGCTAACAAGGCCTCGCTGCCCGATTTTCTGTGCCCTCACTGCTTCAGTGGCATTATCCTCATGCCATTCATTCCAGCTGTCCTACACACACTGACACAGTCACAACCAGATTCATTCCTACTGCATTAATCCACAAAGATCATCAAGGTCATGTTAACTCCAGTGCTTCCAGTACACATGTGATATTAGCCACTGTGCAGTATCTGGTCACCACTTTTTTGTTTGTTTGTTGTTGTTTTTTTGTTTTGTTTAAGCAGCAATTTTTAGAAGAAAAAAAAATTTGCACAAAGAGAAATTAAAGGAAACTGTAAGAAAGAATTAGAACTGAAATGCCCCCCAAATATAAGTTATTGGGGATATTTTTTTCACTTTCTTATCAGAAAAAGAGAAGGAACAATGACTTTGACATTGAAGAATATGATAAGACATAAGATCATTTAATCTATCATTACACATGGCATTTACCTTACAGAGTCTGGAAACACTCGGACGTGCAAGCAAAGCAAAATGGATCCACACGACTGCATATGCTCCTGCTGCCCAAAAGGTAAATTAACAATGTACATGTTTTGCTTTGTTTTATGTTTTGATTCGGTTTCATTGATTTAGACAAACAACATATTTCTGTCAGTATTAATTTAAATGTGTCTATATTGTTGGTGTTGACACTGTAGAGAATGTTTGCTGTAAAATTTATATGAATATTCGTTCATTGGAAAATTGCTTTTAGTATTAGTTACTGGTTTGGTTTGTGAGGAAAATTGGTAACAATGATGGGTTGGTTATAGTCAATGAGTCATCAAGAAATATCCTAGTATTACATATACATGATTTTGTCAGTTAACTTAGATAAGATAATGTTGCTTATAGCCCAGCCGACCGCAAAGGGCCATATCAGGGCTGGTCAGTTAACTTATCTTCTATATGTTCCACTATGCAGTTTAAAAATCGGGTAGAAAAATGATACTGGATAGCAGTAAAATATTCAGATAATTAGGGGAAACAGGTGCAGACAAAGACTTCCACAGTCATTAGGAAGATAATGAAGCAAATAAGCAAACAACAACAAAAAAGAGAGAGACAGTAGCGGAGGATTGGCAGGGAAAGGAGGGGGATGGTGATGAAGGTCAAACGCTATGTGAAAATTTTGTTGCACACTGACATACAGAATCAGAAAAGCAAAATTTATGTGAAAATTATTGCTGAAATGGTTGATTTAATAATTGATGAATAATACATTTTTCATTTTTTCTGTTGCAGGTGGCACTGAGCCGATTTGAACAAAGCCAGTTCATTGATTACGACAAACAAGAGCATATACTCAAGATCGTTCGTGACAGGTACACTCATACACGCTTTTTTTTTTTTTTTTTGCTTGCTTTTTTTTTTTTTTATAGTAGAAATGTCTTGGGTATACGAGAAATGTCCTAGATTGTTTTTTGTCTTTTCATATGTTCGTTTGGTTGTTGTTTTTTTGTTGTTTTTTATTGTTGTTTTTTTTTTTGCTTGTTTATTTTTGGGGAGGGGTTTTTTTGGTTGCTTTTGTTTGTTTTTTTGGGAGGGGGGGAGGGTTGTATTTAAACAGATCAATAATAAAGCTAAAAGGAAAAAAAAACATAGAAAATAACCCAGTGTAAAGTTCTACAGTAGTGATTAGTCTGAAATCCTCAGCAGATAAATGGTAAAAAAAATATGTTGTGCTTCCTCTGTTAGGCAGTTCACAAACATTCTTTCATCCAAATGACATTGCACTTGTCGAATTTTTCAGTATTAATGTGTTGATGAAAAAGATACGAAAAAGGAATAAGATCTATTTATTATCACTCTTTGGTCACTCAGATGAGTGGTATGACAGTGTTGATTTTTTATCCAGAAAGAATGGTAATTGGTTGCAGAAATCGGTCTTCTTTTTGTTTCATTATGTCACTTGGATATTTAGCTATTTACTGAAAAATAGTGAGTGGGGGAGGGGGGAGGTGTTTTTTGTTGTCGTTGTTTTTGGTTGTTGGTTTGTTTTTGTGTGTGTGTGTGTGTGCATTTTTTTTTTTTTTTTTTTTTTTTGGGTGGGGGTAATATTTGTGTGTGTGTGTGTGTGTGCATTCATCGTTAGCAATTAGTCATGGTAATTTGTGCTGGTTTCATTGAAAATGTTTGCATGGTGCCATATAAACTAATCGTAAGCTATCGCTAATTTGCTCTTGGCCGAATTTTTGGCCTAATGCAGAGACTAAGAATGCTACAGACCATTTCCACTCTAATGCAGTTATGCACACATCCCTTTCTGTTTCATGTTCCATGGCAGATTGAGGCGCTTTTGTTCAGTTTTTTTTCTCTTTCTATCACACCTTTTTGTTCAGTCAGTTTCCTTTGCTTCCTTTCTTCATTCAATGGTTAACATTACCACAGCTAAAAAAAAAAAAAAAAAAAAAAAAAAAAATTACCGCAGCTGAAACGCAGTAAAAATTGTGGAAAGCTTTGTGTTTGTTAAGTCTTCTTTTTCCAACTAAATCTCTTTGTATTGCTTTAATTTGAGACTTTAATACATGTATGTGTCATTGCAGATTGGGACGTCCTCTGACTCTGTCAGAAAAAGTGCTGTACAGTCACTTAGATGATCCAAAGAATGAGGTGTGTAGTGTATGTGTGTGTGTGTTTGGTTCATTTGATTCTTTTGTGTGTGTGAATAAAGTGATAGCTTTATACATCATGTTCATTTTACAGTGGACTCACTGGATATAGGTAAAGTTTAAGTTGAAGAGTGAACAAAACATTTGACTGTCATTTTCTTCACTTTATGTAATATTTTTGCTGAATCTGGCAAAAGAAATACCCATGAAGTTGAAAGTGATTATAGTTTCAGCATATTATACATG
Organism: Conus ventricosus; assembly: GCA_018398815.1. NCBI lineage: Eukaryota > Metazoa > Mollusca > Gastropoda > Neogastropoda > Conidae > Conus > Conus ventricosus. Next base: position 135,691,742 of record CM031595.1, on the reverse strand, counting down.
CAGATGACGGCTAACATTACAAATACTTGTCTTTTTTCAAGGTGATCGAGCGAGGCACAAGCTACTTGAAACTTCGCCCAGATCGAGTAGCCATGCAAGATGCCACCGCACAAGTGAGAAGAACATTTAGTAACTAAGTTTGAAGTTGATGGTATTCAGTTGTTAGTAATGGCTGTGAGTGTCTTCTGCTTCTCTGAAACCCATTTAGAATGATATCAGTTATTACCTGTTGGGCACAGTGCAGAATTTAACTTTTAAATGGCTCTGTCTTTGTGAAGAGCACTTAACTAATTTGAGTTGTGTGTCATTTAAGGGAATTTTTTTAAAATGCAAAAAACACACAAATTTCTGTAAAGAATTGTCACAGATCATACATCTTACTATGATTCTGAGTCTTTCACAGATTAATCTGAATTGTTTTCTTCTTCTAAGGGAATGGAGTGCAAATTACATGTTCATATATCTCTTCTAAAAATTTTTTAGAAAAGTTTTTTGAATTCTGAAAACTGTAATGTCTAGTGCACGTTTTTTCTTCCAGGCTTCAAAGCGGGACAATGTTTTATGCAGAAAATGTGGAGTAGTTATACGTAGAGCTGAATGTTGATGTAAGCAGTGTGTTTGCAGATGGCCTTGCTGCAGTTCATCTCCAGTGGTTTACCACGTGTCGCTGTTCCCTCCACTGTGCACTGTGACCACCTCATTGAGGCCCAGATAGGTGGGGAGAAGGATCTGAAGAGGGCCAAGGTATGCTGGGCTTTGTCAGGATGTGGGAATTTGGGGGCTGGAATCCAGATACCTGTACACTTGTAGGGCACAGTGTGCAGGGGTCATTCATACACAGTTTGGATGAATTATGATGATTCTTGTCATTGTAGGTATAGGTAGCCCCCCTTTGTCTCACCCATTGTACATTTTCAGAACAAAACATATATACTTAAAAGCATGGGTATTGAAATACGGATATTTGCATCATAACTTCATTTTTAGAATAAAAGCATGGGTATTGCAGTATAGATATTTCCATCAGAACTTCATATTTAGAATTGAGAAAAGAGTTCCCGTCTGATAGTGACAGACAGCATTCTGTAAATGAAACTGATACAGAGAGATATGTTTATTTGTGTGTGGATGTGCACTGTAAACAGATACAGATGTGTACTCATTTATCATGTTGTTCATCATTTTTTTCAGGACATCAATGCCGAGGTGTATGACTTCCTTTCGTCAGTGAGCGCCAAGTATGGAATCGGCTTCTGGAAACCTGGCAGCGGTATCATTCATCAGGTGTGTGGTCTGTGTGAACTTGTGCCGAGTGATCAAGTAGAATGTTCACCATTAAGGTCCAGTATGAAAAGTGTAGTACATAAAGCAAAAGAGGAAAAAAGAATTCTTTGAAACAGTGTTCATTGTGTTTAGTTCTTTGTCTCTCTTTTCTTTCTCTGTCTCTTTCTCTGTTTCTTTCTCTTTCTCTCTCTCCATCCCCTTCTCTCACTCTTTTTCTCCTTCTCCTTACCTCCCTCCCTGCAACATTATCTTATCTTATCTTGTCCAACCATTTCTATCTTTTTCTGTCTCTGTCTCTCATGCTGTCTGTCTGTCCATCTCTTTGTCTCTCTCTCTCTCTATTTCTCATTCACATTTTCTCTCTCTCTCTCTCTCTCTCTCTCTCTCTCTCTCTCTCTCTCTCTCTCCTCTCACTCTCTGTCTCTCTCTCTCTCTTTCTCTCTCTCTCTCTCTGTCCCTCTCTCTTTCTTTCTCTCTGGGGGTGTCTCTTGTGTTTATTTCAAGCTCTTTTGTCTCTGTCCCACTCTCTTGCTCTCGTAGGTTTTTTTTAAACTTGGCTGTCTACATCTACTGCAGTCCTTTATAGCTGTGTACTTGATTGTCAAATAAGAACTGTTTCATTTACAATTGTAGGAGATTCACTCTTGTCAATCGATTTTCTGAAGAAATGTTTGGCCCTTGCCTCACATTTTACTTTGGAGAATTATTATGATGACAGATATATTCTTCATAAAAAAATAGTTGACACAGGTGTGTGTGTGCGTGTGTGTGTGTGTGTGTGTGTGTGTGTGTGTGTGTGTGTGTGTGTGTGTGTGTGTGTGCACAGATTATCTTGGAGAACTACGCTTACCCAGGTGTGCTGCTGATTGGCACCGATAGCCACACACCTAATGGAGGTCAGTTCTTACAAGCCAACCTTCAGCTTTCGCCGTTTTCATTTTCAAACAAGTTGCATGAAAAATGTATGCATGCTTTTTTTTTTTTTTGTTATAACAAAATTTCTTTAGTAGTTTACAATATGCAGTCTTGAAAGACCAAGTCTCTAAAGTATAAACAGGAATAACAGTTTTGAAAGCTTGGTCTGTAGCTTTCCTCGACTAAAAGAAGAAAGTGGGAGGGAGGGGATGCTTTACTTTTAAGAAGAAAGAAAAACTTTGACAATGCAAGTGAAGATCCCACTATCTCTCTTCAATTTTATGTGTGGTTATGCTTATTCAAAGGATTGACAAGGGGAATAGAAGTGGACCAGCGCAGGAATATACCATAGAACCTGTTGGTAATGACCTACCAAAATCCATGAAAATTAGGTGTTATATGTGAGGAAATCTAAACTGAGAAGTCAGTCAAACATAGACTTAAAATGTACCAGAAAAGAATATTTGAAGAAGGGAGTCATAACAGGGAATGTCTTTGTTGTCAGACATCTGCCTGTTGATTTTGTTTTTTGAACAGTTCAGTCATTGATCATAATCTGAAAAAGAGCACTTGTGGATGTGAGGAGTGGCTTAGTAAATGAACTATTTTGTTCACTTCATATATTCAGTTCCATTCAGATTGAGGTTAGCTTGAATTCAGTTCAGATTACAGTCACATCATTCTCTGGGTGACAGCATTATGTGGAAGGATACTGATTTGAAAACTGTGACTGATCCTTTCATGTGTGTTGTGAACCAACAGGTGGTCTTGGAGGTCTCTGTGTGGGTGTCGGGGGTGCCGACGCTGTGGATGTTATGGCTGGCATGCCCTGGGAACTCAAGTGTCCCAAGGTTGGTCTGTCCCTCTGTTTGGATCCTTAGTGTTTTGTTGTCTTCTGCTTACTAACCTTATCGTGTATCTCTTTCTGTCTACATCCATTTTCTTTCTTTGAGTTTTTAAGCTCTGACCCTCTTCTCAGCCCTGTCTCGCCACTGTGTGGGTGTTTCACCTTCTATCTCCATCTCCTCTCTCCTTTCTGTTTCCCTCTACCCTCTCCATTTTGCAGCCTCCTTCCCCAGTTCCATCTCACCCACCCACTCAAACTCTGTCCCCTGTCCTGTAGATCCATCTCCTGTAAATCTGCTGCTTTCCCTCAGCCTTTCTGTATATCTGTTCCTCTACGCTGTCTCTGTTTCATTTTTTAAGGTCATGCATCTCATTTACGGTTAACAGTGCCATGTTGTTTGAAATGTAGGTTGCCAGTAAGCAGGTTTATGAATTATGAGCAAATTTTGTACTGTTAGTGTTGTTATGTTTGTATCTGACTGCTGACTTTTCCATTTTGTTTCACCATGTCTGTGTTTCTATTTATTTATGTATGTAAAAATAGTCTTCTTATCATATTTTGTTGTTGTTAAAATCAATTTTTTCATGTAGTCATGAGTATGGGTCTTGTCATGTGTCATGCTCATTTGTTTCCTAAGTTTGAAGACAGTGAAGCACTCCTTCATCCCTGTTCTCTCTCTCACACTCATTCAACATACCTATCTGATTTTATCTTTGTGGACTTTTAGGTTGCAACACATGCTTGTAAGTGTGCGCGTGTATGTGTGTTTATGTCAATTTTTTTCTCAAGATTTTGCCAGAAACAAGTCCATATATGCATCCAACAACCTAGAGCCTTACTTTATCATCTCTCTGGAAGACTGGCATTCAGACATTTACTGGATTTCATGCAAGGCTTGAACTAGTGAGGAGGGCTTCCTCCCATGCTAGATAAGAGCATTGTCCACAAGGGCTAGGATTCATGGTGGCCTTCATCAAACTAAGAGTCCAATAACTTGGTTAACTTGCATAAAGAGATAGTGACACAGTCACACTACCAGACCTGCCAACTTCCACTGATAGTTCATAATTTACTGCTGAATTTATTTTATGCTGGAGAGCTAAGCAGTTATCAAAAAGACCACAGAAATAGAATGTTTCTGAATATATTTCATGCCGCAGAGCTATATGTTTCTGATTTTATTTCATGCTGCAGAGTTATCAAAAAGACCACGGAAATAGAATGTTTGAGTAGCAGTTTCATCGCACTACACTTCAGTATTGCAAAACAGCCCACAGTTTTCTGTTTGGAAATGTTTTGGATATGCTTCCTGGGTCTCTGACCCAGAAGGAAGTACAGCAAAGCGATATTGCATAATATCTGCCATCGTCGAGCAGAAACAGAACTTTACAGTCATTTTATGCATGCAAGAAAAATGTAAACAGGTGCAAGCAAGAGAAAATCCTCTAAGATGATGTCAGATCAGCATATTCAAACTGAGTACTGGATTAAGTATCCATGGATTGCAGCTTTGATGATCAGAAAGTTCAACACATAGTGCAAAGTTTGTCTCATGATTTTTTTAATGAAATATGGCAGACTAAGTGGTATGACCCGTACTCTGAGACACCTTTGTGGACTCAACACAGTGAAGGTTTGGGCCACAAGGGACATGCTAATTAGGACTGTTCCTTTGCCTAAGATTTCATCATTTTTTAATTTTTTTTTTTTGCCAGTAGGTTCACAGACAAAGGTGTGATTTTAGCAGAAGCCCTTTTTACCAGTGGAAGTCCGGAACACAACAGTTCATTGTCAGCAGTTGATCTTGCAGAAAAGCTCTTCATGTGTATGTGTGTGTGTGTGTGTGTGTGTGTGTGTGTGTGTGTGTGTGTGTGTGTGTGTGTGTGTGTGTGTCACTTTGGATACTGCAGCATTACTGAAAGTGTTAAGAAAACATAAATGGATCATCGCTGTTACTGATGTTGGTGAAGGTGGATGGCAGATCTTCAGGACTGGTTTATTCACTATCTGCTCCAATGTAATAGTTGTCATGCTCTTAGCTCACCATGCTTTCAGGCCAAGGCCACTGTTTGTGCTTGTTGCTTCAAAGAAGCCGTGATGTGGTCAGGTGATTGGAGTGAAGCTGACAGGTAAAATGAGCGGCTGGACGTCCCCCAAAGACATCATTCTGAAGGTGGCAGGCATCCTGACAGTGAAGGGAGGAACCGGAGCCATTGTGGAGTACTTTGGGCCGGGCGTGGACTCCATCTCATGCACAGGTACAATGGCATCTCTTCTTGATGCAGAAAAAAAAAATGATCCTAAAAACTGGGGTCTTTCAGTTGAGAGGGAGGCAGATTTCATATGGATAAAGCGGGGGGAAAAAATCAGAAAACGAGTGGGTTCCATGGAGAAGGTGAAGAAGGTACATGAAGGGGGGGGGGGGAGGGGGGGGGGGTAATGGAGGGGGGGGGATTGTGCCAAGATATTACTGTTGTACATAGTATAGTTTCTCAAATCTAAAGAAAGTATTTGAACTGGAGCGCCAGTAGCCCGTGTTTTTGGGTTTTTTTTTTCAAAATATATCGACCTGTTTAATAATCCTAATCAGCCAGACAGTTGTACCATCACAACAGGAGTTGTGTCTATAGTTGTTGAAAAGAACATGACTTTATCATTTCATTAGAAATTAGAACGCCAGATACGAGCTGAATGGGGATATGAGTGTGTGTTTTCTTCTAATAATAGTAGATCAAGGGGAGTAGGTATTTTATTCAACAATAATTTTGAGTTTAAAATAGAGAAAACAATCAAGGATACAAAAGGAAACTATGTTATTGTCCTTTTGAATACATAGGGGAAACAGTTAACATTAGTGAATATTTATGGCCCGAATAGAGACGATCCTGCTTTTTTCAGGATATACAAAATAAAATAGAGGAACTTGGTAATTCAAATATTATTATTGCTGGTGACTGGAATTTGGTTCTTAACCCAGTTTTAGATTACGATAACTATAAAAATCGGAAATGAAATGAGGTAGGGAACAGTAAACGATAAACAGTAAACAAGTGGGGTATGTTTTGCTCCCATAAGGAAACCTAACACAGAGTAACTTTTATTCAAGACTGGCACAGCCTTTTAGACTTGAATAAAGTCAGACAAATACATAGACTAACAATCTAATAGTGGGGGAAAAACAAGCGCAGGCCAACAAATAGAAAGATTAATGGGAAACGTAAGTAACTCTGACATTCTTTTTGGATACCGCAGTGACCATTCGCTGGTTACAGTTGAATTTACCTTTAAACAGGTAGAAAAAATAAAAAGTCTTTGGAAATTCAATTCAACATTATTAAAAGATTACACATATGTACAGTCAATAAATGATACAATAGAGAATGTTAAAAGTCAATATGCAGCTGTACCATATGAGAGAGAAAACTTAAAAAAGATACCAAATGATCAAGTTCAGTTTGTAATATCAGATCAGCTATTTCTTGATACGCTGCTGATGGAAATTAGAGCCAAAACAATTACATACAGTATAAGTAAGAATAAAGACCTGAGAAGGGCTGAACAAACCTTAGAACATGAAATACAGTCCCTTGAGAACAATCTGCATCTGAACGAAGCAGACAGAATGGCCCTAAATGAAAAGAAAACCCAGTTGGCAGAAATTAGGAAATCTAAAATGGAAGGAATTCTGTTGAGATCAAAAGTAAGGTGGGCATTGCAAGGGGAGAAAATAAATAAGTATTTTTGTTCTCTTGAAAACAGACATTATGTGAGTAAGCAGATGTTAAAACTTGTGAAGAACGACGGACATGTTTTATCAGAAACCAATGAAATGTTAGAAGAAACTAAAACTTTTTTTCAAGAACTTTTATAAAGAACGTGAATCACAAGATATCAATATGGATAAGTTTAAACAAACAATACCAAAATTAAACAAATCTGAATCTGACAACTTAGAGGGATTTATAACAAAAGAAGAAGCAACAGAAGCATTAAGGAATATGCAGAATGATAAAAGTCCTGGCACAGATGGATTTACGGTGAAGTTTTTCAAATTTTTCTGGAAACAACTAGGAGATTTTGTTACTCGTTCTTTAAACGAGAGTTTTTGTAAAGGGGAAATGTCAGTAACACAAAGGGAGGGCGTAATAGTATGTTTACCCAAGGGAGACAAATCTAGGGAATTCATCAATAATTGGAGGCCAATTTCATTGTTAAATGTAACCTACAAAATAGGATCAACATGTATAGCTAACAGAATCAAAACAGTTTTGCCAAAACTAATACATGCAGATCAGACGGGATTTATATCTGGGAGGTATATTGGGGATAACTTGAGAATATTGTATGATATGATATACTATTTGGATCACAAAAATATACCAGGGCTACTAGTTTCCATAGATTTTGAAAAGGCTTTTGATTCAGTTAACTGGAATTACTTGGTAAATGCCATCAAAAGCTTTGGTTTTGGTGAGGATATTTGTAAATGGATTAGTACTTTTTATAAAAACATCAAAACACACGTAATTGTTGATGGCAAAATGTCTGAAACTTTTCCAGTAAAAAGAGGGTGTCGTCAAGGGGATCCTCTATCACCTTATCTGTTTGTATTATGTGTAGACTCAGAGCTTAATCTAGAGCGCGGGATTGGTACAATCCCCCCTAAATTTGTTCCTGCCCGCACTTACCGCGTCGGAATGCGGGCAGAGTCCCGCACATTTTCAGCGCTGCCCGCCCTGTACACTAACAAACGCGTGCCAGCGCAAACAGAGTGCCAACGTGTGTGTCGTCTGCTTGAAGAGCCGACTAGCGGAGCGAGCAATATTTTGATTGGATGTTCGGTTAAGTCGTCAACGAATCAGCAGTGTTGATCTTTTCCCGGCATCTCAGTTAGCCACGACAATTTGCGAGAGTTGAAGGCGCCATATAATATTTGACACCAGTTCAATTTTCAAACATGAAGCGTACCCTGCAAGACTTCGCTTTTAGTGGAGGAAAAGTGAGAAGAAAAGAGGTGGAGAAAGAGAATGGCGAAGCCACGTCAACAAGCCCGGAGAAACAAGCCACAAAGAGTGCCAGTGCAAGGGAGCACCGTTTCCAAGAAGATTGGCTGAAAAAGTGGCCCTGGATGACAAAGCTCGAGACCGGTGGGATGCGATGTGGACTGTGTATGAAACACAAGAAACAAAACGCATTTACGTCGCCTCAAGGATGCATGAACTTCCGCACCAACACCATCGAGCGTCATGTAGAAGTTTCCGACCACCGCAATGCCCTGCAGACAGAAGCAATGCAGAAAAACTTCGTTCAAGCTGCTGCAACTGCCTTTGAGAGAAACCTGACTGGAGCTGACAGCGAAGCGAAGTTGCCTGAAAGAGGAAAGCCTCAACAGATTAATGACAATCAAGTGTGAAGGTGCTTCTGTTTCACAACATGACTTCACTGATGCTGTGAAAGCATGGAAGAACAAAAAAAACAGAAGGCTGACAGCACACAAATAACTGCAGAAATGCTTGGAGTTGTAGTAGTAGTATTAGTAGCAGCAGCAGCAGGAAGAGGAGAGTAGTTGTAGTTTGTGTACTGACTTCATTTGTGCTTTTTCTATTAGTGAACATTGTGTGGGACTATGTTATTTGCTAACTTCAAACTTGCTGTGGACTTTTTATCATCTTTATTGGACTGTACCTCAAGACAATTCATTAAAAATGGATTATTTGCCAACTTCAACTTGCTGTGGACATTTACGATCTTCACTGAACTGTAACCTGCTGTGATGTGTCTTGGAATTACATACATGGAGTGAGGCAAGGTCTGCAATTTTGAGGTTAGAATGTGTGTGTGTCTTGTGTGTGTGTCACTGTCTGTCTCTGTGTATGTGTCAGCTTGTGTGTGTTTGTGTGCTGTTTATAACTTGCTTATTTTGTGCTTTATCGTGATGGTTGTTTAATCTAATTGATTTGATAAAAGTGTATGGAAGCTTGTGTACAATGGTGGAGGAGATGTGTAATGTGGAGGTGGGGGAGGTGGAGTGCCCCCCTTTTTTTGACATGGGGGGGGGCAGTGCCCCCTTTTTTTGACATGAGGGGGGGGGGGGGGACTGCCCCCCTTTTTAAAAAATCCTAGATTAAGCTCTGTAGTAGAGTTATTAGCATGCAAAATCAGAAACGATGAGGAAATTAAGGGAATAAAAAATATCAGAAACAGAGCTCAAGATAAACCAGTTTGCAGACGATACGTTTTTCACTCTACAAGGAGATAAAAAATCTTACGAAAAACTTTTCGAGTCATTATCAGAATTTGAAAATATTTCGGGGTTAAAATTAAATTTTGAAAAAATTGTAATGTATGATTAGGACAGAAGAAGGACTCGAAAATAGTGTACCTAGTCAAAAAACACATGATGTGGAATCCAAGAAAGTTCAAAATTCTTGGATATGGTTTACAAATGACCTTTCAAAATTAATAGAGCTTAATATATCAGACAAGTTTTTGGAAGTGAAAAGGTTGTTCAAAATTTGGTCCAAACGGATGTGCACACCATTTGGTAAGGTTGCAGTCCTGAAATCTCTTATTTTGTCAAAGCTTGTATACTTGTGGTTGTTGCTTCCAAACCCTCCTGATGACATTATAAAACAATTACAAAGCATGTGTTTTGAGTTTGTCTGGGATGGGAAGCCTGACAAAATTAAACGAAAATATGCAGTACATGATATTGAAAATGGGGGCATAGGAATATCAAATATTTATGCTTTATGCAAGCACTGAAATTGTCCTGGATAAGAAAATTAGTAAATAATGATTCAAAGTGGAAGACCATTTTAGTAACTCAATGTCCAGAAGTTAACAATATACAATATTTTGGATCAAAGAGATTCTTGTATAGTAAATGCAACAAGTTTTGGAAAGACGTATTTAAGTCATATGACAATCTGAGCATTCATGTAGATTTAGATAACAACGAAGAAATTATTTCAGAACCTGTCTTCTATAATGATAAATTCAAAATTAACCATTCCCATTTTTTCTACAAACTATGGGCAGAGAAAGGTATATTCTACGTAGGGGATATGATTGACGAAAATGGCAACTTTTTAAGTTATGAAGCCTTTACAACAAAGGTGGGAAGTCCTTTAAATCCTCTACACTATTTTGGATGTGTCCGTGCAGTAAAAGAATATGCAAGGAAAAGAAACATAAAATTTGAAATAATTACAAGAATGAAAATTGTAAGTTATTGAAAATTATAACAAGTGTCAATAAAGGATTTAAGATTTACTATATATAATATTCTTCTCGATAAGTTATGTGTACTTAATATTAAGTCTTTCGTGAACTGGGAACTCAAGCTACATACCGCAGTAGATTGGGAAATCGTATTGAAAATTGTGAGAAAAATAAAAGAAATAAAATTCAGGTGGTTCCAATTGAAAATTTGTCATAGAATTCTTGTATCCAATATCATATTAAACAGAATGGGTTTGAGGATAGCGATAGATGCAGTTTTTGTCAAATTGAGAGAGATAGTATACATCACTATTTGTGGAACTGCACTATTTCACAAGAATTCTGGAAAGAATTAGAAAACTACATGAAAACAACGTGTGAAAATAGCATCAGATTGTCATTTAATGTTGAGCTGGTTTTGTTTGGAACCGATGAAAACACAAAAACAGACCAATCATTTGATCTAATTTTATTGTGGGCGAAATATTTTGTTTACACTTGCAGAATTAATAGTGTTAAACCCAGATTGTCAGGCTTTACAATTGAACTTAAGCATCGATACAATATAGAAAGTATGCACATATGACAGAAATGCTTTTATCATGTCTTTTTGAAAAATTGGCTACCCTACCTTGCTCTATGCGAAACACTTATAACAGTCTTTCATTGTTGACATGACACCTTGTAAAATGTTAAAGACACACATACAAAAAAAAAAAAAAAAAAAAAAAAAAAACGATGCTCCTGTAATGGATCGACACACAAGCCATGAAATTTGAGCGAGCAATACTTTGTGAACATGAATTTGGTTTTGTTTTGTTTTGCTTCTGTTTTTTTTTTTCCTATCCCACCATGCCCAGGCACCAACCCTTTCAGGGGTGTGGTGTGGGGGCTATTGGTTCCCTCCCTTGTTCGTTTTTTTTCTTCTTTTCTTTTCATAGCCTTTGTTTATATATTGTAATTGGTATATACCCTTGCAGTTTTTACTATTTCATTTAATAATAATTGATATAGTGTAATAAGTTTACATTGTAACATGCGAATTATGACTTTTGAATTATGACACTTTTGAATGATCTTGACAGCACTAGTTAAACATTGTATGTAAATGTATTGTTGATATAACATGTGTATTGAATGGAAATATAACCTTCAGTGCAAGGGACAAAAAAAAAAAAAGAAAAAAAAAAGAAATGCTTTATAAACCCCCCCCCCCCCCCCCCTCCAGAAGGTGACCCACTTCAGGGGATGTTTTGTGTCTGTCTTGTGCTAGTTATTAAAAGAAACTCAAAAGTAGTGAAGAGTTTGATTTATAGAAAAAGGTGTTGATTAGGCAAACATATATACTTACTTTGTGTGTCCTTGTTTTTAACAAAGAAATACATAAATTAATATCTGTTACAGTCTTGGGACTTTTTCAAACCATGAATAGCTTTTTAATTTACTTGGAAAACTTCAAAATAAACATATTGCAAACTGGAATTTAGAATGCTTTTAAAGAGTGCTTTGCTTCGATAGTTTACATGTTCGGAAAGAGTTGCTGCTGCTTACTTACATATATTTTTGTTAATGAGGCTTTTCACTTTTTAGATGGTCAGATCTTCAAAACTCGAATTATAAGTAATTACGCAAGTGTAATTATCTTAGAACTTTATGATGAAGAAAAGCTGTGCAGAAGTCAGTGTCTGTTTTACCCGCAGTATTAACAGTTTTGTCCAATGTGCAGGCATGGGAACCATCTGTAATATGGGTGCTGAGATTGGCGCAACAACCTCTGTCTTCCCTTTCAACTACCGCATGCAGGATTACCTCAAGGCCACCAGCAGACCAGGTAATGCAGTTAATGACAGCAATAATAATCAGTGGGCCCACATAATGTTTTCCTCCCTTGATTATAAAGGTTGTTCATGAGCACATAGAAGAAAAGAGTAATTATTTCATTGATTTGGTAGTGGTAGATTGTGCCCTGGGCATGTAACCACATAGATGATTTCCTTTTCATTTTAGGCTCATGCAGAGGTGGATATCATCAAAAAGGCTGAGATCAGTCTGCATTATTCTACCCAGGGATGAAAACTCTTCCGCCGTCTCCCCCGTTTTTTTTTTTCGCATCTCCGCCGAAAGAAAAGTCTCCGCCGAAAAATTATTCGAAGAATGATGCTCAGAAACGATCTCAACTTGTCTGCACAGCGAATTTCTTCTCTGTCGGTAATGTTCTCAAACGGCAAAGTTCTCATTCTGTTTCCTTCCAGTATCATTTATCATCATGGCGTCGATTCACAGTGAGAGTTTGCCGCTAGTGAGTGCAAACAAACGAAAAAAAGAAAAAGAAAGAAGTATGTGAACCACTAGAAGACCGAGTGGCAGCAGAAGGACGTGTGTGACCGCAGAGTCGCGGATGCAATAAGAAAACATGACAAAGACGGCGAATTTGAAGTGTTGCGAGCCTTGCCAAAAACGTGTCTACTTTGGTAGTCGTGGCTTTGTGGCAATCAGAGATCACATCGAGCGTCCCAGTCACCACAGAAAATGTGTGTGTTTCCACACCATTACAGCATGTTTTCAGATCATTGGGTATGCAACAATCTACGTTTAATTTCAAAGGGGGGCCGATAGCTCAGTTGGTAGGAGGGGGGCCGATAGCTCAGTTGGTAGAGCGCCGGACTCGTGATCCTGAGGTTGCGGGTTCGAATTTCGGCTTAGGGGGATTTTTCCTCGGAGTTAACATTGGTTCTGACTCCATCCCCCATATAGTCGTTCGGATGGGACTATAAACCGAGGTCTAGTCTGTGTCACATGCACTAAAGATCATACACGGACTCTAAAGATCCCGATGCTCATGTCCTAAGACGGGGTGAGTACCGGCTACACGAAAATACACAATGCATGCAACCTGTGTGCCATAATAGTCTACTTGAAGACTGCGAGCACGGGGCAGGTTAAACATCCCCATCTGGGCCACTTACGTTCAGAAATGAACCCGGCCTTACGGAGAGAAGAAAGATAGTTTGACTCCTACTCTAAAGTACTTCCACTCGTAGAGTCTTCAAAGCAAGGGAAAAACGTCAAAGTGACGAAAAGAATATAAAAGAACAAATGACATCAAAATAACTGATGTCACAACAGTATTGTGTAACACTTTTCCCTGGTATAATGCAAACGTTTGCTACATTTGTTAGGTGTCTGCTAACAGCCCCCTATGAAATCCTTTTCCACCAGCCACTCCCCCACTACCTATATACTTCCTCTACTCCTCCTCCTTCTCCCCCAACCCCCACCCTCACCCCACACACACATACCCACACACTTCGCCCCCTCCCCCCCCCCCCCCCCCCCACCTCACACACACACACACAAACAACCCCCCCCACACACACACACAATCACCCCCCCCCCCCCACACACACACACTTGTCAAGAGGGGGGGGGGGTATGATTAGTTGTAAGAGGGAAGTTTGGGGGGGGGGGGGGGGTATGTTGTGACATCAGTTTGTTTTAATGTCATTTGTTCTTTTATGTTCTTTTTTGTGTTTAGTGTTTCCTGACGAAGGGTCTAAGGCCCAAAGCTTCAGTTGTTTTTTTAAAGGACTTCAAAGTAATCATTTTTCATATTGTGTTTATTGAAGTCCAGCAGTCGTTTTCATACATCTGATTTACTTAGTTTGATTTCCCACTCTGATTTACTCATCTACAGGCCTTATTCTTTATGTCCTGAAAGCACTGTTTGTCAAATTTTTTTAGCTAGAGTTCTGAGGATTCATCATACTAAATGTTTGTCTCAATTGACATAGTTTCTTTCCACATCAGTCTCAGTCTTCATGGTGTTGAAAGCTGATCTATAGAACGAGTTGTTTAGAAGCAAGAAAGTGATTTCTAAAGATTTTTATGCCATATTTAATACAAAATATGCTTCAGCTTCAGGGGGCGCCGCCCCCTGACCCCGCTGGGCTGTTGCCCATGTACCCCACTGGGGCCCATGGTGAACCCCAGATCCCCGCCAATCTCTCTTTTTTTTAAAAAACTGTTTTCATCCCTGCTACCCCATTCTTCTTTCGGCCTTCAGTTACCTTGTGACTTATGGGTATTTGTAAAGATCATATTATGTCTACTCGCTGCTGTCATATCATAGAGTATCTGTTGTGTCTGTGATAATGATTCATTGATCTTTCATGCGTGCTGTCACAACAAATTATTTTCATTGCTAGCGATGCAAACAGAAACTTATACCCCTGGAGATAAGCTGATTTCAGCAGCTATAGGCAGGGCCAAGCTTCAGTTTGCTGATTAAAACCTGGTGCAGATAATGTGGAGGTGGAGGTTCAATAGTGAGATACTTTGACATGTGTTTGAAAAGAGTGTAGGTCTAGACTGCTTTTGAAAACAGATTGTTCCTGCTTCTGATTGTTAGCATGTATGTAAAACTACAATTCACACTCTCTCTCTCTTCTTGCAGACATTGCTGACCTTGCCAATTCCTACAAGCACCTGCTTTCAGCTGATCCGAATGCGCAGTATGACCAGGTTATTGAGATTGACCTTAACAAGGTGGGTCTTTTCTTAACTTGCACACAGGAAGAACACTGTATAGCATGGTATTATTTTTGCTTTTATTCTCTGTGCATGGGTGTGTATGTTTGCAGGATGGTCTTATTGGTTGATTATGTCTTCATTTTGCATATAGTGATGTTCATGAGATAATCAAAGAGTGGGATGAATGTACAGATGTGTGATGTGTGCATGGTAGGGCGGCAGACAAAGGTGTGAGACATGCAGAAACACATGCTCACACACACACACACACACACACACACACACACACACACACACACACACACACACACACACACACAGAGCTTTATTAGTCGGTTGCCTTTATTTTTTTAACATCATTAGTTGAAATGATAACAGTTCATTAAAATGGTGATAAAGCAATGCTGGTACAATAGTCTTCTTTTTATAACAAAGGTTTTGTTCTCTTCTCTCTCTTTGTTGAAAAAACATGTTGTTGTTGTTTTTTAATGTGTGATAATAAAAGAAATGAGGGTACAACAATTTCTTCACCTTACTACTTAAATTTTTTTCACTTCACATACATGTCCATGATAACAATTATTTTTCAGAGTACCAGAAGAACTGATCTGTATAAAATTTGAAGCAGCAGAACTGTTTTAGAAAAATCGGAAATGAAATGAGGTAGGGAACAGTAAACGATAAACAGTAAACAAGTGGGTATTTTTGCTCCCATAAGGAAACCTAACACAGAGTAACTTTTATTCAAGACTGGCACGGCCTTTTAAACTTGAATAAAGTCAGACAAATACATAGACGAACAATCTAATTGTGGGGGGGAAAACAAGCGCAGGCCAACAACTGAAATTTTTATTTAATTTTATTTTTTATTTTTTTTTTATTATTTTTTTTTTTTAAATTTCATTTTCCCAGTTTCTCCATCTTCAAACACCCCTCTCCCCTCCCCTCAAGTCCAAATCTTTGCCAGACAGTTCAGTTGTTGGCCTGCGCTTGTTTTTCCCCCACTATTAGAAAAATTAAACCAGAAATTCTGCATATCCAAATCATGCCAGATTTCAACAACAGCAACAATAAAATCTAGTGACAGATGTAGTTTATGCACGTGTCTTGTCTGTCTATGTTAATGGTGCACATAACTGATCTCTGTGGTAACCTGCACCCCAAAGTAAAAAATCTGCAACATTGACATCAAGTCCCCACCTCTTGGTCCTCTCACATGCTGCCACTAAGATTTGAAGCATTTGCAAGTACACCTGTCATCGTTAATCCATCAGCATGAAGGCCACCAAATTGTCCACAGTCATGTTAAATTGACAGTTCTCTAAAACTGTTACTCGTTCACTCGACACTAGCTTTGCAAATGTGGCACTAAGCTTTAGCAGACACCACTAAATGTCAAATTTTAAGGCTTAAGCTTCTCAAATAACCAGCTTGGGAAAAAAAATGTAAAGTCACCCTTGATGGGTGGTTAAGGGCAGATTGGTAATTTACTGGTAATGGTGGATGGCCAGAAAGGCAGTTGAAAGAAGCTGTACAGACCTTATTCATTGAGAAAGTCTGTATTGAAAAACAATAAAATATTTGTTTTGTGTGCAAGTTTTATGAGTAAAGCTTGTACTAACAGCGTAGATGATATCAGACACTTTGCTGTTGACAGAATACTTCATTATGGTGATTTTATTCAAACGTGATGCTGCACACAAGAATGGAGTTGGACTCAGGGAGTAGCAAAAGTTGATAGGGAAATCAAAAACCCCATTCATAGAACTGTGAGAACACTTGACCATGGTTTTGATGCATTCTGTGAACTATTTGGTGCATTATGTGAATGATGTTATACCATCGCATCAAACTTGGTATTAAGGGGGAAAAATAGTGACATTGACTAAGCAGATATACCACATGTGAAACTCACTGACTTGTGCCACTGGTTGCAGCTGGAGCCTCATGTCAATGGTCCCTTCACTCCAGATCTGGCTCATCCCATCACCAAGCTGGGAGAGACTGCCAAGAAAAACGGGTGGCCAATGGACATCAGAGTGGGTACGTCTTCATCGTGCACGGGGTATGAGAGGGGGTTGTTTCCCTTTCTTTAAAACACCATACACTTGCACATGTATGTGCAAGATTCTCAAGAAAACAGAAGATCAACATTTATTTTAGATTTTGTTTTTCACCATGATACAAGATTGAAAGAATGAAGCTGTCTTGTTGAAGGTCCAACAGCTGTCATGCCATGAGCTGACTCTGTTTTCTCCCCAGGAGACCAGACATTGTGGCCTAAGAAAGCCTCCTGATGATAGACATGTCCCTTCCAGTACGGAGGAGGGACTAGACCTCGCAACATTCTTAACGGCACTGTTTATTTCTTCATAAGTAAAAGAATCTTGAAAAGACATGCAGAATCTCTACTTTTGGGGCAGATTTCCACTTGAATAAGAAAAAAGCAATGTGAAAAGCAACATGAATGACATTTTCAAATTCTAAAGCAGAAGTACCTGTTTTACATCTGTGTAGAATCTCATGCTGAAAATTTGCTCCCTGCATCCTTTCTATCTGAATTTTTGTGTTTTGTGATGGGGGGTGGTGGTGTTTTTGGGGTTTTCTTATCCGCAGAGAGTTGACAAGATTTTTTTCTCATTTCATCTGACTGAGATACAATTAGCGATAGATTTGTCTCTAGATCAGTCCTACTGTCAGTACTTGACTGGATTCTTGTTTTTAGTCTTAACAGTTTTACTTGTATATAGTTCTGTTTAATTCTGTTTCAACCCTGTTGTTGCCTCTGTGATCAGCTGAGCTATAACTATTATGACATAATTGATACATGATGAATCTGATCTCGAATATTCTTCTCAATATGCCTTACAATTCTGAGGTTATAGAAATACTCCCCAGTGTGCCTGTAGAATATGAGCCTTGAACATCCTTCTTAACATGCCTTACAAGTAAGTGCCTTTACAATCCTCAGTATGCATGATGAGTAGGACCCTTGAATACCTGTGAACATCATATATACCAGATCAACATGACCCCATGAACATCCTTGTCACCATGATTGATGAATGATCTTTTTATAGCCATCTTGCTATGCCTTATGAATCTGACCTTGAACATCCCTTGACCCTTGATCTTCCTTCAAAAACCTGCATGGAAGAGGCCAAAACTGCAATCCCCAAAATGAGTTGCAATATGTTACATACAATAGAAGACATTTGTTGGGATGATGGGGGTGGGGGGTTAGTTGGTTTGCTTTCTTTGTTACCGATGTTGCTTAATTGTTGCTTTTTTTTTTAATAGGCCTGATTGGCAGTTGCACCAACAGCAGCTATGAAGACATGGGCCGCTCAGTCAGCATAGCCAAACAGGCGCTGGATCACGGGCTGAAAGCCAAGAGTGCCTTCACCGTCACTCCGGGCTCTGAGCAGATCCGCGCCACCATCGAGAGGGACGGCATGGTAGGTACAGCAGGTTTTCTTCATGTTGACTGTATTTGTGTGGTTGCTCAGCTGTTCTTGTTGTGTTGTTGTTATTGTTGTTCTAAGTTTGTGTAAAAATAAAGTTGTGGTGGTTTGTGACAGCATAGTGGGTAAAGCAAGTTTTGATGGTTTTGATGCATGTAACACTGAAATTAATAGACAATTGTGAAATATGTTTTGGTTTGATATATGTAGAACAAGATGATGTAGATTCATCTACTGTGCATTATCAGAATTTGCTATACTGATCTGATATTTTGATTCTCATAGTTGAACAAAATGGACGTAGACTTAATAGACATGATTTATGTATTACTGGAAAATCAATTGAAGGTTTAACAGTGTTATTTTTAGAAAAGTTGTTACATTAATGTTTGAAATCATTTCTCTTAGTAAGGGCACATGGTTGTTGCCATTTATCAATGAGCACTTCTTGTGAGCAAGAATGATGCATTCAACTATTTGTGTTTAAATGTGATAGAGAGGACACACTGTATTCTGCCTCGGCAAACTATGTGCTGTTTGCAAGGAATCTCCATTTTTCTTTCTTTCTTCCTTCTTTGTTGAAATGGTGTAATCTGCGATGGCTAAACATGCTGTACAGTTAAAGTGGACCAGTAAAGACCCCCCACCCCCCAAGTGAGTCTCTCTCTCTCTCTTAAAAAGACATGGATTTGGCTTGTGGAACATTTTCTACTTTTTTAAAAAATGGATCTGTATTACCATTCAGGCACCATTCCCAATTTTTATCATCTTTTTTTCATGGTGACTATTGAGAGGATCTAATGATTGTATTTGTGAATGGTCATCAATATGGAAGCAGAACTGTGGTCTGAGTGGAAAAGCCTTAAACACACCATGTTTTGGTCCGTTTTAGGCCCAGGTTCTCCGAGACATTGGTGGGGTGGTGCTGGCCAATGCCTGTGGGCCCTGCATCGGTCAGTGGGACCGACAGGATGTGAAAAAGGGGAGAAGAACACCATCGTCACCTCATACAACCGCAACTTTACCGGCCGCAATGATGCCAACCCCGCCACACACACGCTTTTGTCACCTCACCTGAACTGGTGACGGCTCTAGCCATCGCTGGTGACTTGTCATTCAACCCAGAAAGTGATGAGCTGACTGGAGCTGATGGTAAGGTTACTTTGTTGTCTGTGGGAAGTGATAGAGTGGTTGTTGGACAGCTACCTTATTGTCTGTGGGAAGTAACAGAGTGGTTGGATAGCTACCTTATTTTCTGTGGGAAGTGACAGAGTGGTTGGATAGCTTACCTTATTGTCTGTGGGAAGTGACAGAGTGGTTGGATAGCTACCTTATTGTCTGTGGGAAGTGACAGAGTGGTTGGATAGCTACCTTATTGTCTGTGGGAAGTGATAGAGTGGTTGGATAGCTACCTTATTGTCTGTGGGAAGTGATAGATGGTTGGATAGCCTTTCTTTTTTTTCTCCTCTGATGGAAAGATTACTTTATTGTCTGTGGGTAGTGAAAGGATGGTTGGATAGCCTTTCTTTATGTTCTCTCTTCTGTTGTTTTACTTTAAAAACGTTTGTGGCTGATTGTTGAAAAGTAGCTTAGAGCACTCAGCCCTGTCAGGTGGTCTTGAATCAAACATGACACCCATAGCATCCTCACTGCTGATCGTGAAACAAAGGGGAAAAACAGTGACATTGTGATGACCTTTGTACAAGTTTTCCGCTTGCACAGCTAGGCCTGTAGCGAATTCAATGTAGAACTTTCAGTTTGGCTGGGTTGATGTGGGCTCTCATTGGAGAGAGAGGGAGAAAGGGTGGTGTCCTCAAAGGGCCTTGGCAGCAGCACAGTGTCTCCACTGGTAGGTTTGTTTTGTAATGGAATAACTCGAGTGTGACTATGTTGGGAGAAGCCAGAAGGATAGTAATGCTCCTGGATGTCACAGAAGATGAGACATAAAGAAAAAAAAAAGAATTAGCAGTGCCCACTCCAAATGGCATAGTGATGGTTTCTGGCTCACTGCCGAGGCAGTTGGTATTGTGAGCAGGTGGTGCCTTGCATGTGTTGAAATCAGAGCAGGCATCGCCCTACCAAATGACTCTGCACCAGTGCAGGATCTTCTCTCGCTTGCATGACCTCACAGCTACTTCACACTGATAGGCTGTATGGACTGCTGGCACTGGAATTATGACAAGACCTGCCAGGATGATGACGTGTGTGGAAAAGTCAGTGTGAGAATAATGGAACTGGTGCGGCATGTGACATAATTATGATAGCAACAACAACAACAACAAGGTCATGTGGCTGCTTTGATCTGTAAGCTTTGCTTCACATTTCATATCTGTTTGTATTTCTAAACATTATCTTATCAGGACTAGAACTGTTTTTCCATAGGCATCATTTGCTGTTTTGCAGGTTTTTGCCAATTTTTAGTTGCTCATATTCTTCTGCTTAACCTAATGGACAGACTTACTGTTAATTATCTGACAATAGATTTTAATTTGTTTGCCCATTGCAGTCAAAACAATCCAAGTTGATTGTTACCAATTTTTCAGATGCTTTCCAAAGATTGCTACCAATTTTTCAGATGCTTTCCAATTCAGATTATTCATTATATGTTGATGAAGATTTTATATTTCATGAAGACTCTTCCAGTAATGATCAGATCTAAACATCCTCGATGCTCCACCCTCTCTCTGTTTCTGTTTTTGTGAATCAGAGCTATTCTCCCTCCCCCACCCTATTCCCCCACCTTTCTTTTTGTTTGTTTTGGATAGAAAGATTGAAATCAGATTTCAGACATGCATTCATTAAGTTCAAAACCCCTTTTCCTTTCCTGATATAGATAATTGTGGAAATAGTGTGTGTATTGTTTATGCAAATGACATCTGTGTGCAGGTAAGAAGTTCAAGCTGAACAGTCCCTATGGAGACGAGCTGCCACCAAAGGTTTTGACCCAGGCCAGGACACCTATCAGGCCCCACCTGCCAGCGGAGACAGCATGAACGTCAAAGTGGCACCTGACAGCAAGCGGCTGCAGCTGCTAGAGCCCTTTGACAAGTGCATGGGTGGGAGACCGCCGTATTTTTACGGAGCTTCCGTAAAACCAATTTTTTTTTTTTTTTTTTTTTTTCCCCTTACAACGCGATTTTTGGCTTTGCGACATACGCGAATAACGATTTCCGGCATTTTATGGCACACTTCCGTCCTCATCCTAGCTGCGAGTCGACGTGCGATTGAACGTGAAAATGGCGTTTCTTGAAGTTAGTGAGACTACTAGAGCTCGCGAAATCGATGCAGAGCTGAAAAAGAACAAGTGGAGAAATGAATGGCTAGATGAAACAGACAAAAAGGATCGCCCGTTCCGTATGTGGCTTCGAAAATGCGTGGAACCTGGCGCTGCATGGTGCAATCTGTGTGGAAAGAAAATCGTCTACAAGTCGAATGGGAAGAAGTCTATTGCAAGCCATGGTAGCGAGACTGTCCATGTGGAGAGGCTAAAAGCCTTGAAACATGCATCAACACTTCCAGCTGCATCCCCTGTGCTTGCTCCTCTGTCAAAAGTGGACTCCTTGGTTGATGCCAAGATCCGGACTTGTGCGTTTTTGGCCGAGCATTGTGCGTTTTTGGCCGAGCATTGCCTACCGCTGTCTTTGGCTCCAGAGCTTGTCGCCTTCTGTCAGAAACTTGCAGCAGACACCCCAAGCCTCGAACGACTGGCCAAATCATTTTGTGGTTTGCCTTCCTAAAAGTCAAAACAGACAGAAACCAGCAGCTCAAAAGAAAGTGTGGCCAGTCACAAATCCACGAGTTCTTTGGCAAAAAACCAAGACACTGAAGAGAGTTCAGTAAATGCTGTATGTATGTAAATATGGATTGTCAATGTATATTTTATATCAGATTTTAGCTAAGCCCTATGGGATGTGGATAGGTGTGGACAAAAATGGACTGGCTTTTAATATAATTCATTTTGATAGGTAACGTCTTCAAGCTTGCTTTCTTGGGTGGACTGACTGTCTTCAAACTCCTTAGGATACTCACTCTGCTGCTTTTGCTTCACCCGAGTTCTCCAAAGTGCATTGCTAGGGCCTATAGTATAGACTGTCTGTTATCACTAAACTCCCTTGTATGCTCACGCTACTGTTTTTTTTGCTCAACCTGAACTTTGTAAGTGTACTGCTGGGGCCTTAGGACTGCCTTACTCCATTGGATACTGTTTTTGCTGAACCTGCTGTTCAAGTGTTGCCATACCTGTACTCTCCATAAGAATGGTGAGTAGGGTACTTTATGATTAATCTATTTTTTTTGTATTTTAGTTGTTTTATCTTTCTTTTTTTTCTTTTTTTTCAACTATACGAGAAGTATGCATTCTTATGTGTTCACACACACCACTGCAAAGAACTCAGATAACTGTAAACATCTCCCAGGAAATGCCACAAACACACCTTGAAATTGGATTTTCGTCAGCGGCTGGGGGCTTCGCCCCCCATACCCCCCACCCGGGGCTTTGCCCATGGACCCCACCAGGGCCTGGGCGGCCCCTGGACCCCTGCCCCATATTTTTTTTTTTTCAGTAAAACCAAAAATTTTCACTCCCACCCATGCAAGTGGGACGGCAAGGATCTGACCGACGTGCCTATCCTGATCAAGGTAGACGGGGGTATTCATTGAACATCATAGATGTCAGAGAGTCTCTTTGCTTTAGGGGCAAGACATGGTTCACTGATGGAATCATTGCTTTAGAGGGCAAGACATGGTTCACTGATGGAATCATTGCTTTAGAGGGCAAGACATGGTTCACTGATGGAATCATTGCTTTAGAGGGCAAGACATGGTTCACTGATGGAATCATTGCTTTAGAGGGCAAGACATGGTTCACTGATGGAATCATTGCTCCATTCCTCTGTCATCGATGACTACTCACCCCTTGTTTCTACTCTTCAATCTTGTACTTCTGATATTGAGACCTGGATGTCAGCAAATAAGCTTAAATTAAACTGTGAAAAGACTGAAGCCATCCGTTTTTCAAAGCAGTCACATCATGGCCCTGATCCGCTCCCTTCTTCTTTGACCTTAGGTTCCAGCACTATTGAATTTTCAAACACTGTTCGTGACCTTGGTGTTCTCCTTGATAGTGACCTCTCAATGAAACAGCATGTCACAAAAACTTGTCAGTTAGCTTATATGGAACTTAAACGAATTGCTGCCATTCGACCCTATCTCACCGAAGACGCCACAAAAACTCTCGTTTCATCATACATCCTTTCAAGGCTAGATTACTGCAACTGTGTTCTTCTCGGCTGTCCCTCAACCGTCATCCAACCCCTCCAATGTGTACAGAACTCTGCAGCCCGTCTCATTTGCAAATCTCCTAGGACCCAACCCTGCAGCCCTCTCCTGAAAAAGCTGCACTGGCTCCCCGTTGAAGAAAGAATTAAATACAAATGTTGTTGCCTCTGCTTCAAGATTTTCACTGGTGATGCCCCTGCCTATCTTTCCGATCTCCTTCAAGTATATGTCCCATCACGAACGCTCCGCTCCTCCACTGACACCAGAACCTTCCGCTTTCCCAGTTACCGTCCCCATCGTAAACAGCATGGCGAACGAGCTTTCTCATACGCAGCTGCCAAACTCTGGAATAAACTCCCCTATGACTTAAGACATTCTCAAACCTTTTCTTCCTTCAAAACCTCCCTGAAAACCCACCTTTTCAAACAATACTAAGAAGACAGTTATTACCAGATAGCTGATTGACTCTTGTTGTTTTGTGGATCGCTTAATAGTTTGTGCTTGTTGCGGCTGTTGTGTATTGTGTGTTTGTGCGTGGGAGTGTGTGTGCGCGTGGTGAGAGAGTGGGAGAGAGCCTCTGTTTTTCATTTTCTAAACCGTTTTTCAATGTATTTTTTTTTTCTTTACATTTAGCAATTGTATTTTTTCTGCCTTTGTAAAGCGCCTTGTGCCGTGGAAGGCGCTATATAAATCCCCATTATTATTATTATTATTATTAGGGGCAAGACATGGTTCACCAATGGAATCATTGCTTTAGGGGCAAGACATGGTTCACTGATGGAATCATTGTTTTAGGGGCAAGACATAATTCACTGATGGAATCATTGCTTTAGGGGGCAAGACATGGTTCACTGATGGAATCATTGCTTTAGGGGGCAAGACATGGTTCACTGATGGAATCATTGCTTTAGGGGGCAAGACATAATTCACTGATAGAATCATTGCTTAAAAGGGCAAGACATGTTTCACTGACTGAACCATCCTCGGGGGATGTTTTGACAATGATATATGTATTTTACCACTGCTTGAATTTCGAAAACAAGAAATACAAATGACATTTCTGTTGTGGATCAGCTAAATTGATGATTTGAAGATCTTTTGAAAAAGAAAGAGAAAAAAATAGTGACCAAAAATATGTACAAGATGTTGCTGTTGTTGATCATGTTGTCATATATGTTTTTGATGTGATATGTTGTTGGTTGTATGTCTCTAGGTTAAATTGCTTTCATCATTTTCTTTGGAATGTGAAATATGCAGTATGTAAAAAGTTGCTTTGGTGAACATTTTTTTTGGTTAAATCATTGATGTGACAGGTTAATATCATTGTCAAGCTCACCCTAAAACTCTTAACATTATGACTTGCAAAGATTTTAGAGCGAAATGTTTCTCTTGTTTTGAGACAAATTCTTTTTCATTATCCTTACTGTAGTATGAGAATGCTTTGTAAGATTTTGATACAATATTTTAAGAAGGTTCAATCTGAGCTCATGCTCTTTTTCAAAAGCTGGTCACATGAAATTGTTTCATCATTTGTTGTAAGCCAGGTCATAGTTAAGACTCCCAGTCATACTGCTAATGTGCATTTTCTGTTCTGATGTTAACCTTAGAGGAGTTCCCTGTGTGCACAAGAAGGCAAGGCTCTGTCAGATACTCCAGACTCAGCTTTTTGTTTCTCTTGCTGGCATCCCAGTTTGGTTGTTAGGTTGTTAAGGTTGACAGCAGGTCAAAATGTGTGATTGTGTATTTTGGAGAAAAGCTTAGTTAGTCCAGTTAATGGTTAACCCTCTGCCTACCGCATGACTTTGTGCTATATGACTATGAGAATACCATGCCAAGAGAGGTAACTCCGCAACACATACACACTTGCCATAAAGAAACCTCAATAGAAAATTTGTTTTTAACTTATCTATTCTGTAAAAATAATGAAAAAAATTCAAAGACATCACTCCATCCAAAACAGCCATTTCCCCCCACATATAGTGAACTGGTACACGAGGAAAAAACAAACAAACGAACAGACTAACTGTACTTTGGTATTCTCAGTGCTAAAACAATTTTCCCTAAATTCACTGTACCCACAGAACATCATGGATTAGGAGCACAGAGTGATTTCCAAGTCTAAACAAAGTACTGAAACCTTCAGGAACAATATAAAGTCATTCTGTATGGTATGCACACTAAATAATCAACTTTTATTGTGAAGCAAAAAACAACCCAAACTTCAACAATTTTGTTAAACTGAAGGCATCACATACAAGAAGATTTGTCTTCTAACTACTGAGGGGAAAAAATAACAAGAACAGATTACTGAATACTGGGCTTTAGATTGTGATGGAATTCAACAAAAATGTGCTTTTGCACAAGTGCACTGAGCAACCCCCCCCCCCCCCCCCCCCCCCCAACACACACACTGTGGTGATGATGTACCTCTTGTCCGGCTCCTCTTTGCTTTTTGATAAACAGGCAGTTTTTATTTCAGGCCAGAGTTTATGTTCATCCTTTTCTGCTTGCTTTTGTGCAGCAAATAAATTTGTTTCTCGTTAAAAGTCTACCAAAATTCTTCTGAAATCAAAAAGCTAAAGGTGATGCTCCTACAGGCAAATCGTGGGACACACCCACTGACTGACCCGGTTTCCTGGCTATCAAAACAAGGGAAACTTTTGGGGGGCTTCACTTCTTGTAGCCAACCACTCCAGTCAAGAATTAAAGTATCTCTAGCAAGTTTTGTTTTTCGAATTTTCTTTTTTGGGGGGGCTGGGCCCAGCAGCAATGGGCTATTCGCCCATCGTCATTATCATCGCCTGAATAATTATTGTTTCCCGGGTCCTCAAAATCATCAGCATCGATCTTTATTCATAACTAGGTCAAGATTGACGTCCGAATCGTCTTGCTTCAAATCTTTTTTTAAAGAGTGTAGCCGCAAATACGCTCTCTTAAATCAATACCCACTTCAGAAAATGAATTCTGCAAGTTGCATAGTTACTTGATCCGCCATTTTCCCAGAAAATCTTCGCGAAAAAAGCCGAACTTTGAAAATTCACAGCGGAAACATTTCCACAAAACTCATGCAACAAAACCAAAATGGCGTCCAGAAACGGAAGTACCGGAAGACTCTTCTGTCGCAATTGCATTCTGGATATGCGATGGTGAAAGCGAAAGTCGTTGCCCGAGTATTCAGCGGTCGATCTCGGTCGATCCGGTATTCAAAGGGGGAAATCTCGCGGTCGATCTCAGTCGATCCGGTAGGGATTGGGGTTTAAATTAGTCGCAAGGTACTGACTGGTTCATGTGATAACCCAACTGTAGCCGTTGCCCAGTTAAATTTTATTTTTCTGCATTTAATTTGTTCTGTATAGATGGAATATGTTGTTTTGGTTTTGTTATTGAAAGAAATGCAGGAAATTTTTAAGATGTGCAGAGGATGGTCTTGGTTTCAGTGGTAGCCAAGGGTGCGGAAAATGGCCCTTTGGGGTTCAGGAATGGCCCAGGTGTTCAGGGAATGGCGAGGTGTTCAGGAATAGCCTAGGTGTGCCGAAATGGCTCAGGGGTGCTTTAAATGGCCCGAGTGTGGTTGGAATGGCCCACGGTGTGCAGGGAATGGGTTGGGGTGCAGGGAATGGCCACAGATATGCAGGGAATGTCGTAGATGAGCAGGGAATTGCGTAAATGTGCAGAAATGATCTAAGTGTACAGGAAATAGCCTAGGGACACAGGTTATTCTCATGTGGTCCTGTGCCCTCAGGTGAAGGGCAAGTGCACAACAGATCACATCAGTGCAGCTGGACATTGGCTGAAGTACAGAGGGCATCTGGATAACATCTCCAATAATCTACTGATTGGGTAAGACTTTGAATTATCCTCTTTGTTCACTGAATAAGTTGGACCTTACATAATCAGCTTTCTTCTCTGAATGACTAGGATTTTAAATTACCCACTTCCAGCACTGAATGGGAGGGACGGCATTCTTACTTTCTTCACTGAATAAGTAACATTGTTGTGTAGTATCCATTTGATGTTGTGTATTATCCATTTGATGCGCATATGTATGAACCAGAACTCTGTATCAGATTTTAAAACTGTATCTTGCACAGAGGTCGAGTTATGTCCCTTTGCTTTCTGGCCAACTTGATTTCCCATTCTTACTATTCAGTTAGGTTACCTTGCTAGCTCTTAAAAAAATGATCATTTGAAAAAATGTGCCCATCTGTCAGTATCAGTCTTTGACTTGGAGAGGAGAGGAGAGAGGACAACCGTGCTCATGCAAGCAAGAGAGATTTCTCTGGAGGAGCAAGAAACACTTTTGTCTAGAATTTCTTGAATTCTGTCTAATGGGGAAACTCCTGCTTTTTGTGCTTCTATTCTCTTCCACATTCCGGCCACAGGTCCTTGTGATGATTCAACAGCAGCGGTCATTATTGGTGAAAGCCAATAATGAAATTTAATGCTGAAGCTGATGACTTCACATATAAGGAACTGATTCACCCCGTATGAAATGTTTCATCACTCCTGAAGGATACGGATAAAGTGTATCAGAGTGTGTTGGAATGGAAATTATCTTGATCCTTTTGTATATTACTAAACAGGTGTACAAGGGATGAAACTTGTGTGCAAGTTTTTTACCAATATGTTCAGGTTTGCTGTTTTTTCAGAGCTACAAACATTGAGAATGGAGAGGTGAACAAGGTGAAGAACCAGATAACAGGAGAAACTGGAGCAGTGCCTGATGTTGCCAGAAATTACAAGGTCATTTTCTTTTGAATGTGTTGTCAGGGAGATTGGGCTGTTTTCACAATGGACGATTTATCACTTTTGAAGTGCTAGATTAGATATACGTAATTCAGAAAGTTCATAGAGAAGACATTTTGAGAAGGGGACGATATAGAACAAGATTACAGGAATCTATGTCAATTCAAATTTTAAAAGAGTAGTTAACAGTTTATCTTGTGTAGGACTAGTCAGACATCCAGCTGAATACTGCAGTCACTATTTAACTCTTTTTATACTAAGACGGCATGTCTGGTCCTTATGTTTGCAACCTATGTATGCTAAGGACCACATATGCGTCAAAGGCTTTGGAATTTTTCTCCGAAGGGAGCGAACCTTTTGTACAAAACTGCTTGTTACATATAGCTCCTGCATACTACTTAGAGTGCAGAGCACTGGTACTTAGGCTTTGCAAGCTGAATGCTTGCTAGCAGACATTTTTCACACCATGTCATGAGCTCGGTTTGGCTTGACGTGGCAACAAGGTGTCGTCTGCTACTCCGTCAAGCATGTGTGGTAAACACTACAAATTGCAGTTACAATGTGACTGAAGCCCTTGAATTGCTGCAAACAGTTGATAATTTCAGGGCATGAAACCAGGTAATGTGAATTTTTGTTTATAGGGTGTGTACCTCCCCTATTTTTACATAACACACAAAATCTTGTTTTCTTTGTCATGCATACTGTATTACCAAATAAATAGAAAAATATCTTTGCTATATTGTTAGTGGTTTCTCAATCATTTATAAACATAACTTGAGAAAATCTTTTGTCTGTGTCTATTCATTTTTGTAAATGATTTTTTTTTAAAAAATATTTATGGAAATGGTCAGTTTCTGGGGGATGTAAGGGGAGAGAATAGCTAGTATAGAATGAGTTAATGTCTGCTATCATCATAGCATGATTCTTGACTCGCTCACAACACTCTGCTATGTACACTGCATGGTAATATGGAAGGTGTGCACTGAATTTGATCCTTTCTTCCATTGGTTTGATATATAATTTCAGTCTTCTTGTTGTTTTTTCTGCTTGGTGTTTTTTTTTCAGTCAATAACAATATTGGAATTTACCAGCCGCCGTGATGAAGTGGTGAGCGTCGCGGACTCCCGGCTGGGAGGTTGTGGGTTCGAATTCCATCAGAGTCATGTGGGTTTTCTGCCCTGACCGGCTCCTACCCAGAGTTGAGTTTGCTGCGGACTCAGTTGGGAAGACTGGGACCACACAGTCAAGTTTCATCCACTTAATGGATGTGTTTCTGAGAGTGTTGCTCAAATTTCATGACCAACACTGCAGGTGCCTGTATCTCTCGGGCCTGGTTGACGCCGGGATATATTATGAAAGGAAGCGTAGAGTACAGCCCTGTCATGTAGTCTCAGACCGAAATCGAAATCCGTAGCTTCATCTTAATCATCCTCATTCTCATCAATCAGCATAAAAAAAGTCTCAAATTCTGTGGCCTTCATGCCCTGCTCCCATGGTGACCTCAGTTTTGATGTCCTCTCCACGTCTGTGGCCTTGGTCTGGTTCGGTTGGGGTCACCGGTATAGGCGAGTCCATGGGGGCTGTCGTTGAACGGACGTGGTGGCGCCCTCCGGAGGGAGAGCTCACTCACACCAGCTCCGCGACTAAGCAATTATTGTCGTCAGTAGGGGCTTAGTAGGTGGTGTCCTGCGTATGTTAGATCAGAACAGGCGCCACTGAACACCACCGAAGTGACTCGGCAGCAGTGCAGTGTCTTCTCCAGTGGGTTGCCTCTTGACGACTTGACATTGACTGCTCCCTGTGGATTGCCGGTGCCAGGGCTGCGGCGGGGCCGACTAGGCTGTGGCTGTGGACGGGGTGTCGGAATGAGCGGCGTGAATGCACTGCCTCTGAGGTGGTGCAGAGATTGGGACAGCAAAAAAAAAAAAAAAAAAAAATTGAATTTTCTGGGCAGATTTGTACCTGTCTCTTTTCTTTAAACAAACATACGTAATGCACCAGTTGTTTAACAGTGTTTTCTCAGTGATTTCTAGATTGTTTCCCTTTGACATAATATCGTTAAGTCATATGATCCACTGAGAAGTTTAATATCGCATTTCAAGACATTTGACAGAAATTGTGGATTTCTGTGTTTAGCTGAATATACAGTGAAAGTTTGACTGTGTAATTAATATTAACCAGAGCCTGGAATTCGTCATGGAAATGAGGATGCTTGCGTAAATCAAAATTGAAAATTGCGCCCCAAAAAATGTTCGCATAAAAAGAAAAAATCAATGACCATACTTTTTTCACAGCCCCTCGGTGTAGCAGACGACTTTCGCAAACTCCTTCCTGCCAAAGGAAAGCTCAGTCCAGGCTTAATGCGCATAATGCATTGTGGGTTGACCTAGATCCGGTAATTTCTTCAAG
This sequence comes from Conus ventricosus, assembly GCA_018398815.1. NCBI lineage: Eukaryota > Metazoa > Mollusca > Gastropoda > Neogastropoda > Conidae > Conus > Conus ventricosus. The sequence goes on along the minus strand of CM031595.1, from coordinate 135,661,046 downwards.
ATGGGGGAACAGGCGAATAGTTAACCCTGGCGACATTTTCGATGATTCAAAGGCAAAGAGTGGTTGCACCCTGGACCCTCTTTGAAATTTACTCTTATCTTTTCCTGAGCAATTCATTGTGAACAAAGGGTTGAAGTCGAAGGCTTTAAAATAAACACACTCATTATGAACAAAGCGTTGTAGCTCAATTTTTGTGATGTGACATTTCAAAAGTAGGTTAGACCATAAACAATTTGAATTGAATCACAAGCAGTGACCAACAGTTGTCCTGTGATGTCCACAATCAGGCCAAGAAGGTGCCCTGGGTGGTAGTGGGAGACGAGAACTACGGTGAGGGCAGCAGTCGGGAGCATGCCGCCTTGGAACCAAGGCACCTTGGAGGTCGTGCCATCATCGTCAAAAGCTTTGCCCGCATCCACGGTGAGTTCTTCTGCACCTGCCACTTTCATTCCCATGCCCAGCCATGCAGCTCATCTTTGTCTTTTCATGTCCACAATTTTTATGGCAGTAATTACGTATGAAGCATTATGCACTTGATGTAGTTGTGTGTTTGAGATTAGGCTCTGCGAGTGGTCATGAAAATTTATAGGGTGCTGCAAGTCAGAAAAGTTCCCAGTTCTGCAGATAGGTGAGGATGGCAATGGCCCTTTCTTTTTCAGTTGGGGTTTTTTTTTTTGCCTATTTTAATTTGCTGCCAGTTGATATGAAATGTTGGCTTTAGGACAGATCTTACTAACCTAGAGAAAACTGAAAAGATAAGTGTAGAAAAAAGGGTTTTCCAAGAGTTGGAAGGGTTTGGGGGCTCTGGTTTGATTTGTGTGTATGCATGTGCATATGTGCACACTTGTATTTGTGTATGTATATGTGTGTGTGTGAGTGCATGCGTATGTGTGTCTGTGTATGGTGTGACATGCATGCATGTAAGTTATGCATGTATATGTGTGTGTGTGCATAGATGTTTGTGTTTGTGAGAGAGAAGGAGTGACTAAGCTCACTGTTTGTTGCTGACAGAAACCAACTTGAAGAAACAAGGCCTGCTGCCTCTCACCTTCGCCAACCCTGCTGACTATGATAAGATTCAGCCTCCGACAGGCTGTCCCTGCTAAACCCTCAAAGACCTCAAACCTGGCTCGTAAGTTCTCATGCATATTTAACCTGACTCAGTAAATTTCCCTCCATTCATCATAAAGTTCAGTAATTTCATGCGCTTGCCTGGCTCAGTAAGTTCTCCATTACTCGCCAGGGTCAGTAAGTTTTCCTTTTTTACACTGACAAGCCTAAGCAAGCTCACACCATGCCCTCCCTTCCATGAGTTGTCTTTCATACCTTTAACCTGGCTAAAATGAGTTGCCCTCAGAAACACTCAACATGTTTAGTAAGGTCTCTAAAATACCTTTCCCTTGCTTATTAGTTCTCAGGGGGGGGAATTCTCCTGGGATCCGCGGAATTCCGCGGTAGAAGCAAAGATTTCCTCGGATTTGAAATGTTATTTCCTCGGAAATGAAATTTGCGGAATAGGGCCTATCTCTTGTTCGTTACGGTCGATTTCGGTAATCAAAATGGCCTGTCTAGCAGGATACAGTAGGCCTATACCCGGGCCCGCTAAGAACTGTGGGATACATTCAAAAATGGCGTACCGACGAGACATCGTAAAGCGGGGGGTTTCCCAAAATTTGACGAAAGCAACAAAAAAAAATCCATGGAGAGGGGAGTGGATGGAGAAGACAGCAGACAACGAAAGGCTGTGGTACATTCATGAGAAAAATTCTGGCTCCTGGACCGCTTTTGTTCTCTGTGTGAAAAAGAAGTCAACTACTCCAGTCGTGGGCTTGTTGCACTGCAAGACCACGTGAAATGTGCCAAGCACAAAGAGCGTGTCATACTTCGCCGGGAAAACACCACACTTGAAGGGAAAACACGTCTCTATCTCTCTCTCTCTCTCTCTCTCTCTCTCTCTCTGTCTCTCTCTCTCTCTCGTCCCTGTCTCCTCTCTCTCTCCCCTCCCCCTCTCCCCCCCCCCCCCTCTGTCTCCTCTCCCCCCTCTCTCCCTCCCCCCCCTCTCTCCCTCCCTCCCTCTCTCTCTTCCTCCCTCCCTCTCCCCTTCCCTCTCTATCTCTCTCCCTCCCTCTCTCTCTCCCCTTTTTTTCCTTCTCTCTCTCTCTCTCTCTCTCTCTCTTTTCCCCTCTCTTTTCTCTCTGACTGTCTGACTCAGCTCTCTCTCTCTCTCTCCTTTTCTCTCTCTCTTTTCTCTCTCTTTTCTCTCTCTCTCTCTCTCTCTCTCTCTCTCCTCTCTCTCTCTCCAACACACCTCTCTCTCTCTGTCTCTTCCCCCCCCTCTCTCTCTCCCTCCCCCTCTATCTCTATCTCTCTCTCTCTGTCTGTCTGACTCTCTCTCTCACTCCACACACACACACACACACACATCTCTCTCTCTCTCTCTCTCTCTCTCTCTCCCCTCTCTCTCTCTCTCTCTCTCTCTCTCTCTCTCTCACACACACCACAACCACACTCACAAAACACACACCAACTTCCCACACGCACACACATATTATCAGAGGAAAAAGAGGATAAAAAAATCAGGGAAAATATATATATATATATATATATTTTATATATATATATATATATATATATATATATATAATATATAATGCACACACGCATTCACACATGCACACACACACACACACCACTTACAAACAACCACTACGTACGTACAAACAAAACCACCACACACACACACCCACACACAACCAAAACAAAAAAACCAACCCACCCCACCACACACACACACCCGAATATCATACACAAAAATTTATAATGCACACACGCATTCAAAACATGCACACACACACCACACACACACACACACACACACACACACACACACACACACACACACCACACAGGGAAAATCACACACAAAATTGTTTTAATGCACCCCACGCATTCCCCACATGCACACACACACATACACACACATACATACACAGGACTCTCCGGATGTGAATTTACAGAGGGCAGCACCACAGTCCAGCTCAGGAAAGGACTCATCCAGTAAACGAAAGCAGGCATCCATTTCAATGTTCTTTTTTCGAAGTAGGGTGAGTATTTTTGTAATCTTTGCATGTGATCTATAGATGAAACCGTGCCCCCAAAAAACATATTTTATGCTCTCTGAATGTTTCATTTATTTGCCCAAAAACACCAGATTGCACAGATAGACATCCTTAAGAAAAAAAATTTTCCGGGGGCATGCCCCCGGACCCCCTAGATTTCCTCTTTTTGTCTGTTACCAGTTCCCACCCCTGAGTTCTCCTTCATACCTTAACTTGGCTTTTAAGGTCACATTTATTATCTTTATCTTGCTTATAATGTTCTCCTTTTTGTCTTATGCTAGCTCATTGAGTTATTCTGCCTAAGTTAAACAGGCTCACTAAGTCTTCCTTTGTTCTGTAACCAGATGTTGTTCTAGTTCATACACAGACACAGCTTGGTGAGTTCTTGTTCATACTCTCATCGGGTGCAGTAAGTTCTCCCTCATTTATTTGCCAGCTCATTCATACTCTTTCATACAATAACCATACTCATTTATTGGAATGAAATGAGGTAGGGAACAGTAAACGATAAACAGTAAACAAGTGGGGTATGTTTTGCTCCCATAAGGAAACCTAACACAGAGTAACTTTTATTCAAGACTGGCACAGCCTTTTAAACTTGAATAAAGTCAGACAAATACATAACGAACAATCTAATAGTGGGGGGAAAAAACAAGCGCAGGCCAAAAACTGAACTGTCTGGCAAAGATTTGGACTTGAGGGAGGGGAGAGGGGAGTTTGAAGATGGAGAAAACTGGGAAAATGAAATTAAAAAAAAAAAAAAAAAAAAAAAAAAAAAGTTACAGATATGAAAACTCTTCTCTAGCTGCATAAGGGAACCATCGCAATCCCTTTTGAAGGCAGATATATTTGTATTGCCTGCTCCGAGGCCTTTCGCCCGCTGGATCGGGACTCATCAGGGAGACACGGCTGGTTGTGTCTGCGCTCCCGCGTCAAATAGAGACACACCACAGTCCATAATACTGTGTGTTCTCACCACCATGGGTGCAAAAAAGAATCCAATAGCACCCCCAGAGCAGCCAGTGAAGAGTAGTAAATGCAACCAAACGAAAGTGTGGGGAGGAAAAAAAGTTGCTGTAAAACTAAAGACATTATGCAAATAATATAAAATGTAGGGGACAGTCTCTGAGCCTACGCCTGAGGATCCACCCAAAGATGCAAGGGAGATCAAAAGACAAACACACAGACGGACAGAAACAAATACAAATAACCTCAATTTAATCAAAGCAAAATCGGAAATGAAATGAGGTAGGGAACAGTAAACGATAAACAGTAAACAAGTGGGGTATGTTTTGCTCCCATAAGGAAACCTAACACAGAGTAACTTTTATTCAAGACTGGCACAGCCTTTTAAACTTGAATAAAGTCAGACAAATACATAACGAACAATCTAATAGTGGGGGAAAAACAAGCGCAGGCCAAAAACTGAACTGTCTGGCAAAGATTTGGACTTGAGGGGAGGGAGAGGGAGTTTGAAGATGGAGAAACTGGGAAAATGAAATTTTAAAAAAAAAAAAAAAAAAAAAAGTCCAAGTCCAAATCTTTGCCAGACAGTTCAGTTTTTGGCCTGCGCTTGTTTTTTCCCCCCACTATTAGATTGTTCGTTTATGTATTTGTCTGACTTTATTCAAGTTTAAAAGACTGTGCCAGTCTTGAATAAAAGTTACTCTGTGTTAGGTTTCCTTATGGGAGCAAAACATACCCCACTTGTTTACTGTTTATCGTTTACTGTTCCCTACCTCATTTCATTTCCGATTTTGCTTTGATTAAATTGAGGTTATTTGTATTTGTTTCTGTCCGTCTGTGTGTTTGTCTTTTGATCTCCCTTGCATCTTTGGTGGATCCTCAGGCGTAGGCTCAGAGACTGTCCCCTACATTTTATATTATTTGCATAATGTCTTTAGTTTTACAGCAACTTTTTTTTCCTCCCCACACTTTCGTTTGGTTGCATTTACTACTCTCATGGCTGCTCTGGGGGTGCTATTGGATTCTTTTTTGCACCCATGGTGGTGAGAACACCACAGTATTATGGACTGTGGTGTGTCTCTATTTGACGCCGGGAGCGCAGACACAACCAGCCGTGTCTCCCTGATGAGTCCCGATCCAGCGGGCGAAAGGCCTCGGAGCAGGCAATACAAATATATCTGCCTTCAAAAGGGATTGCGATGGTTTCCCTTATGCAGCTAGAGAAGAGTTTTCATATCTGTAACTTTTTTTTTTTTTTTTTTTTTTTTTAAATTTCATTTTCCCAGTTTCTCCATCTTCAAACTCCCCTCTCCCCTCCCTCAAGTCCAAATCTTTGCCAGACAGTTCAGTTTTTGGCCTGCGCTTGTTTTTCCCCCCACTATTAGATTGTTCGTTTATGTATTTGTCTGACTTTATTCAAGTTTAAAAGGCTGTGCAGTCTTGAATAAAAGTTACTCTGTGTTAGGTTCCTTATGGGAGCAAAAACATACCCCACTTGTTTACCATACTCATTTAGTTCTCCTTCATATAATAACCTGACTCGGTAAATCTTTCAGACACAAACCAAGCTGATTGTGTGGGGTTTTTTTTAGACTCTAACCAGGCTAAGAAAGTTCTTAAACTCTAACCAGTTTTGTAAGGTCGTGTGTTTTTTAGACACTAGCCGGCTAAGCAAGTTCTTAAACACTAACCATTCCATAAGGTTGTCAAACACTAACCAAGGTCAATAGGTTTTCAAACACTAACCAAATACTTGCCAGATTTGCCAACTGTCCACTGGAGGATTCCTGAATTTGGATATCATTCATTCCCACAGTTTTCATCAAGGAGGCACCACTGTTCTTGAACAAGTTCATGTATGCAACACTACATGAAATATGCCGTGAGACAATAAAAACAGAGAAAAAAAGTCAAAAGAAACATGATTGACAATTTATAAACAAATAACTAGGGAACAGTTGCATTTGCTGTTGGATCAGTGAAGGATGTTGGAAGGGGGTTTTTTTGTTTGTTTGTTTTTTAATGAGGAACCAAATATAGATCATTGTGGTTGGAATTTACTGGATAGGTAATTTCACATTTTACCCCATGTGCAACAGCCATATGCGTTGTTTTTTTTAAACGATGTGGGGTAATGTAATGTGGAACGAGCAACTGTTCCATAGCAAATACTGCCCATTTGCTTTGCAAAGGATTTTCATGGCTGTTCAGACTTCGTGTTTACACAGCAACAACCAACAGCACACTGTTCCCACAGTGAATGCAGGATCATTGTTTGATAGCAAATTTCTTACGAGTGGTGGTGGTGTTGATAATTTTGTTCACTGGAAGTTGGGGGTGTAATTTTGTGTGAGTTTGTGTGTGTGTGTGTGTGTGTGTGTGTGTTCAATATCCTTCAAATCCAGGGGTGTGTGTGTGCATATGTGCATGCATGTGTGTGTGTGTGTGTGTTCAAGATCCTCCCAGTCCAGGTGTGCATGTGTGTGTGTGTATGTGTTTGCTTGAAAGCTTATAGTAGACCAATTTTGTTTTGTCTTTTTGACTTTAACAGCTTTTCTTTGCATTCCTTTATGAAGACATTTTGAAGCTGACAGACTGTTCCTTCATGATTTGCAGATCGTTGTCTGTGAAATCAAGCATCAAGATGGCAAGACAGAGAAGATTGAACTGAAGCACTCTATGAATGAAGGACAGATCGAGTGGTTCGACGCAGGCAGCGCTCTCAACATAAAAGAAGGAACTGAAAAAATAGACAGCCTGCAGAGTGTAATGAACTGGGAAAAATAAGTCTGTCGGGAAAACAATGAATATGACACTTGTGGTGCAGGATATACATCGGAGTGAATAGCCAAAAATTATCAGTGAGATAGTTTCTCTTTTGTTTATAGTGATTTGTTCTATGTGGCTCGTAGTGTTTGATTTTGTTTGTGTATGTGTGAGTGTGTGTGCATACATCAGTACAGTTGATTCACATAAGAAATCATCAAAATCGGTGTGTATTGCTTGCAGTTCTTTACTCTGCAATACTACTTAAACACTTTTCCCCAAGGCACCTTCCCTTTCCACATGTCCTATAGTCTCAGCTTTTTTGCCTGTTATTATCTCAACAGATTTGGATTATGAAAATGACCGTGTATTAAAGGACAATACGAACAATTGGTAATTACACCCTGAAATCAGAAGCCAGTCTTCAACTGTTACTACATACTTATTTGAAGATGAGATTAATTTTCTTTCTCTTCTTTTTTTTTTCAAACGGACTTGTACAGTGATCTTTTCCTTCCCACAATAATGCTTCTAACTGTAGGTTTTGCAATGCACAATGGTGTGGAACTTCAGAATTATCTTAGCAAGTACACACTGTGTTGGACTGTTCTGGATTTTCATGAATGCTATGTTGTGCACATCCAACAGTCCAATTGTGAGTGAGGTGATTGCATTGACAATATATTGTTTACATTCTAAGATTTGTACAATTTTGATATGAAATGCTTTGACAATGAAATTACTCGTTTTCCTGAATGCTGCATTGTCCATAATCATGGTGGCTTCAGGATCTCCTCTTGCACTGAAAGACTCGGTCTGATGTCTATGTCTGCTTTTTGTAATGCGTGAAATTCAAACAGTTGTTGCCCTGCTTTTTGTCACACTTGAAATTCAAACAGTTGTTGCCTGAGAGAGTGATCTTAGTTGGTTACTTATCTTTAAGTGCATTGTTTTGAACTGGAGTGCGCTTATCATATTGAAGAACAGGCTTCAAGCTCATCAAACAGTATATGAGTGACACTGTGTTGCAACACAAACTGATACTGAATGTTGGTAAGAATGGTTATGTAGTTTGATGGATATCATTCATAAGATAATTATACAAATCACAGGAGCGTTGGCAAGCCTACATTGATTGCCTTTAAGATGAGAAGTAATAGGAAGCTGTCCTCAGTCAGAAATCACACATCCCCTTTCTTGAAACTTTGTTTTGTTCATGATTTGAGTCGCTTCACGTACGAGTATGAAAATGTGTTGATGAATCAGCTGGTCAGGCTTAAGATGGCATTAAAGAAAGTGTGTTGATGTGTGATTGGCCGAGTGCTTTCCCTGTCTGTGATCAGTGGCACAAGCACTCTGAATTATCTTACTGGTTTGATTGATGGACATTTCTTTTTGCAATTGTACATTGCATAAACTCAATGAATTGTGAGCTGTTTCGTAGTGTGTATATATGGTACTAGATTGAGTGCACTTTGATCCATTGGTAGATTCAGTGAATGTGGCCTTCTTTTTTTAGATATGCCTTTTTTCCCCCATTTATAATCATTCTGGATTTGATTTGCATTGTTCTTAGAGACTGAGGCAGAAGGCTGTTTTCAGTGGAGATGACTGTGATTGGGGAAGATGCAGGAATAGAACGAAAGGCAACATGTGAAACCAAGATCTGTCGTCCCAGACAGATTCAGCTGGACTTGTGTGGAAGGGGACATTGTGAAACAACTGAGTGGGGACATGGAGAATCTGCTGTGTGGCACATGTCGGAAGAAAGTGAACAGTTTGTAAAAAAAAAAATTAAAAAATTCAGTTTTAGCTTTTTTTTTGTTTTTCATTTTCACTATTCAGAAATAGATTGATGTAAATGTGTGTTTGATTTTTTTTCAAATAATGTTTCGTTTTTTAAAGAATTCCGATATAGATGTATACATACTGGTAGACAGAGCAGAGATGAGCTTGTTTGCAAGATACTCAACCAGTAAGACGTCGGGCTCCTAGATTCTGTAGCTGCGTGTGTTCTATGAATCAAGCATATCAGTTGTCCTCTTTGCGGCTGATTTCCACTTTTTTTTTCTTCTTCTTTTTATTTAAGCTTTCTTTCTTTCTTTCTGCGTACGCAGGCTGATACTCCTGCGGACACTCCCTGTATAGCCAGGCAGTGGAGTTTTGTGTGTATGACCCTTTTTTATCCCGCCATTAAGGCAGCCATACTCCATCTTCGGGAATTTTTATTTAAGCTGATTTCCCCTTTTCGCTGCGAGAAATCATCAGAATACCAGCTCTACTCCCTGATTTTTTTTTCCCACTGATAATACGAAACCTGAATGAAAATTGGTGAAATGTATGTGAAAGTAGCAAAATCTGTCATTTTGCCATTTGAAACAGGTACGAGCATTGCCTCTTTTTTTTCCCGACAGGAAGTTGGCATGCCTGATGAATGGGATAACACTGACTTCAAATGAGATTGAACACTGCATGTTTGATTTTCTTTGTTAGTCAGAAAATGCACCAAACTTGACATGGCAATCGAAAAATATTCCTACGTAAATGAGAACAATACTTAATGTGCCACTTTTTCCAAGAACTATTTTTTGTAAATGATTTGCTGCCTTGCTTCATTAAAAGCATAAGGGAGTTAAAGCATTGGTTGGCACTTGTTTTCTTTATAAAAACAAACACATGTTATTTTGTGCAGCTGTATGTTTAGTGCGCCCACTGTTTTCAGTATTCAGGTCAGGTTTGGGCACAGTGGATTTGAGAATATTTTAGAAAGCACAGCAGTTTTAGTGTTACACAGTTCACTGTGTTAACATGGAATAAAGTTTTCATAGATACTGTTACATCTGTCTGTATTAGTGCATGTGTACATGTTCATGTCCAAGTGTGCCAGTGTGGGGTGTGTGTGTATTAAAGAGAGGGAGAGAAAAAAAATTTTCTGTCCTTTACCACTTCTTAATACTCTCACCCATCAAACAAACAGAATGGTAAAGTCATACGCATGTGTTTCCAGTTCATTTGAATGAAGTAAAATGCAGAGAACATTGCTGACACCATTACTGGCTGTACACTCACTCAAGCATATAGGCTGTGTCATGGTGATTGTGTGTGCAAGACCACACCCACACGAAAATAAATAGTACAAAATGAAGCATAATTGTCCCTTCCAATTCTCAGCAGGTCTACAGGTCAGACTTTGTCAGGTAACGCTTGCCTCATGTATTTTCCACTTGTCTGTCTATAATTGACACATTAGTCACACTTGTTTCTCATTAACAGATATAAAGGTGACGTGTGTCTATAATTGACACATTGGTCACACTTGTTTCTCATTAACAGATATAAAGGTGACGTGTGTCCATAATTGACACATTGGTCATACTCGTCTATCATTAACACAGATATAAAGGTGACACTTGCCTTTAAATGTCACATTGGTCACATGTGTCCATCATTTACATAGAAATAAAGATGACACTTGTCCATAATTGACAGATTGGTCACACTCGTCTATCATTAACATAGATATAAAGATGAGACATGTCTATAAATGACACATTGGTCACATGTGCCTGTCAGTAAGAATAGATGAAAGGTGATGCTTTTCAATAATTGATGTATAGGTCACACTTGTCTTATCATGAACATAAAGGTGATGTTTGTCTGCCTTCAGCACACTTGTCACACTTGTCTATCGTTAGCATAGATATAAATGTGATGCTTGTCTGTACTTGACACACTGGTCACACTTGTCTTTCATTAACATAGATGTAAATGTAATATATACCTATAATCAAGACAATGGTCACACTTCTCTATCATTGACAGAAATGTAAAGGTGACACTAACACAAAGGTCGCTCCTGTCTGTAATTAACATGATGTTGACATTTGTCATAACTGACTTGTATGTCATACATACCCTTAACACAGGTCGAATAGATAATTCACATGTTTCCATATTTCTAATCCCACACACAGGAATATCACAGACTGACCAAATTACGCAAGCTTGGGATTAATGATCAGCATTACGAGATTTGTCTCATGGTGTCTGTAAACTATGTGAAAGTTGAGTAAAACACGCAAGCGATTTTTGTCATCGAAAGACGTGTATTACATTAGTAATAGCTGGATAGATTTGTACATCAGGAGGACTATCATTTCGATTTCTAGTGCAGCAATTTGTTTTTCGATGATTTATCTAATTTCTACTTATTTTCAAAATTCGTGTAAATTTGGAACACGGGTTTCCATATTACACATCAGTGCTTTGTCACTGATTCAAAGCGGCACTGCAGTGATGTTTATCGTTCAAATCTCCAGGACTAACAAACAGTATGTGAATAACTAAGAAGACCTTTGGTCCAGGTTGAGGAAGCCAAGATAGGTGTATCAGCCTAATATGTTGTTTCTGCTTCTGAAAACACTGGTTTTGGCTTCTTAGCTACAAAGCAATTTACTAACTGTGAGAGAGTCTGCAGAGATACGTAATCTCTCTCTCTCTCTCTCTCTGGAGGACATGTAGCTGGCCATGAACGAATTTGAATGAAGTGACTATCTTCCTTCCTTGGCCCTACCTGCCATTGTTCAAAAGAAAACACATTTCTGTTTCCATATTTCCGACATCACAAAGAGAAATAGCGCAGACCGACCAAATCATGAAAGTTTCAAATTACAATCATGTTCACAAAATTTGTCTTGTCTTGTCAACCATGGGAAAGTTAAGTAAACGTATAGCGCGATTTTTGTCATCAATAGACGTACACTAAGCTAGTAATAGCTGTATAGATTTATGCATTAGGGATATTATATCAGGTGCACAAATATGTATGACATTACCTTAAATACAAATTTATACCAGTTGTTGTATGTGTTCGTTTTGTCTGTACTACAGTCCAAGCTCAAAACGTAAACATTTCAGGTCGAACAACTGCACGTTTGAGCAACACCTGTGCACACGCTCTCGCTTATTCAAACGAGCCAATGGCCCCCACAAACGCGTCATATTGACTATTTTCGTTTGTTTCTGATTAAGTTGGTTTCCGGCGAATGGGAACAACTTCATTGCCGACTCAAATGTGAGGTTAGGGCCGTCTTATGTCTGCCGTTTCCATGGAAATCATGAAATGAGATTTTAAAAAGAATTAAAGTTAGTTTCAAAGTGAGGTGATTGCGGGCGGAAACTGAATCAAACTTAGGATAAGTGATTGTTCGTTTTTTCGCTTTCATAGTCTTGAATTGTTGGTTTTGTTGTTGTTGACGTACTCTGGCTAAAAGACTCCAGGGATCATCCAAACAGCCTAAGTACTTGAACACTATGGTACAAAGGCATCAGCTGGGGGTGAGAACATTACGTGTGTGACCGTTTTTGATTACCCCGCCACATGGGCAGCCACACTCCGACTTCGTGGGATTTTGGAATGATGGTGTTATGCTAGAAGCTTGTCACAACTGAAGACATCCTCGCATAAGTATGCAGAGCATGACAACATTTTGATGTAGCCTTGGTGTTCTAGCCTATGTCAATTGGCCTGACACAGCCTTAAGCCAAGGCGGGATTGTCTTGAATGTTGTTTGTCTTGCTTGAAGAAGACCAAATAAGTCGAAACGCGTCGTGTTTTATCTTGTAATTTGTTTGTCACTTTCGTTCGGCGGAGTTTGATTAGAAAAATAAAGTGTTGGGAAAAGATCAAGCAGACTGTCCCAGACGATCCATTAAGGACTGGTGCGGGGACAGAGAACACAGTGCAGAGAGAAGCAGGGGTGGACAGATCACTTTGCTGAGTGGGAAGAATTTTGCCGTAACCCATGCTCTTTATCACAACTGTCTGTGATGAAGACAACAGGCGCACCGTTTATCATCGCAATGCCCCTTCGCCTCTGAGAGACTCGGGGACGACTGGACAGTTTTTGAACAATGTATAGAAGTAAGATGGGAGAAGATAAGATAAGATAATATTGCTTATAGCCCAGCCGACCGCAAAGGGCCACATCAGGGCTGTCACCACGTTAAGATGGGAGAAGAAATCAGACTCTCCAAGTGTGTTCTTAACGAATAGGTGGCTGACATTCAGTTGCCCTGCTGTGTCGTTTCTCGAGCAGGATACTCGGTTTACTTCATAATTCATGGGTGTGTAATCTCTATGCTCTTACAATTTCCCGAGGGACCGCATGTGGGGATGGCATGGGCTCTTTCAATATGAATTGTACCCCCTTCTTCTGGTATTCTGTGCTGGTAATGTCCCCTCTCTCTCTCTAATGAATGCGTTTATGTTGATTTCTTTTTTTTTCGTCCATCTTCACTGACTGGCGTCTGTAGATAGTTTTTGTTTGCTCTCTCTCCTCTCTCTCTCTGTCTCTCTGTCTCTCTGTCTCTCTCCCCCCCCCCCCCCCCCACTCCGTCCCTTCCTCCATCTCTCCCTTTCTCTCTCCCTCCCTCTCTATCTCCCTCCCCCCCCCCCCCCCCCCCTCTCTCTCTCTCTCTCGCTGTCTCCCTCTTTCCCTCCCTCCGTGCTTGCCTTCCTTTTTTCCTTTGCTTCCCTCCCCCTTCCCTCTCTCCTCCCCCCCACTCTCCCTCTCTCTCTCCTCCCTCCCTCCCCCCTCTCTCTCTCTCTCTCTCTCTCTCTCTCTCTCTCTCTCTCTCTCTCTCTCTCTCTCTCTCTCTCCACTCCGTGACGGCTGTCCTGAAAGGACCCTGTGCGGTCGGCAAGGCTATAATGACATTGAAAGTGCTCGTGTTAGATGGAGGCGGGTGGAGGTGGCTATGCACGCTTTGGGATTTCCGTAGCCCAGACAGGGGTGGGGAGGAAATGGGATGAAGGGCGGGGGTTGTCTGACTGGAAGAAAACAAGATGGACTAACCAAAATTAATTCCCCTTGGATAGAACAGGATGGTTCAGACGGGCTTGATATGAGGCACCAGAACCTTCTCCCTCTACCGAATAATCAAATGAAAACAACTCCCTATACCCCACCCCCACACACCCCCATACCCTGTCCCGAAAAGAATAAGAAGGAGCAGGAGGAGGAGGAAAAACAAGAAGAAGAAGGGAAGAAGCGGTTTAATGTCGGAGAGGGAACTGAGTGAGAAATGGGTACATTCATCATTTGCTTTGCAGGACTAAAAGATGCCCCCTAACCCATTCTTGCATCCCTTTCCTTCCTGTTCCTGTCATCAGTCACTTATGTTAGAAGCTGGAGCTACTTGGTAATAATGGCCTTCCACTGCATTCCCCCTTGTGCCCCTTTGCAGTTCCTGTGGGGATCCCGGGGTCTCCTTCAGGACAAAAAGTTCCCCGGTCGTCTGGAACTTGTGTGCTAGTGTGCTGGCGCTCTCTCTCTCTCTCTCTCTCTCTCTCTCTCTCTCTCTCTCTCTCTCTCTCTCTCTCCTCAAAAAGCATGTGTTTGCTTATCTGTTACCCTTAGAAATAAAGATCATCATCATCATCATCATCATCTCTCTTCTTCTTCTTCTTCTTCTTCTTCTTCTTCTTTTCTCTCTTTCTTTCTTTCTTTCTTATCATGAACTTGGTTTTTAGCCTTTATTGATTATTCTCACGTCTTCGTTTAGGAAACTCTGTTACACTTGTATGCCGTCACATGTCAGCCTTTTTTTAGATAGATCTAGCTGTCTCTGCAGCGTTCGTTTGTCCATGGGGCGGTGTTTTTTGCTAGTTTGTTTTTTCTCTGGATGTCAAAAAAACAAGGGGGATGCCTTGCGCTCTCAGCACATCCTGGTCTTATCCACCTTAATGATGTCAACAGTTGAGCGGCCGCCATCTCAAAAACTGTGTCAATTGTTGATCACTTTGGTCTTTACTGTTTCTTACTTTTTCAAGATGAACCGGTGTGTGTGTCGTGTGTGTGTGTGTGTGCGCGCGCGCGCGCGCGCGTGCGCTTGTGTGTTGCCAGTCCTGAGAAAGTCCTGTGTGATTACTCAGGCAACGACAATTAATTTTTTTTTAACATTTAAAAAAAAAATCCTGTTCCGCCTCTGGTTCCCATCTTTTTATTCAACAGTTGCGATTAGGGCCTTTAAGAGAATGTAACCCATACACCTCGCACCTCCCCCTCACTTCGCTCCACCCCCTCTCAAGTCCCCATTCTCGCGAACAGATCCGCCCCTGTGTCGTATTACCTATCACTGTATTACAGTACAACATTGCATCAACTATGAGGCTTGTCTTGTCGTTGTGTGCACGTCGTGAGTGCCAAAACCTTTTTTTTTATGAGAGAGAGTAGACGGCAAACCAGAGTTGACGCCACGTGGAGAACCCCGATGCACTGACTCACTCCTGTAATGACTGTAGATGATGTCTTTGATGTTTGATTCTTATTCACAATGTGACGTTTTTCCCCTATAATGTTGACAGCCCTAAAGAGGCCCTGCTGGGGCTATGGCTAATCAATAATGATAATACTCTGAACTAAACTGACACACTCGGTGACACAAATCGCCCTCATGATTAAAGGGTGTGGACCGAGCTCCATTGAGAGCGTCTGCTGCAGGCAAGGACGTTACAATAATTGGAAAGGGGGGGGGGGGGGGGGGTGAGGGGGATAAAGGGGGGGGGTGAACTTTTTGGCCTGATGGTAGTTCTAGTACGCCGTCCTGGAAACGTGTCAGATTAGGAGGGTGGCAGGGGAGGGGGAGAGCTATGAACTGCGTTACACCAATAGTGAGTGTTCCTTCCCCCACCTTCCACCCAGTCCTCCCTGGAATAACAGGTTTTTCTTTCTTTCTTTCTTTCTTCCTTTTTTTTTTTCAATAAACAATCTTCGCTAAATACTGGGGCCAACGCGTGTCAGCTAGAACCAGTATGATGGCGCTACGGGAATCCTTTCAGACCTGCTTCATCTGCTTTGAAAAAAAAAATGAAATGATAGCAGATTTTTTTTTAATAGAGAGTCCTCAAATATGGCATGC
Source organism: Conus ventricosus (assembly GCA_018398815.1). NCBI lineage: Eukaryota > Metazoa > Mollusca > Gastropoda > Neogastropoda > Conidae > Conus > Conus ventricosus. The sequence continues at coordinate 135,645,273 of CM031595.1, read as the reverse complement.
CTGTCGCAAATCGTTCTTACCCAGTCTTTTTGGAAACATTCCCATTCTGTTTTCTTTGTGGGGGCGACAGGGTAGGGTTAGGATGGGAGTACAGAGTTGTGGCCGGGGTTGGGGGCCAAATGCAACAAAGGTAAACGGCCTGGCTCCTTGGTTTCGAAGCCAAACTGTTGACTCCACTAACTTGGGGACGAGCCCATAAGATCAGACGCTGTCCTGCTCACCCCCTGCGGAGGCCAGCCATGACAGACGTTCAACAGGAGCAGCGGGTCTGCGATCGTTTTCCCCAAACTGACGCAAGAGCCCCGTGGTGAATCCCCATCCCAATTACAGCATTTAAACGGGAGTAATTGGGTTTAATGCCGTGCCACATTTGCCGTCATTACCGACTCTTTGTGACTGGCCGAGTCGTTCCGAACTGTGACATGGCGCCCACATCAGCTCAACGCCAGAGACTGCTGCTGGAGAAAAATTCGATGAAGCTGAAATTCAGCCAAGCGAACCAAGCGGCGATGGTGATTATTCCATCGTTGACTGATGCAGGTCATTAGGCGAACGCACGCTATGGCCGAGCAGTGAGGCAGAATTTGCAAGTGATTTATCTTTACAGAGCCGATCTGTCGGTTTGTTCTACAGATGGCGAGGGGAGGTAATTCATTTCGCAACAGACGACGAGGGGAGGCTATTGCGGGACGCGGCTGTGGGGATTCGTCTTGCTGTTGTCGACCCTCGGAAGCCGAAGCCTGTCTGGGTGGTGGGCCCAACACATCATTAGTTTGGGCTCCAGTGGGGCACCGCTGTGATAGCCAGGCTGATCACCTACCCCCCCCCCCCCCCCCCCCCCCCCCCAAATAAAAAAAAGTGTCATACGGTTCAAAAAGTGTTTGAAGTCGTCATTCTACGTCTCAAGTGGGGAGCCACAACTACGTCTTCAGAATGAACGGCGAGAACGACATGGTTGCTCAGTGTTGCATGCTTGTTGTTTCTGATCATTATGTGAACTAATTTCCAAACGGTGGACGGTTAAAGTAAGTTTACATACTGTTGTAACTGTGAATGATGAATGAATAATAGGAACATCAGAGGCAAAAGATGACTCAAAAATGGAGCTCTGTACAAAAAGAAAAATATTTAAAAAAACATAACCCCCCCCCCCCCCCCCCCCCTCAATATGTGTATTGTAGTGGAACACAGGGTACGATGGGCGCATGGGGTAATAAGGGACAGGGGGTTCGTGGCATGAAGACGGTTATGGTGTGCATGCATGAATAGATGCTTGCAAGGGACGTAACAACCTGGACGGAAACTTCTGCGACCTTTAGAAGAATCCGCTTTAAAAAAAAAAAAATTACATTACTGTCACAGATTTCTTTTTTGTTATATTCAGTTTGCTGTCCTCGTAAAGATCGAACAGTGAAGATCAGCAGATGCGTTGTGGCTGGATTGCTTTTCCATTTGTCTGTATTCATGATAAATTATTATCATTATGGATATTTGTATATCGCCTATCCTCGGCTAGAGACCAAGCTCTAAGCGCTTTACAATCCACACTCGTTTACACAACGGGCTGCCTACCTGGTTAGTGCCGACTGAAGAGCAGCCAGCTGGCGCTTTATTCAGTCGTTTCCCGTGTCATCCAGTCGATATCGTTCACTCAATTTCCTTACTTCTTTCATTCTTTCCATTTCTCACTCAGGGTGCATGCTATGTATAACGTGTCATCCATACCAACGGCCAAACTGCCTTCTCTTCCCAAAGTTGGTGATAGGATTTTACGTGTGTGCAAGATGTTATGCGAGTGTTCATACACGGAATCTCAGTTTAAAGACCCATTCGAAGGACTGAAAGTCTGGGCTGTTGCTTACCAGATTCTGCATGTCTGGGAGAATCTCCATGTGTGAGGCCGGGGTAGGATGGTTTTTCTCTGTTGGGGCAATATTGGCATAGGCCCATCATACCCAGCATACCTGCCTGTCTTGCCCTATTAACTGCACTCTAGTTTCAAATCTGCTTTTGTTCTTCCTAGCTGAATTTAGAGCCAAGGCTTGTCCTCAATATTGCTTTCTCTTGAATTACAGCAATGAGGGAAACAAAAAAAAAGATGTCTGAAAGCTGTGTCAGCAAGGGGCGAAAAAGAAAGAAGGGGACGCGGAGAGAAGTCGGAAAGGAGGGGGGGGGGGGGGGGGGGGGTAAACATAGACGACAGTAGAACAAGTGCCAATGATGACAGAAATGAATGGGAATGAGCGGAGCAAGTTCAAAGGTAAGATACTCAAAGTCACCGCAGAAATGTATTACTGCAGATGATCCAGGTCTTTCCTGTGATGAGATGTATGTTCACCCACTACTGGTGAAGACTGGATTCAGTGTGATTGCTTTCTGAGATGGTGCCAAGAGAATTGAGCATATTATAAAGATGGGGGCTTCCTTTGAGGCTTTTAGCAGTTAGCGAGGTGCAACATTTTATAACACCCGATTTGAGCAATAGACTAGTTGTAGATTGAGCCCGAGAGGTCACATATCCTTCATGTCCTTCCGAGTGACCACTCATAGTGTAAAGCACAAATATAAATTTATCCAATTGTTCATATTCTTTCACGTTTCTTTTCCACACTACTACAGGATGCTGCACATATTTCTATATATGTTTCAATTAGTGACAATAAGGAGCGATTCGTTTGAAACGAATCATCAAGTGTTTTGATATCATTATTGTTAAGGCGGTTTCTTTTTTTTCTTCTTTTTTTTTCTTTTTTTCCCCATGCTTGCAATGTGCAAGAAAGTAAGCCAAGATGGTACTTGAAATTGATTAAGCACATTTCTTTGATTTGAACTACTAATTTCCATGCAACAAAATCATGTTGTTTAGCAATGATGTCGCTCGTATGGCAGTCTGTTTGTGTTTTATTATCACAGTCTGCCAGCAATTCGTGATGCAAGGAATGCCCGTGATACCCGGTTTGTTTCCCAGGTTGACCCGTGTGCAGGGGAAGATATTTTTTGTTTTGAAAAAAATAAATGAATGATCATTTCAGACAGATAAACGACCGAGTTTCTGCTTCAATAATGGTGTGATTCAATTCTGTCAGACATATGGACGTGATCTGGTTTTCACACCGCCCATAGTTTCAATGCTGAGAGCTGTTGAAGCAAGGGACCCATGTCGTACCATGTCCCTCTGCTATTTTTGTGGACAAGGCTTTCAAAAAGGAACAAGCTAGCCTGAACACTGCGCAGAGAAGGCAGTGTGTTTCAAGGAAACACTACTGTCAGTGATCCAGCGTTCCAAAGGAACACACTCAAACCTGATCGGGAGAAGGTAAGCTGATCCACCCACACTCTGCTGTCAATGGATGGTGGTTTTCAAAAAGCCAAAATAGGCCCGACACTGGCCCAAAGAAGGCAGGCTGTTTAAAACATGTGCTGCGCCTCAAAGCTTTTAGCCTGTTCATGGTTGTATCAAAGAAGATCTCTTTTAAGAATATATCGCCGTCATTGATCATGCTTTCCACACAAAAGTGGTAAATCCTTGTTCAAAGAAGTCACTCTCGTCGGCTTTTCTTTCATAGTTTTCAAGGGAAAAAGATTTCGGTGATGCAAAGAAGGCAAGCTGTTTGTAGTGTAAGTTGTTTTTGCCAATAGTGCTTTCAAAATGTAATAGCAAAAGATGTTCCAGAGAAGCCGAACAATTTGAAATATGCAGACCCTACACAAAAAAGGAGCATTCGATGATTCTGACATGATGAAAGCAATTATTAACTAGTTGTGAGGTTGCCCGATGGTGATACTTACTAACGAAACGTAAACGACTTTTAATAAATGATGTAAAGAAGACCAACTGTTTGAAAATACACACCAGAACCACGACAGATTCATCTCTTTGATCAAGAAAGCCAGGGTGTACAATGACAGATTTAGAGGCGATGGAGGATGTTGGCGGAGGGGGAGGAAGGGTGCGGTAGGGGGTATAAGGAAACTCGAAATCGAAACTCGAAATCTTTAATGAGGGTGAATAGATAAGCTGGAAGGTTTTTTTACACTATGCCCTCAAAATTACAATAACCAAAAGGAACAAATACGTTCGATTTGACAAAATTAAACAAGCTAAAAGTAAAAAAAAAAAAAATTTCTTCTTTTTTTTTTTTAGAAAATAGTAAGCAATCTCATTATAACGTATTGCTCACACACACACACACACACAACACACACACACCACACACACAACTACACACACACACACGCACACACACATACACACACACACGCACACACACAAAACTGGACATACATAAACATCACATAGGCATACATAAACATTTCATAAGTCAATCATGTCATGAAAGGATGAGCGAGGGTGGAATTCCAAGTGTAGAAATGACACAGCTGACGTAAAGTCCATCTCTGTGCTTTCAGAGACTGTTAGGAACAGGTCTGGCACCTATAGAGGTCTGATTTTTGTTTGTTTTCCTTCGCTGTCCATTCAGGCGATTTCTCTCTCCTCCTTGACGATCAACAATTTGACAGACACAAAAGAAAATCAAACGAGCGTTTTGTAAGGATATAAAATATGTTTTGCCCAAACATGTCTCTATACAGAGCTTCCTTTCACCATATTCTTTGGAGTTTTTCTTCTTACCTGTACATCGCTGGAATTAGGCCTGTCAACATTATTTTTTTCAAAGTAAATAGGGTTATTTCCTTTGCGAACAGCTGTACAAATGAAGATATCGCTGTCACAGACAGCTTGCGCAGATGTCATTGTTCGAAGGTTTTGCCGATTATTTACAGAATGTAAACAGTGACGAATATAAGTGCAAATATTTATTCATTGTTTTGTGAATAAAATGACATGATAACCATAAAAAGCCTACAATGGTGAATAAAATACTCAATGACCGCAAACAGGAGCCCATTAAATTTTCTGCAGTAGAAAGATATTGTGTTTATTAGTTCTACTTTCTTGCCGCTGATTTTCTGTTTGATCGTCTGCAGATGGTGCCACACAGTTTACAACAAGTTCATTTTTCCATAATAGACGAAGACGAAGGCTAAATAATGACGCTGACGCTATTGGCATGGACTTTGGTTTGTGAGGGTTTTATTCTGCATTTTCTTTTCTGATATATCCTGGCGTCAGAGTCTGTGGGATACAGATATTGGTACTGTTTCACACACACACACACACACACACCCCCCACCACCCGCACGCACGACACGCACGCACGCACGCACGCACCACCAACCACCACCACACCACGCACGCACGCACGCAGCCCCACCACGCACGCACGCACACGACCACGCACACACACACACACACTCACACACACACACACACACACACACACACACACACACACACACACTTCAAACTACACTTTCAAAGACGCACCCTTGAATAGGCTGACACTTGACTGTGTATGATGACTCTCTCTTGGGTTTTTCTTCGTCGCTGAATGTCCTGAACAAGTACTTTCACAGGCCGTGAGACGGGGACACTTCACTGAGCATCAATAAGAAAATTGCTCTCCCCTTTTCCCCATCAGGAATTTTCTTTTTTTTATGACAGTCTTCTCTCTCTTATGACAGCAAGAAAATGACAATCCTCTCTCAACCGTTTCACTCTTCCGACAAGAACATAACAATCCTCTCTCGACCTTTACTTTCTTAAGAAACAAGAAAATGGCAATTCCCTCTCTAACGTTTCACTCTTAACGACGGCGAGAAAATGATCGTTCTCTCTCTACCATTTCATGTTTACTACAACGAGAAATTAACAATCCTCTCTCGACCGTTACGCTATTACGACGACAAGGAAATGATAATTCTCTCCCTACCGTTTCACTCTATACGACAAGAAAATGACAAATTTCTCTCTCATCGTTTCACTCTTAACGATTAAAAATAGAAGATGATAATTCTCTCTCTATCGTTTCATCCTAACGACGACAAAACGACAATTTTCCCTCTACCGTTTCACTCTTAACGGTCAAAAAAGAAAATGACAATTCCCTCTCTACCGTTCACTCTTAAAAACAACGAGAAAATGACAATTTCTCTTTTCACTGTGTTTTTCTTAACAACAACGAGAAAATGACAAGTCTCTACCATTTCACTCCTACGACATCGAATGGATAACAGGTCTTCTCTCCACCGCTTCACTCTTATCTCAAGAAAATGACAAGCCTCACTCCACGTTATCACTCTTACAAAAGAAATCAACAATTCTCTCTGCACCTTTTCAATCTTACAGTAACAAACAAACAAACAAAAACAAACAAACAAACAAACAAAAAGAAGAAAGAAACGGTAATTCTCACTCCACCGTTTTACTTTTGCGACAACGAGAAAATGATTGCCCTCTCTCCACCTTTTCACTCCAACAACAGCAAAAATTGACGACACTGTCTTCGCCGTTTCACTCATACAACAAGAAATTGACGACCCTGTCTCCGCCGTTTCATTCATACAACAAGAAACTGAACGTTTCATTCATCAACAACAACAACAAAAAATAATAACCATGTCTCCGCCGTTTCACTCATACAACAAGAAATTGACGACCCTGTCTCCACCGTTTCATTCATTCAACAAGAAATTGATTACCCTGTCTCCGACGTTTCACTCATACAACAAGAAATTAACGACCCTGTCTCCGACGTTTCACTCATACA
>CM031595.1:135626102-135633602 GCA_018398815.1 Conus ventricosus | reverse complement strand
AGTATCAAGGAGGAATAAAGAGAGAGAGGGGGGGTGGGGTGGGGGGTGGGGGAGGGACGACTCAAGGGACAAACCAAGAAAAGGTTAAATAAAGTTGAAGAAAAGTAGGAAAACAGAAATCAACGATTCTCCATCCTAGGTAAGCCTTTCTAGATTAGAAGAAAACAGTAAATGAGATGACGAAATATTCCAGAACGCAGTTATTAAGACTGGTGTAGCCGATATACTCAACCTTCTATTTAAAATAAAGTAAGCAAACAAAAATGGGGATGAAAAACAAAACAAAAAGTGCGCCGTCCGGGAATCGAACCCGAGTCACAAGAATGGGAATCTTGTATGATACCACTACACCAACGGCGCTCTTGTTCTATAGAATGTATGAATAGTTTAGTTCTGCTAAGAAAAACAATATATGTATGCTGTACCCACTCGAGTGTGAATGCTCTCGCTTTGTCATTTGCGCAAAATGATGAAAAAGGAGAGAGAGAGAGAGAGAGGGGGGGGGGGGGGAGGCGGAAGGACTCAAGGGAGAAAAACAAGAACGGATGAAATGAAGAGGAAGAAAAATAATAAACAGAAAATTACGATTCCCTATCCAAGACACACCTTCCTGAATTAGAAAGAAAGAAAAAATATTAAAAGCAGCTAAGATGACGAAATATTCTAAAAGTTATCACGATTGAAATATAATCAATATTTTATTTTAAAACAACAAAGCGATCCCCAGTGCGCCGTCCGGGAATCGAACGAGTCACAGAATGGGAATCTTGTATGATACCACTACACCAACGGCGCTGTTGAAGAAGGAACGCTATGCAGCAGGGAAAAAAATGCACGCTATACCTACTCAAGCGTTCGTAAAAGTAAAATAAAGAAAGGAAAGTATCAAGAGGAATAAAGAGAGAGAGGGGGAGGGGGGGGGGGGGGGAGGACGACTCAAGGGACAAACAAGAAAAGGTTAAATAAAGTTGAAGAAAAGTAGGAAAACAGAAATCAACGATTCTCCATCCTAGGTAAGCCTTTCTAGATTAGAAGAAAACAGTAAATGAGATGACGAAATATTTCAGAACGCAGTTATTAAGACTGGTGTAGCCGATATACTCAACCTTCTATTTAAATAAAGTAAGCAAACAAAAATGGGGATGAAAAACAAAACAAAAAGTGGCCGTCCGGGAATCGAACCCGAGTCACAAGAATGGGAATTTTGTATGATACACTACACCAACGGCGCTCTTGTTCTATAGAAGTATGAATAGTTTAGTTCTGCTAAGAAAAACAATATATGTATGCTGTACCCACTCGAGGTGAATGCTCTCGCTTTGTCATTGCGCAAAAGATGAAAAAGGGAGAGAGGAGAGAGAGGGGGGGGGGGGGGAGGCGGAAGGACTCAAGGGGAAAAACAAGAACGGATGAAATGAAGAGGAAGAAAAATAATAAACAGAAAATTACGATTCCTATCCAAGACACACCTTCTGAATTAGAAAGAAAGAAAAAATATTAAAAGCAGCTAAGATGACGAAATATTCTAAAAGTTATCACGATTGAAATATAATCAATATTTTATTTTAAAACAAACAAAGCGACTCCCCAGTGCGCCGTCCGGGAATCGAACCTGAGTCACAAGGAATGGGAATCTTGTATGATACCACTACACCAACGGCGCTGTTGAAGAAGGAACGCTATGCAGCAGGGAAAAAAATGCACGCTAACCTACTCAAGCGTTCGTAAAGTAAAATAAAGAAAGGAAAGTATCAAGGAGGAATAAAGAGAGAGAGATGAGGGGGGGGGGGGGGGGGACGACTCAAGGGACAAACAAGAAAAGGTTAAATAAAGTTGAAGAAAGTAGGAAAACAGAAATCAACGATTCTCCATCCTAGGTAAGCCTTTCTAGATTAGAAGAAAACAGTAAATGAGATGACGAAATATTCCAGAACGCAGTTATTAAGACTGGTGTAGCCTATATACTCAACCTTCTATTTAAAATAAAGTAAGCAAACAAAAATGGGGATGAAAAACAAAACAAAAAGTGCGCCGTCCGGGAATCGAACCCGAGTCACAAGAATGGGAATCTTGTATGATACCACTACACCAACGGCGCTCTTGTTCTATAGAATGTATGAATAGTTTAGTTCAGCTAAGAAAAACAATATATTATGTATGCTGTACCCACTCGAGCGTGAATGCTCTCGCTTTGTCATTTGCGCAAAATGATGAAAAAGGAGAGAGAGAGAGAGAGAGAGAGAGAGAGAGAGGTGGGTGGGTGGGGACGGAACGACTCAAGGGACAAAACAAGAAAGGGCGAAATAAATTTGAAGAAAAGCAGAAAAACAGAAAATCGCGATCCTCCATCCAAGACAAACCTTTGTATGGAAAAATGATTGAACACCACATGAGAAACCAAAATATTCCAGAAAGCAGTTAAGATTGATGTATATACGCAAGTTTCTATTTAAAAGCAAGTTAAAAGGACGGAAGAAAAAAAAAAACTAGTACGCCGTCCGGGAATCGAACCCGGGTCACAAGAATGGGAATCTTGTATGATACCACTACACCAACGGCGCTCTCGATATACAGAATGCTATGAATGAGGAAAAACAGATGATACAGACTAACAGTACTGGAAAAAGGGTCAAAATACAGACGTTCAAATACCTTTAATTCTGCAAATAACACTGAAATTCTAACTCGCATGCATACATGTGCGCACTCACAGGAAAAGAAAAATCACATGGTACAACCCACCATACGACGGAAAACTCAAAACAAACATAGGAAAAGAATTCTTTAAAATTTTAACAACCTCGTTCCCAAAAGAACACAAACTATATAAAATATTCAACAAAAACACCGCCAAACTATCGTATTCATGCATGCCCAACCTCAAAAATTTAATTGACGCATCTAATAAAATGAAAACCAACCCAGCAAAGAAGGGTGAAGAAAGGAAATCTTGCAATTACCGATAGCTCAGTTGGTAGAGCGCCGGACTCGTGATCCTGGGGTTGCGGGTTCGAATTTCGGTATAGGGGGATTTTTCCCTCGGAGTTAACATTGGTTCTGACTCCATCCCCCATATAGTCGTTAATCTTTAGAGTCCGTGTATGATCTTTAGTGCATGTGACACAGACTAGACCTCGGTTTATAGTCCCATCCGATCCCCCATATAGTCGTTCGGATGGGACTATAAACCGAGGTCTAGTCTGTGTCACATGCACTAAAGATCATACACGGACTCTAAAGATCCCGATGCTCATGTCCTAAGACGGGTGAGTACCGGCTACACGAAAATACACAATGCATGCAACCTGTGTGCCATAATAGTCTACTTGAAGACTGCGAGCACGGGGCAGGTTAAACATCCCCATCTGGAAAGAGAAAAGAAAAAAAAGAGCAGTGCCCCCTGAGCAATAAATGCCTTCACAACAACATTGTATACCAAGCCACTGTGACATCAGAAAATGAAAAAGAAACATACATAGGGATCACTGAAAACCACTTCAAAACCAGATATGCAAACCACAAACAGTCATTTAATAAAGAAAAATATAAAAACCAAACAGAACTGAGCAAATATATCTGGAAACTTAAAGACGCAAAAACAAGCTACAATATAGCCTGGAAAATCATAAAAAGAGCATCACCATACAGCAATGTTTCAAAAAGGTGCAACCTATGTTTAACTGAAAAATGGTTAATACTATGCAAACCACACTTAGCAACTTTAAACACCAAAACAGAAATAGTAAACAACTGCAGGCATAAATGGAAATCGTTGTTAGTGAATACACCCAAAACAAAAACCTGAAAGCCCCCCAAAAACACGTGCAGCCAACCCGCACGTGCAAACAACCGCAAACGGGAGCCCACACGCTATATAACATCGGCGGTGGGCAAACCAAAAACCATCCTGATGACAGCGCAACGCGCTCGAAACAAATTTGTAGATTCTATTTTTAAAAACCTATTTTAACAAATGTTGCTCCCCAAGGGGTCGAGCACTATCAAAATGATTTTGGGTATTTTAACCACACTAATCTATATATATATATATATATATATATATATATATATATATCAATGTGGTTAAAATACCCAAAATGATTTCCAGAGCGCTCAACCCCTTGGGGAGCAACATTTGTTAAAATAAGGTATTAAAAGGAATCTACAAATTTGTTTCGAACGCCTTGCGCTGTCATCAGGATGGCTTTTGGTTTGCCCACCGCCGATGTATCGGCGGTGGGCAAACCAAAAGCCATCCTGATGACAGCGCAAGGCGTTCGAAACAAATTTGTAGATTCCTTTTAATACCTTATTTTAACAATATATATATATATATATATATATATATATATATATATATATATATATATATATGTGTGTGTGTGCGCGCGCGCGTGCTTGCGTGCGTGCGTGCGTGCGTGCGTGCGTGTGTGTGTGTGTGTGGGGTGTGTGTGTTGTGTGTGTGTGTGTGCGCACGTGCTGTGTGTGTGTGTGTGTGTGTGTGTGTGTGTGTGTGTGTGTGTGTGTGTGTGTGTGTGTGTGTTGATTGATTTTTATTTTAATTTGTATTTATTTGTCTATTTACTTTTTCATCTATCTATTTATTCATTCATTTTATTCATTCACACACGCGCGCACACGCACACACAAAACACGCACGCACGCACGCACACACACGCACGCACGTACGCACACACGCACGCACGCACGCACACACCTTTAAGGTCATAGACGTCTGTGCTCCGTTACTTAATTAAAGTCTGAAGAGAGTGCATCACATCCATGGGCTGTTTCGTTAAGATGTGTTTTAAGGCCAGTTTTATGAAAAGCCTGAAAGAAGTGGAGAGGCGAATATTCTGAGATAAGCCTACATTGTTCCATACAGAAGGGGGCAAATAGAAATGGAAAACTCACAAAGGAATTTTTTTACACAGTGAGCAAAGAACCATCGTGAATCGCAACGTGATCGGAGTTGGTGTAGGGGCACATACATTTGAATAGTTCCAATCAGGTGCTGAGGAGCAGATCCTAAAATAGAGCTGAAGGTTAGGAAAGTGACTTTGTACCTAATACATGAAGAAACTGGTAGCCAATGCAGGAAGCACAGATGCTGGGTGATATGGTCGGTCTGCTGTGTTTTGGAATTAAACATTTTTTTTTAATGCATTGATGACAGTCCGAGTTACAACAATCCAATCTGCGCCAGACGAAAAAATACAGTAAGTCTGTGTTGCTTAAGTTGTCAGATGTGACATTGTCAGATGGAGCTGATGTTTCGAATTTGTAAGAATGCAGCTTTGCAGAGGTTGTTCATATATCTAAGCATGGAGAAGTGGGCCCCAAATGTCACGCCATGATTTTTTTTACAGAAAGTACAAAATCTACCTTTGGATTTTAACTTTCAAGGGAAGAAGCTAAGGAATGATTAATAAACAGAGCTTGGAGAAATAATAATGGCTACAATTTTGGTATCATTTATGGTATTATTTAACTTCAATTTTATTGATTTTGATTCATCTACGTGTTAAAATCAGGAATACAGTGTTGAAGGTCCAAACAGAAGAAGAAAGATTGGAAAATGTTTCTTTATACAGTTGATTATCACCAACAAGGCCATGATGATATACGGATTTTCATAAACAGCACTGGTCCAAGCACAGATGCCTTGTGAATTCCACATTTGACTGTTGAGAGGCAGTACAGAAGGCTACCTACTGTGATTGTTTCAGTTCTGTTTTTGAGATAAGATACAAACATTTACACTGCAGATCCCAAAACGCCAAGATCATATATAATTCTGTTTCATGAGATAACATAGTCAATGGTACCAGATGGTGAAGAGAGATAGAGCAATGTAAAAAACATGTAGATTTTGTCATTGTTGAGAGACGTTAAAATACTCTTCATGATCTTTACAAGAACACTTTCAGAGCTGTAAGAAGACTTGTATGCCCACGGGAGACAGATGATTAACCTGTTATGAGTCAAATGATCATTGAGTTTCAAAAGAAAGAGACGACTGAGCAACTAAGAACGGAAAGATTTGAAACGAAGCGGTCATTTTTCAAGTCGTCAGGATTAAGCAAGGGTCTCTTAAGCGAAGGTTTTAACAACAAAAAAGTCTTGGATATATCAGGAAATTCTCTAGAAATAAGACAGTCTGTAATTTAGGGTAAGAGAAAGAAGAGACAGTTCAAAAACAGATTCGAAGGAAAGGGATCAGGGTTACATGCTGAAAGTGGAGTATTGCACATTTGATTCGACACGATTCACTGGGCCTATATGGGGGAACTGAAAGACGGACTGACCATGGATGGATTCAGTGAAAGCAGGCGAATGGGGCATGGCTGAGTCCATGTAATACCTTAGAGTGCTTTTTTTTTTTTTATCCCTACAGTATTGCAGAAGACGGTTTGTATTAGGGAAAGAGATGAAAGGGAGAGCGGGAGAGATAGAGTGGGAGAGAGAAAGAGGGCAGAGCGAGAGAAGGAGGAAGAGAGGAAAGTGGAGGAGGAGGAGGAGGAGGAGGAGGAGGAGGAGGAGGAGGGGAGCGAGTGAGAGGGAGGGAGGGAGAGGGAGAGAGAGAGTTTTCATTAGCCTTCCCGCTATCATGTAAGAAGTCCAATCTGGCGTAGTTATCACTCAAATTTCATTCTGCACTATTTTAGGACAGAGCCTCGCTTCCATTCGATTTCATACGTGCGCGCTAACTGGTCCAAAAAAGCGCATCTTTTCTGCCATTGATTTTTAGCGTTTGTGCTTAAGGATAGTACGAGAAACGTCGGAACCACCGCTCAGCTCCAGTGGCGCCTGCAGAACCACATGTATGAAAATGAATTGCATTCTGCTCGACCATTCGCTCACATGCACGGTCACGCCCAGATAGATAGATAGATAGATAGATAGATAGATAGATAGATAGATAGATCTGCATACCCACGCGAGCAAAATGCATACCCTTCGCGTCGTTATTGGCGCAAAGAAGTAAAGAAAGAAAGAAGGGGAAAAAGGACAGAAAAACTGAAAGAGTGAAAGCGATAACGAAGGGACAAAAAACAAGAAGGGATGAAATGAATAAGAAAAACAGTAAAGCAGGAAGGAAAGAAAGAAGAAAACCAGGATATAAAGAAAGATAAAAATTGATGTGTTTATTGTGGAACGAACTGATGCACGGCCAAGTCATTGATGTTAATCACATGACCAAACAAAGGACACAACGGTCCTCGTCGAAGACAACCGTACCGGACCACTTTCAATGTCAAAGTGCAAGTTAATGTTCCAGAAAGCACATACTGTTGATATATCATCACCACTATATTTTTTAAATGAAAATTAACACCGTCTGCGCCATCCGGGAATCGAACCCGAGTCACAAAAATGGGAATCTTGTATGATACCACTACACCAACGGCGCTCTTGTTTAAGGGATTTGTGAATAGTTTAAATATGTGCAGGGAATGAAGGCATCAAGGAAGGAGAAAAGAGAGAGAGAGAGAGAGA
>CM031595.1:135618602-135621102 GCA_018398815.1 Conus ventricosus | reverse complement strand
GCGTGCGTGCATGTGTATGTGTGTGTGTGTGCGCGCGCCGCGCGCAAGCCAGTACTCAAATAGTTCGTCAAAATTTGGCGAACTTTCGCCGCGAGCAGTCGTAGAGAAGTGCCACTAAGTCGCCAAAACTCGGAAGAACGCTGTTCTAGCCTCTCGCGTCTATAAAACGGAGCATTGTGGAGATAGAAACATCCCTGTAGTTAGCTGAGGTGTCTTTGTCAGGTGTTCAGGAACAACCACTAGCACTGTCGGTGTTAAGTATTACCGCGCCATAAACACCACCAAGGGAGGTTATTTAATGAGGTTTTCAATAGAGGGCCCCTGCTGAAAATCCTACAAGGTAACTTCCCTTTGAAGAAGAGCTGCTTTCGGTGAAATATTCAGGTCGGACTCGTAAAAATAGGAGAAAAAAAAAAGAAGAATAAAAATGATAATAACAATAACAAAAACGTATCAGCAAATTTGTTTATTTGGCATTTATGCAGAACATTTAGATTTTTCTTAATGGGGAGAAGAACAAAAATACGGAGAGAAATCCTGTTTGAAGGCGAGTGAGTGGTAGCATTTTCTGCGAAGTTGTTTGTTGTTGTTGTTGTTGTTGTCGTACCCTGGCTAAAAGACTCCAGGGATCATCCAAACAGAAGTGATTTCGGCGTGTTACACAGATTAGATGGTGAAACACGCTGGAGCTGATGACAAAGCAGTCATAACCAATGGCTCTGACCACATGGAATGTAAATGATGTGTAATTGTAGAGATTTCTGCCTGTGAAAGAAGATAAAGACTCGTGAAGATAGCATCTTAAATGATATGATTATCGATTATGAAGGCTTTTTCTTTAATTGATATTATAAATGTTAACTCACAGTTTTCCTGTGGTCTCTTTCTTTGAGAAAAACATACAAATGACATTCAAGGTCCATGCGGATACAGATTGTTCAACAAATTTTGTTCTATCGTCCGTTCATAAGACAGTTCTCACCAAATTCGCTGTCAAACATTAGTTTAATATAAAAACGAATCCAAAGTATTTGCTAATCGCTCACCAAAGCAAACTTTCTTCTTCGGAGTTCCATTTGAGTATTTCTCTTGTCACTGTTTACGGTGGTTTGTGGATGAAATGTTAAGACAGCAGAAAGTTCTGTGATGTCAGGATTCTTTTTTTCTCTCATACGCATGGTATTAATATAAGGCTTTTATTTAACCGATTCTCTCTCTCACTCTCTCTCTCTCGTCATATTATAAGCCGTTTTATGTTCTCTCTCTCTCTCTCTCTCTCTCTCTCTCTCTCTCTCTCTCTCTCTCTCTCTCTCTCTCTCTCCTCTCTCTCTCTCTCCTCTCTCTCTCGTCATATTATAAGCTGTTTTATGTAATCTGTCTCTCTCTCTCGCTCGCTCGCTCTCTCTCTGTCTGTCTGTCTGTCTGTCTCTCTCTCTCTTGTATCATTAGCCGTTTTATTATGTCATCTCTCTCTCTCTCTCTCTCTCTCTCTCTCTCTCTCTCTCTCTCTCTCTCTCTCTCTCTCTCTCTCCTCTGCTTCTCTCTCTCTCTCTCTCTCTCCTTCTCTCTCTCTCTCTCTCTCTCTCTCTCTCTCTCTCTCTGTTCTACAGCTATAACTCTGAGGTTTACCATGCATGAGATTTCGGTATATGCGACCTTTTTTAAACCCACCTTAGCCACATTCCGTCTTCGGGATGATATTTACACACGATACTAGTGTGTATGTGTTTTATTTTCATATTCTCCATTCCACCGGCACACGATGACCTGCTCTTCCCCAAAAGGTGGAATGGGATTCAAATACGTGTAAGATCTTTGCGCATGCGTTCACGCATGGTACCTCGGTTCAAAGTCTGGTATGACGGAGCAGAACGGGGTTTTGAGTTTGCACAAATGTTAACTCCCAATAGAAAATCTCCTTCAGCCTGGCTATCTCGGGTTGAAATCCAACCCGAATCTTGGAAAAAAGAAAGTCTTCTTCGCCTTACCCGATAAGCCAGGCAACACCCCACCCCCAGCCCCCCACCCCCACCCCTCCCTTCTTCCTACAGATCTGTCGATAACTACCACTTTGTGTGAAAAGACATTGAAACAAGCAAAGCCAAGCCCACAAAAGAGTATTCAATGAACCCTGTGAGCACAGTCGACAAAAATTTGAATATTTTCTCACCGTCCTGAGTTCTCTCTCTCTCTCTCTCTCTCTCTCTCTCTCTCTCTCTCTCTCTCTTATTTAAATTCAACTCTATTTATTGTTCTGTTTTTGCTGAGTCAGTGTCATTACCCTGTAAAAGGTTAAAATGGCTTCCCCCAAAGTCTGAGTTGTTCAAACAGGGCCTTTTCTCCCTCCTTCTGTGCCCCCTATAGCCATCCGAGATAATATTTTATCACATCATATTGATGATCTTGATAATAACGATTTAACAGCACATTGAAAAAATCCCCAACACAGCCCAACACTCTCTCAGGTTTCTTTCTTTCTTTCTTTCTTTCTTGTTTTTTC
>CM031595.1:135598602-135611102 GCA_018398815.1 Conus ventricosus | reverse complement strand
TGTGTGTGTGTGTGTGTGTTGTGTGTTGTGTGTGTGTGTGTGTGTGTGTGTGTCTGTCTGTCTGTCTGTCTGTCTGTCTGTGTCTGTGCGCGCGCGCGCGCGCGCGAGCATGCATATATTGGTTTGTGTTTGTGGGCATGGACAGGAACAGGATAGTACAGAACAGTTTGTATTGCCTTAAATGTGACAAAGATTTATCTGACACAACACGCAACGAACAGGATAGTACAGAACGTTTGTATTGCCTTAAATGTGACAAAGATTTATCTGACACAACACGCAACAGAACAGGATAGTACAGAAAGTTTGTATTGCCTTAAATGTGACAAAGATTTATTCTGACACAACACGCAACAGAACAGGTAGTACAGAACGTTTGTATTGCCTTAAATGTGACAAGATTTTATCTGACACAACACGCACAGAACAGGATAGTACAGAACAGTTTGTATTGCCTTAAATGTGACAAAGATTTATCTGACACAACACGCAACAGAACAGGATAGTACAGAACAGTTTGTATTGCCTTAAATGTGACAAAGATTTATCTGACACAAACAGAAAACAGAATCGGATAGTACAGAACAGTTTGTATGCCTTAATATGTGACAAGATTTATCTGACAACACGGCAACAGAACAGGATAGTACAGAACAGTTTGTATTCCCTTAAATGTGACAAAGATTTATCTGACACAACACGCAACAAGTATAAAATAATCTGTAAGCTACCGAAGAATATCTCAGAAAAAAACGTGTTAAATGTCATCTTTGTTCTTTTAACCAGTCAATGATAATGTCAATCTGATAGACTACGCTGCTTGCTTGCTTTTTCATTCTGTGTTTAAACTCGGTCTCACTGTCTTTTATCCGGATTAACAACTTGTTTTTTAATCGGAGTGTAATATGTAGCTAATATCGAGTAAATAAATTTCGTTTTTTATTGTGTTGCAATGCTGACATTTTTATCCTCTCTTGCCATATTTCTCTCTCTATCTCTCTCTTCTCTCTCTCTCTCTCTCTCTCTTCTCTCTTCTCTCTCTCTCTTTTTTCCCCCTGAAGGACAAATTTTCAATATTCAACCAAGTATATTTTCCATGTTATAATGTGCGAAAACGCTTCCTAGAAGTTGAACACGTAAACTTAAATAACTGAGCATATGTTGGCAGTCTTTTGAACAAACTTGTGTATATATTTTCTTACTAATGAAGATATCAATCATTGTTTGTTTTGATTCATACTAATGTGACGTATGAGTAGTAGGTTTGATTAGTAGGTTTGTCATGTCATGTCATGTCATGTCATGTCATGTCATGTCATGTCATGTCATGTCGTGTCGTGTCGTGTCATGTCATGTCATGTCGTGTCGTGTCGTGTCATGTCGTGTCGTGTCGTGTCGTGTCGTATCGTCACGATATCATATTATATCATATCATATCATATTACATCATATCGTTTGATATGATATGATATGATATTGATATAATTATGATATGATATGATATGATATGATATGATATGATATGATATAATATGATATAATATGATTGATATGATATGATGTGATATGATATGAAATTATATTATATTATATTAAATTATATTATATTATATTATATTATATTTATTTTTTATTTATATTATATTATATTATATTTATATTATATTTACGATATGATCTGATATGATATGATGTGATATGATGATTACGATATGGTAGTATAGTATAGTATTGTATAGTATAGTATAGTATAGTATAGTATTAGTATAGTATAGTTAGTATGTATAGTATTTGTATAGTATAGTATAGTATAATATAGTATAGTACATAATGTTATATTATACTATGTCATACCACATCATGCTACATCATATTATATCACATGATATCATTTCATTTTATATCATATCCTACCATATAAGATCACATCACATTCTCTTCTATTGTACTGTATCTGTTCTATTCTATTTATTATGTATATTGCATTTTATCATATGATATGATGTAGTATGGTATTACATGATGTATTTCATTATTTTAATTTGTATGCAATATTGTGCCGTACTGTGCCATGTTATATTACGTAACATTACGTTATGTTACATTACCATCTTATTGTATTATACTATATTGTATTATATTATACTATGTTATGTTTACTGTCATGTCATGTTGTTATGTTGAATTTTGTGTTGAAGTGGACTGAACTGATTTGCGTCATAATGTTGCAAGTTTCGATACATTTGTGTAATAATGGGTTTTGGGTTGTGTTGTATTGTGTTTCATCACATTTTATTCTGTTGAATGTTTTGTGCTGTTACATCTTGTTTTATCATTTTCTAGTTGTACCATTGCATTGAAGTATATCACAATGAATTGTGTCACTTCTCGTTATTCTTCTTTCAGCTGCATTGAGTTACGTTTCGTTGCATTTGTATCATAGTGCATATGCACTGTATTGGGGGTTATTTCATTGCACTGTATGGTACTGCATTACATTTGCTTGGATACTATTGCATTGTATTGTATTCTGTTATATTGCATTCAATGACATGAATATTATTTATGTTGCATTCTATTCCATTACATTGCGTTGTAACTGCATTTTCATTGTACTGTATTGCATGTATGTCACTATACCGTAATGTGTTACACTGGACTGCATTACACTGCAATATATTTTACTGGTTTGGATAGGGGACTGGATCGGATCGGATTGGGTGGGAGTGCATTGGACTATATTCGATTGCATTTCATTCGATTGCACTTCGTATATCACATTGAATTTATATGCATTGCATTGCACAGCACTGCGTTCGACTGAATTGCATGGCATTGCATCACACTGCAATATACTGGATCGAATTGAATGGCATCATATTGTCTTTGTATTGCATCACATTGTATAATATTGACTGTAATGCATCAGTTTCATTGAGTTTTAGTATATGTCATGTCACAGTATTACATTGTATTGTATTGCATTTATTGTCTTGCATTGCCTTGCGTTGCATTGAAATGTATTGCATTACAGTGTAGCGTACAACTCCTTTGTCACAACAGTTTTCTTTGGATGATACTCTAGCTTCCCGAACAATTCATCCACTTCCCCTCTCCCACTGCCCCCCCCCCCCACCCTCCCCCCCCCCCCCCTTTTTCACTCGCCTTTTTTTTCTTTCTATACTATTGTTTAGCTACGTAAGTGGATGTTGCTGTTTTTTTGACATATTTTTTTCCCAGGGGCAGCTGCCTTGTTGCTGTGTGTTCTGTTAGTGTGCTGTGTGCAAGCTGTACACTCTGGACGTCTCATCCGAAAGACTAGCTGTCCAGACCACAACAAGATATGGGTAAAGTTTATATGGAAGAGAGAGAGAGAGAGAGAGAGAGGAGAGGAGAGATTCAAATGTTTTATTCATAAAGGCCATTCAAGGCCATTCATAGCCCTTAGAATGGCGATATACATTATAAATCATGACGCTAACTAATATTGGTATTATTTATGTTATATACATATCATGCTTCGTGAATGCTTTATATGAATAAATAGCTGACTGTTTAACCGTGTTTTTTCATTTGATGAAGAAGAGAGAGAGAGACAGACAGACATACAGACAGACAGACAGAATTCACAATTTAGTCAACGCATGAATGTGTCCTTCTTTAGGCAGTTTACCAGCAAGAAAAACAACCGAACAAACCAACCAACCAACCAACCAACTAAATCCAAACAAACGACACTGGCCACCAAGTTTCCTGTGCACTACAGTATGTATATGCAGCGTATACCTCTCTCCATGAAGCGGCGATACATCATCATGACAGCTGCAGTGGGCCATAGGTCACAGTTACGATCACAACAGGAGGTGGACATAAACTGGGTCAGGTCAGCGCTAGGCCTGTATTGGGTTACGTCAGGGGCGCATTCCTCGTGGATGACTTACCTGGGGTGGTAGGGGGGGGGGGGGGGGTTGGGGGCGGGACTATTGTTAGAGAAAGATACTAATCTTGGAGAGAGAGAGAGAGAAGAGAGAGAGAGAGAGAGAGAGAGGACAGACAGACAGAGACAGAGACAGAGAGACAGAGACAGAGAGACGCAAACGGGAGTGTGACGCGGATCCTGTGCGCTGAAAGCCATTGCCTGCATGTTCAAGGGTAGACTGTTGCGTCAAGTGAGTCCTCCTTCACTATTTCCTGCTTTCAGTTCACTGGTTTATTGGTTTTGATTTATTCCATTGTTTGATGACTAGAACAGACGGCAAGGTTGCTGTAAACGAGCCTCACTCAAACGCGCATTCTTGGGCGACAAGTTATGTTTGGGTACAACAAAAGTTAACATTGCACACGGACGTAAACAAACACTTCCGCTCTGACACATACACACGTGCATGCGTGCGGGCAAGCTCTCTCTCTCTCTCTCTCCCTCTCTCTCTCTCTCTCTCTCTCTCTCTCTCTCTCTCTCTCTCTCTCTCTCTCTCTCTCTCTCTCTCTCTCTCACACACACACACACACACACACACACGCACACACATACGCACGCACGCACGCACGCACGCACACACGCACGCACGCACACACACACCACACACACACCACCACACACACACAACACACACACACACACACACACACAAACACACGCACGCACGCACGCACGCACACGACAAAACACACACACCACACACCACCACACACACCACACACACCACACACACACACACACCACACGAAACGCACGCACGCACGCGCGCACTGCCCACCCCAAAAACACGTACACGCATGCATGAGCATGCATGTGCGCATAAAAGTATACCCACACACGAACGCAAAAGCCGAACACACACAACACAAACACCACACACACACACACACACACACACACACACACACACACACACACACACCACACACACACACACACACACACGCGCGCGCGCGCGCGCGGCGCGCGCGCAAACACTCACACACAAAAACTCTCTCTCTCTCTCTCTCTCTTCTCTCTCTCTCTCTCTCTCTCTCTCTCTCTTCTCTCTCTCTCTCTGCTCGCTCGCTCGCTCGCTCGCTCTCAAAAACTCTGTGGTGTGAAAGAAAAGAAAACATTGTTCTGACCCCCTTTTCTCTCCTCCCCCTTTGGCTACTTCCCCCACCTTCCGTCATTTTACCCCCCCCCCCCCCCACCCCCCACACACACCCTTCCCTGTCACCCTCATGAGCTGTGTATTTTGGATAGAAAGGTAGTGTGGGAAGGAGTGGAAGAAAAACTATTGAAAAAAAACTTCCAATTTACTAATTCTGACCGTTGAAGGTGAACGGTAGAATTTTACGATGTACGTATAAAGAGTAAGAAAGGGAGAGAGAGTAAGGAAGAAAAAAAAAAGAAGGGAAAGTAGAAAAAAAAGTGAAACTAGAAAGAAAAAACAAGAAAAGAATAAATGGTGAAAAAAGGAAGTCAGGAAAAAAAAAGGGGGAGTCAGAGGAAAAAAGGAATAAAGACGACGGAGAGAGAAAGAATAAGAAGAACAGAAAGAAAAAAGACTGAAAAAAGAAAGAAAAAAGAAAAAAAGGAGAAGAAAAAAATGACTGAATGAAAGAAAGAAAAGAAAAAGAAAAGAAGAAAGAAAGAGAGAAAGAAAAAGACAGACAGACAGAAAAAAAGAAAAAAAGAAAGACTGAAGAAAGAAAGAAAAATGAGGGATGGAAAGAAAAGAAAGAAAGAAAGAGAAAGAAAAAAAAGGGAAAGAAAGAAAGAAAGAAGAAAGAAAGAAAGAAAGGAAGGAAGGAAGGAAGGAAGAGAAAAAAAAAAAAAAGAAAGAATTAAAAAAAAAAAACGAGTTCTCAACCGTCATTTCTTCTGACACTGGAATTTCTGTCGTCAACATCCCCAGGCTGTGTGCAGAGGCGGTCCTAGCTGGGGATTAGTAAATTCCCCTTCCGACCCCTTCCCCACCACACCCCACCCCACCCCCAATCCTCCACCTCCCGTTCCTTTTTGTTAACAAATCCCCCTCCGCCTCTGCCCCTGGCTCCCTTCCCCGGTTCCTCAGACCACCCTCATAATACCTCCTTTATCCCCCCTCACCATCCTGCCCACCATTCCGCCACCCCTCTCGCTGCCAGAGAAACACAGCTTCTTGACTGATCAAGTGATGTTTCATGCGTTGTATGGAGTAATTTACTAATGACGCCATACCCGTAAGTATTTAAAGTGACTGAATGTTGAAGCAGGAAAAGACCATATTTGTAGATGGATAGTACATACATACATACGTACATACATACATACATACATACATACATAATACATACATACATACATACATACACATACATGCATACATACATACTACATACATACATATCAATTACTTTTAAAGCATCATTGTCAAATCAACAAAAAATGCACAGTAGTCCAGATTGCAGGCGCATCGATAAAAGTTATCTTTCACATTCTCTCCTCTCTCTTCTCTCTCTCTCTCTCTCTCTCTCCTCTCTCTCTCTCTCTCTCTCTCTCTCTCTCTCTCTCTCTCTCTGCCCCACGTCCTTTCTCTTCCGATGGCTCCAATTCTTTGTCTGTCAGTGCTTTAGTCAGCTTTATATATCTAATACTATTTAAAGTACAGTTTGAAAATCAGCATCTGTCAGTTTCGAGGCTGGTTCATGAGCTGATTCCGCCTTGACCAAACACGCCTAGACCCAAAAACATAAACAGACATGCTCAAGTATTTTGCGAGTTGTTTACATTTTGTTATGGGCAGGCCCAACATTGAAAATCCTGAAACCACTCTTTATGAACCATGCCTAGTGAACTTATTACAAGAACAACCACTTTTGTTGCTAAATCCGGCATCACTAAGAGCATAGCAAAGAGGCATGTACTTTTGAAATTTGCTCTCATAGCATGTTTGTATGAATGTGTCAAATGGGGTTGAAACCTCAATGACGAATGCCCCCGAGTTTCGATGGTCGATGAAGATAGATCAGGTTTCAAGCCTTGGTAGAATCTTCAACACCGTTTATAGAGACAGGCTATTTAGAAAAACATCCACAGAATCCGTCACAATGTATTTACATACATTACATACATACATACATACATACATACATACATACATGCATGCATGCATGCATGCATGCATGCATACATACATTCTACATACACACACACACACACACACACACACCACACACACACACACACACACACACACACACACACACACACACACACATACATACATACATACTACATACATACATACATACATACATACATACATACATACATAAGGCGATCCAACGGACGAAAGGTCTCGAGCAGGCCATATGAATGGGTTCTGTCTTCAAGATGGAATACGGTGGTTCCCATATACTGCTCGTGGAGGGTTTATTATTTGAAATACATCTCCCTCATTTTTGTTGTTGTCATTTCTTTTTCCCCGTTCCTCTCCACCCACACCCACACCTCCTTTTTTCTGTGTGTGTGTGTGTGTGTGTGTGTGTGTGTGTGTGTGTGTGTGTGTGTGTGTGTGTGTGTGTGTGTGTGTGTGTGTGTGTGTGTGTGAGTGTGTGTGTGTGTGTGTGTGTGTGTGTGTGTACATACATACATCCATACATACATATTGCCAAAGAAAGCTCAGTGAGACCAGATGACTATCATTTGTGGTTAGTTTAGCGAGGAAATTACATCAAAAGAGCAAATATAGCAATATTTACTTGTTTCAATGAGAACAGATCCTTACTACAACCAAAGGAATGCACTGTAAACTTTGCGTTGCTGCCTAAATGATAGAAACTACGCCTAATGTTTAGGAAGATCCGAAAAAGGATGTATCACGTGAAATAGACGTCGTACGTGTTTTGTCGAATAAGACGTGATGGATAATGTCAAAGTTTGTTTACGACGTACATTTGGATCATACGGCATATATGAGAGCTTTTAGCTAAGGATTCTAAAGCAATAAGGGCGTTATGGTGGGTGGGTGAGGGAGGAAGAATTCTAAAGCATAAGGGCGTTATGGTGGGTGGGTGAGGAGAGGGGTCGGGGGAAAGAAAGGGTGGGGAGGAGAGATAAGAAAAGGAAAGTGAATGAACAGTGGTGTGGGGGTGGGGTAGGGGTGGCTGACAGAAGAGGGAGACATGAGAAGTGGAGGCTGGAAACTATGGGAAGGAAGAGACAGTAAAAAAAAACAACAACAACAACAACTAATGAGGACTGCGCATGAATTATCTGCAGTGGCTCTTTCCTACCGCAAATGTCCTTTGAATGATCGTTACAGACAGCATAGCTGGTCAGGGTCAATATATCTGATGTAGACCTGCTGCTGTCTCTAAGGTGGCACCAGACAATGACCCACGAGTAAAAAAAAAAAAGGAGAGGAGGCAAGGGGAGGGAGGTAAGGGGGGCAGAGGTGGAGAGAGGGGACTGGTAGACATTCTGTGCCCGTCGGGTCCCCCAGTTGCTGCAGCCGCCATGCCAGCCAGATAAATCTACCCACAGATCTGAATGTTCCGTGGGATTTAAATAAAACTTTTTTCTTCCCATCATTTTTGAAGAAAATGCATTTCCTGGGCAAGTTGATGTGATGTTCACTATGATACTAGTACAGAAGAGGCTAATAGTTTTTTTGTTTTTTTTTTTAATGAAGAAAGTGTTGGGAATGGGAGATGTCATCGGGTGCCACATGCGCTAAGTTTGCTCAGGCGTCAAACACACGTTGTGGTTTTCCATCGCCATTATGTATGACAGTACTGAAAGGATGACACTGAGCGTTAAAAAGTTTTTTGTTTTGTTTTTTCTGAGAAAACGGTCAAAGTCGTCTGATGCCACCAAGATGGCTACACAGAAATCACGCATGCAGGATCTTCTGTCCCTCACCATAAGTCTCGCCTATCCTTCGCTTTTATCTTCCTGCGTCGTTCATTCATTGAAAATTAGTAAGAATAGACGTACTGTCTTTCTTGTTTACACGAAATTCCAATGTTGTGTGTGCGCCGTGTCACGTGTGAGCCAGACGAATGGGCACGAAGTAGCAGGCATCAGTCTGTGTGAGCCAGACCAATGGGCACGAAGTAGCAGGCCATCAGTCTGTGTGAGCCAGACGAATGGGCACGAAGTAGCAGGCATCAGTCTGTGTGAGCCAGACGAAATGGGCACGAAGTAGCAGGCATCAGTCTGGAGTTATGGGCGTGTGACTGTTTCGTCAGGGGAGCCAAAGTCACCTTTCTTGTTTGTTTTTTCATTTTTTGCATCTCCCCCGTCTCTCTTCAGATTCCTTCTTAGGATCGTCATCCCCGTCAGCCAGGGCTCGGTGTGGACGCCGAACTTTAATGTGGCAGCGTATCAGACATCAGCGCGCCCAAGCCATGAACCGACTCTGCCCAAGCCATGAACCGACTCTACCCAAGCCGTGAACCGACTCTAAGGGACAGCTGTACGTCCTATCGGCCCCCTAAGAACACGTGGTCCCAGACTGGAGTGCGTAAGTACCAGTGCAGTGGAGTGTGTGGCGATAATGTGGCGCTGGAGGAAGTCAAGGCCTGAGCGGACAGGGAGTTAGTCAAGGTCGTTGATCCGGATTCCCAGACTGGAGTCTGTCGGTTTTCTGTTTATGTCGCTGACGGGGGACAATAAAACACAACGAGGGTACAGCCCCAGGTGTCCTCTGTCAGCAGGGTTTTCCATCCAAGGTTGACTTCAGCAGGACTACAGGCTGGCCGTCTTCATGATCAAGTGACGGCGGCCTTGTCCCACAGGCCATCGAACCATACCTCTCGCCCCTTTCCAACGTCAACGCACCAAACTCTAGCTTCAATAGCCAACAGCTAAATGCCCTTGTCACAAAGAGGGCTCACGGCTGTGGGGACACTGTGGGTCGCCACCACACCATAGCGGTACCGCCTGGACCCGTGAGAAAAGGCTTACCCACCACTCCCAGGGTGCCAAGTGGTCCGCGCCGCCCAGACGTCGAACTGTCACCTCGACGATCTGTAGCAATCTCATGCCTCCTTCCTGGCATGCTGTGATCTGCCTCCTCAAAGAGGGACCACCAGTGAACGATGACCATTTTGTGCATTGAATAATCAATCCACCAGTGAATGATGACCATCTTGGCATTGAAGAATCAATCCACCAGTGAACGATGACCATTTTGGCATTGAATAATCAATCCACCAGTGAATGATGACCATCTTGCCATTGAATAATCAATCCACCAGTAAATGATGACCATTTTGGCATTGAATAATCAATCGAAGTACTTATATGCATAGGCACAGTTTGGTTGTTTTCATGATTTAAAAAAATTTGATCGTTTCTAAACGTTGGCTCCACTTCTTGTCTTTCATGAATCGATATTCACAGACAGACGCAGTTGGGTTGTTCTCAGGATTTTCATCGTTTCTAAACATTGGTTCCCTTTCTTTTCTTTCGTTAATCATAGACAGGCACAGTTGGACTGTTCTCAGGACTTATATCGTTTTCAAACTTTGATTCCTCTTCTTTTCTTTCATTAATCGAAAATTCATCGACAGGCACAATGGATTGATTTCAGGATGCTTTCGTTTCTAAAATTCGAATTTCTCCCTGTTCTTTCCTAATCACTGCCAATGGTTCCCAGCAGCCAGATAACTCCGCTCCCGCCCCCCCCCCCCCCCCCCCCCCCCCCCCCCCCCCCCCCCCCCCCCCCCCTTAGAGTGTAAGCGTTCAGGGCCGAAACCACTCTCTTCTCTCTCTCTCTCTCTCTCTCTCTCTCCTCTCTCTCTCTCTCTCTCTCTCTATATATATATATATATATATATATATATATATTATATATATATGGAGGTAAGGATAGGAGAGAGAGGGAGAGAGATGAGAGAGAGAGAGAGAGCGAGAGAGAGAGAGAGAGAGAGAGGGAAAAAGAAAAGAGAAGTATGTCAATTCGAAGGAAAAGAAAAGTTTTCGGATTTGATTTAAGAGATGCAAGAGAGGCTCGAAATCTAAGTTGAAACAGGAATTGATTACACAAGAAAGGGACTCGGTAGGCAAAATATCATCGTCCAAATGTTGAAGTAGAACATCGGGGAAAAAAGGAGTATCAGACGAAACACGGAGCTAACGTGATGGGGTGTTCAAGCGCAACGGATCCGTCAAGTATAAGGACCAGAGGAAACTCGATGGGTGTCTAGCAGACCTTCAGCTTTGTAAAAATTATTTGATGAACGAGAGCGGCGAAGAATATGTAACAATGGAGTAATACATCTAAGGAGCGACAGCGTGGGAACCAAGAAAAAAAAAGTCGTTACAACAATAGCGACGAGAGAGTACAAAAAGCACAGACGAGAGTTTTAGTGGAAAGGAGATGGCGGATGATGCAGTGACGTCTGGTAGATTATACGTTCATCAACTGTAAATGATGTCATCGCCAGGGTCCTTAAAATGAAATGATTGGTCCGGAGTATTCAATGGAAGCTACACTGACTTTAATTTTTCCTTTGTGACTCAACCTTTATGCTATGCCCCCCAATCGCTCACATGGCCAGTATGGCCTTTTGGTGCCTAATTCTATTTGTGGCGTGTGGCCCGTGACATCAACTATAATAGCTGCTACTCACTGACTTTTAATACCTGGGCTGCTTGCTGCGCGCGTGGGTTTCATGCTTGAGGTAGCACGGTGGACGGGGAGGGGTAGGGGTCGGAGTGGGGAGATCTTGAAGGGGGGGGGGGGGGGTAGTAGAGGGGACGTTGTACGGTAACGGGATCCGGGGTAGCCTCCCCCGGTGAGCGGAGACGCTGTGAGGACGTGGATCCTCCTCTCGGGTGGTCATTGTGGTGAGGGAGGTCAGTGACACATATATCTGTGTGACGAGTCTCCGACGCCCTCCCCCCCCCCCCCCCCCTCGTTATTAAAATATGATTTTCATATTCAGGGATGCAGGGGGTTATAGACAGAAGTATTTACGCTTTCACAACCAAAATGCGCTCTCGCATAGGCACACGCACTCTGTCACTCACATCGGGCCCGCACAAAGGTGACGGGAAACCAATAACATTTCATAGAAATAATCAACTTTATTTAACTTGACTCCGAGGCCCACCCGTCACTACACAACACAACTATCTGTATCATACAACAATGTAAACATCATACAGACAATCTCATAAATCGCATCCCCTTTCCTTCATTACTCTTCATGAACCAGGAAAGACAATATTCCACAATTCTGTTTGCACACTTATAAACTTAAGAACAAATAAAAACGTCCGTAACTTGCCAGCACTCCTCGGTTGACCGTCAGTTTCTCTCATCCCACTGTGCGACTACGAGCTGAAGCTGCCACAACGTTTGTTCCTCCCGTTGGCCAAATCCCGTGTGGGGACACTGGCAACGTAGCTTGAGTCGCCCCTCCAGGTCTCCCGGGCTCCACCCAAAATTCGCCCTCTCCACGGAAGGGGTCCTGCGCCTCGCCAAGGTCTTTCGGCTGCAACCCCCAGTTTTCTGGGAGGCCTCCCCCGTCTTTGGGCT
>CM031595.1:135588197-135590856 GCA_018398815.1 Conus ventricosus | reverse complement strand
TTCCCCATGCCGTTTCCCTTGTCTAATGTCCATTGTGAATTTGTCTCTGCAGATGAAAGGCACAAACACACGGCACGACGGCGAGACGTGAAAGTGGGTCAAAGAGCTGTGTTCAGGAGAGCCGATTTTCAGCGCAACAGCGGACTGCGCGGCAGTGTATATGCAGTAACTTAGCGGGCGTGCTTTAAACTTGAACCATCAAACTGCTGGCGAGAAAAAAACTTGGATCGGCGCAAAAACTTGGATCGGCACTGGGATCGGCGCGCAAGAAATTGCAGAGCAGAAAATGACAGAAAGCGTAGTTTATTTTTATGGTCGTAGCATCGTAGCACAAGTGCCAAATTCGGAGTTTGCTACGCCAAAATCGTAGAGTAAACCAGTACTACTACTACTAAAAATAATGGTACTGCTTCTGCTTTTTCTGCTTTTAATAGTAGTGGAACTAAAAATCAATGATAACAACAACAATGATACTAATACTAATAATGAGGGAAGGGAGGATCTAGGAGTAGGCAGGAGAAGGAGGGGGATATGGGGAGACTTTACTTCACCTACATTTCACTTGTACAAACAGTCCGTACCCCACTTCTACACACTCACCAACACATAATCATACGAGTAGTATGTATACGACTGCATTTCAGAAAAAAAGATACTTTTTTGAAGCCTGTCTTAAACGCAGTGAGACAATGTGAATGTCAGAGTGACAGAGGTCATTTGTTCCGTGCTGCTGGGGCTACGAAGAAAGCAACCTGTTCACCGACAGTCATTCGTTTTCAACGTTGGTCGCGCAGGAGACGGGTGTCAGAGGAAGCGTGGTGTGGTGTGTAGTAGATCAGAAAGGTAGTCAGGTGGGAGAGAGCAGAGAGGAAGGAGGTGATGTGTGGTGTGTGTGTGTGTGTGTGTGTGTGTGTGTGTGTGTGTGTGGTGGGGGGGGGGGGGGTGGGGGGGTGGGTGGGGGGGGGGGGGGGGGGGGGGGGAGGAGACGTTACAGTCCATTCTGCCAGAGATCGGTAACCAGTGCGGAGAGGGAAGGAGGTGTGTGGCATGTTGACATTTGGATCTGTGGAGCAGCTTTGTTTCGTACTCTGTGGTAGTGTGAGAAGGGACGGAAAGTAGTAGTGGTAGTGGCAGTGGTAGCAGTGGCAGTAGTTGTAGTAGTAGTATCAGTGATGGTGTGGTAGTAGTGGTGGTAGTAATAGGAGGAGGAGGAGGAGGAGAAGGAGCAGCAGCAGCAGCAGCAGCAGTAGTAGTAGTAGTAGTAGTAGTAGTAGTAGTAGTAGTAGTAGTAGTAGTAGTAGAGGTAGCAGCAGTAGTAGAAGTAGTAGTAGTAGTAGCAGCAGCGGCAGCAGTAGCAGTAGCGTAGTAACGGTAGTAGTAGCAGCAGCAGCAGCAGCAGCAGCAGTAGTAAGAGTATAAGAGCAGGCCTAATGATGATCGGTGAGGTGAATGGATATAACACTACAGAGGTATCCCATTTTAACCCGCCCCTAAATAGGCCGACCCTGTAGGAAGGGTCTATGACCTAAAACCTCGGACAACTCCAGTTCAACTAATCTTCACTCTTAGGCCCACATTTACCCCGTACAAAGCATCCGCCATTTTGCTTTGTCGTTTGAAAGATCTGCAGTCAGCAATTAGGCTACTGCTGCGGAGTACCAATACTGGTCAGAGACTATACGACAAGACTGTACTCTACGCTTACTCTCATATTGCATCACGGCGTCAGGCCCGGAAGATGCAGCCACCTGCAGTGTTGGTCAGGAAATATTGGTGACACACTCAAACAAGTGAAGCGGAGAGAACGCAGCTGTTTGATATCAGTCTTCGCGTCTAGAAAACAGTGGGCAGGAGCCAACTGGGACCGAAAAAACCCACAGAACATCTCTACAATTATACGATGACTGTTAGCTGGGTTTCGAACACACAACCTACTGCACACTGCAGCTGGTGTGTATTCATATAACGAGACGTTCGTTTTGCGGACTACAAACTGTATTAAAAGTGGACTTGACTGTCAGCATGGGAATCAATGAATGAATGAATGAATGAATGAATGCACAAAATATGCAAAAGAGAGAGCAGGAGGAAAGTGTGTGTGTATTCTCACATGGGTATGTGCTTGCGTGTATGAATCTCTCTCTCTCTCTCTCTCTCTCTCTCTCTCTCTCTCCTCCTCTCTCTCTCTCTCTCTCCTCTCTCTTCTCTCTCTCTCCTTACTCTCTCTCTCTCTCTCCTCTCATCTCTCTCTCTCTCTCTTTCTCTCTCTCTCTCTCTCCCTCTGCGCTCGCACGTACATTTGCTTGTTTATGTATCAACGCCCACAGAGATATGTGCGCTCATACACAGAGATAGGCATATGCAGACGCGCATGCGCGCACACACACACACTCACACACACGCACGCACGCACGAACACACACACACACACACACACACACACACACACACACACACACACACAAAAACAGACAGACAGACAAACACGCACAAGCACACACACCCACACACCCAACACACACGCACGCACGAACACAACACACACACACACACACACACACACACACACACACACACACACACACACACACACACACACACACACACACACAAACACAGACAGACAAACACGCACAAGCACACACACACACACACACAC
>CM031595.1:135580697-135583197 GCA_018398815.1 Conus ventricosus | reverse complement strand
ATGGTCCGCATGGGGAAACACACGTAAAAAAATCATACAAACCTGTCCGCATGGGGAAACACAACCGTATAAAGGAAATAGTATAAAGCTAAATCCGCATTGGGGACACACACGTATAAAGAAATAACACAAACCTGTCCGCATGGGGACACACCACGTATAAAAAATAAATACAGAGCCTTCCGCATGGGAACACATCGTAAAGAAAAAACCACAAACTTCCGCACATGGCCTGGGACACACACGATAAAGAAATAACCACGAGCCTGTCCGCATGGGGACACACACGTATAAGAAATAAACCACGAGCCTGTCCGCATGGGGACACACACGTATAAAGAAATAAACCACAGCCTGTCCGCATGGGGACACACACGTATAAGAAATAAACCACGAGCCTGTCCGCATGGGGACACACACGTATAAAGAAATAAACCACGAGCCTGTCCGCATGGGGACACACACGTATAAAGAAATAAAAACCCCGAGCCTGTCCGCATGGGGACACACACGTATAAAGAAATAAACCACTAGCCTGTCCGCATGGGGACACACACGTATAAAGAAATAAACCACAAGCCTGTCCGCATGGGGACACACACGTATAAAGAAAATAAACCACTAGCCTGTCCGCATGGGGACACACACGTATAAAGAATAAACCACGAGCCTGTCCGCATGGGGACACACACGTATAAAGAAATAAACCACAAACCTGTCTGCATGGGGACACACACGTTTAAAAAAGAAATAAACCACAAACCTGTCCGCATGGGGACAGACACGTATAAAGAAATAAACCACAAACCTGTCCGCATGGGGACACAACACGTATAAAGAAATAAACCACGAGCCTGTCCGCATGGGGACACACGTATAAAGAAAAAAAACCACGAGCCTGTCCGCATGGGGACCAACACGTATAAAGAAATAAACCACCGACGCCTGTCCGCATGGGGAAAACACACGTATAAAGAAAATAAACCACGAGCCTGTCCGCATGGGGACACACACGTATAAAGAAATAAACCACGAGCCTGTCCGCATGGGACACACGATAAAGAAATAAACACGAGCCTGTCTGCATGGGGACAACCACAGTATAAAGAAATAAACCACGAGCCTGTCCGCATGGGGACACACACATATAAAGAAAAAACCACGAGCCTGTCCGCATGGGGACACACACGTATAAAGAAATAAAACCACGAGCAGTCCGGCATGGGGACACACACGTATAAAGAAATAAACCACTAGCCTGTCCGCAGGGGACACACACGTATAAAGAAATAAACCACGAGCCTGTCCGCATGGGGACACACACGT
Source organism: Conus ventricosus (assembly GCA_018398815.1). NCBI lineage: Eukaryota > Metazoa > Mollusca > Gastropoda > Neogastropoda > Conidae > Conus > Conus ventricosus. The sequence continues at coordinate 135,581,871 of CM031595.1, read as the reverse complement.
ATAAGAAATAAACCACGAGCCTGTCCGCATGGGGACACACACGTAATAAAAGAAATAAACCACAAGCCTGTCCGCATGGGGTCACACACGTATAAAGAAATAACCACTAGCCTGTCCGCATGGGGACACACACGTATAAAGAAATAAACCACGAGCCTGTCCGCATGGGGACACACACGTATAAAGAAATAAACCACAACTGTCCGCATGGGGACACACACGTATAAAGAAATAAACCACAAACCTGTCGCATGGGGACACACACGTATAAGAAATAAACCAGAAACCTGTCCGCATGGGGACACACACGTATAAAAGAAATAAACCACGAGCCTGTCCGCATGGGGACACACACGTATAAAGAATAAACCACGAGCTGTCCGTATGGGGACACACACGTTAAAGAAATAAACCACGAGCCTGTCCGCATGGGGACACACACGTATAAAGAATAAACCACGAGCTGTCCGCATGGGGACACACACGTATAAAGAAATAAACCACGAGCCTGTCCGCATGGGGACACACACGTAAAGAAATAAACACGAGCCTGTCGCATGGGGACACACATGTATAAAGAAATAAACCACGAGCTGTCCGCTGGGACACACACGTATAAGAAATAAACCACGAGCCTGTCCGCATGGGGACACACACGATAAAGAAATAAACCCGAGCCTGTCCGCATGGGGACACACACGTATAAAGAATAAACCGAGCCTGTCCAGGGGCACACACTATAAAAATAAACCACGAGCCTGTCGCCAGGGGACACACAGTATAAAGAAATAAACCACGGCGTCCGCATGGGACACCAGAAAAGAAATAAACCACGGCCGTCCGATGGGGCACACACGTATAAAGAATAAACCACGAGCCTGTCCGCATGGGACACACACGTATAAAGAAATAAACCACAACCGTCCGCATGGGGCCAAACGTATAAAGAAATAAACACAAACATGTCCGCGGACAACAGTATAAGAAATAACCACAAACTGTGCGCATGAAACACACGTGTAAGAAATAAACCCGACCTTCCCTGGGACACACCGTATAAAGAATAAACAGCCTGTCCGCATGGGAAAACCGTAAAAAAATAAACACGAGCCTGTCCGCATGGGACACACATGTAAAAGAAATAACCACGAGCGTCCCTGGGACCACAAGTAAA
>CM031595.1:135570115-135580597 GCA_018398815.1 Conus ventricosus | reverse complement strand
AATCGTAAGCAATGCTGTGAGTGTGTTTGGGACTGTGCGCCTATCCTTCCTCCACTGACATTACACTGAGGTTACATAGATGCTACAGTCCTAATTATCCACGAGTGTAGTAAATTAATCCTCTCAATATCTACAAAAAAGAGTATGTTAAGGGCCCTCAATTTATACAAAATGGATCTATAGTCTCCAATATCTACAATTAACTTAACCAAAATAACAAAGAACGAATGAATAATAATGAATTATATGAATGAATTAATGAATGAATGAAAGAATGAATGAATGAATAATGAAACAAATGCATGAATGAATGATGAATGAATGAATGAATGAATGAATGAATGAATGATGAATAAGTTTGTATGCATGAATGAATGAATGAATGAATGAATGAATGAATGAATGAATGAATGAATGAATAAATAATGAACATAATGAATGAATGAATGAATGAATGAATAATGAATAATGAATGAGTGAATGAATGAAATGAATGAATGAATGAATGAATGAATGAATGAATGAATGAATGCATGAATGAATGAATGGATGATTTTGTTGTTTTTGTGAATAATAATAATAAATGAATGAATGACTGAATAATGAATGAATGAAGAATGAGTGAATGAATGAATGAATGAATGATCGGTTTGGTTGATTGTTTACTCAATTAAATTTTAATTCAATGATTCTTTGTTTAATAATTTAAAGAAAAAGCTAGAGGAAAGTGTTAAAACAGTCCTTTAGTTTTTCTCAGAATACGTTGAATTTTAACACTAAAAGAAGACAAGACGCTGTGATCGGGCGAAACAGGTTTCCGATTATCAACGTTCTCAAGTCTTGTGAATAAGTTCAAAATTACCAGCTGAACAAATACATGGTGCGGGAAAAGAAACCAGCGCAAACATACATTTCTCTATATTGTGAAGCAGTGACGTGAGCAAAATTTATAATATAGAAGAACAGAATAATGGACGAGGAGGAAAAAGTAAAGCAAAGGAAGTGGTGGGGGAAGGGGATTAAAGAGAGGGAGTGGTAATAAGACGCGTTAGAGGGCAAATACTAAGCCCGTCACTACAACATATGGGAAACCATCATCAATCTATCTTGTAAGAGAATCGTCTGACCCCAACTGGAGTGGCTTTCGTCTGTTGTAATACTCATCAGCTGAACAGTCTTAGTCCATCCGTAGTATCCAACAAGTAGTGCGCTACAATTCCGTGTTAGTTGCAAAGTGACACGAACTGCAGGCGGAAATTAAGACAAATCTTTAAAAAAATTTAAATGACTCCGCCGAACAACAAGGACAAACGAATCACAAGACAAAACAGGACGCATTTCGACCTCTTAGGTCTTCTTCAGACGAGATAAACAACACTCAGGACAACGAAAATGGACGAGCAATCACATTTTTGTTCATACCACAATGCCAGTCTTGCCCGAATTTAACGAAGATAAGTGATTGCGCGTTCATTTTCGTTGTCCTGAGTGTTGTTTATCGTGCTTGAAGAAGACCTAAGAGGCCCAAACGTGTCGTGTGTTGTCGTGTAATTCGTTTGTCCATGTTGTTCGGCGGATCATTTCAATACTTTTTTTAAATTTAAGATACAATTCTGTGTTCTCACCACCACCCGGAGAAAAACTAAGTCCAACAGGTGTCCCAAAGCAGAGTGCGGAGGGGCGGAAGTAATGAGAGTTATCCGTCCAAAATACGAGACTGATTATCTTCCCTGCGTGTTAATCGCTTCCAGTGTGTGTCTCTCACGTTCACCTGTGTTCCGAAACGAAGACACGAGAGGTCAGGCGATGGGATATGATTGCAGCATCCACTGCACGTTTTCTTCCTGTGGTGTCGTCTCCGTTTCCCATTCAGGGGGATTCTTGACATTTTTGCTTAATCCCTTGTGGGATTTCATCTCCCCGATCCCCAGACCTGGCGTGTGTTTTTGTGCAAAGGTCTGGCCGGAATTGGATAACTCGCTTTTTTTCTCTTGTCTGTTTCTGTCCCTGCGGGTGAGGTAGAAAGGGAAGGTGTGTGTGTGTGTGTGTGTGTGTGTGTGTGTGTGTGTGTGTGTGTGTGTGTGTGTGTACGTGCATGCGTGTATGTGTGTGTGCACACACACACACACGTGTGTGTGTGTGTGTGTGTGTGTGTGTGTGTGTGTGTGTGTGTGTGTGTTTTGTCTGTCTCTGTCGATCTGCCTGTCTGTGTGTGTGTGTGTGTGTGTGTGTGTGTGTGTGTGTGTGTGTGTGTGTGTGTGTTGTGTGTGTGTGTACGTGCATGCGTGTATGTGTGTGTGCACACACACACACACGTGTGTGTGTGTGTGTGTGTGTGTGTGTGTGTGTGTGTGTGTGTGTGTGTGTGTGTGTGTGTGTGGTGTGTGTTCGTGCATGCGTGCTTGTTAGTGGTGTGTGTGTGTGTGTGTGTGTGTGTGTGTGGTGTGTGTGTGTGTGTGTGTGTGTGTGTGTGCTCGCGCGCGTGCGTGCGTGCATGCGTGTGCGTGCATGTATTCGTGCGTGTAGGGGCTGGGGTGGTGACATAATCGAAATTCAAGGGCAGATTGCATCATGTAATCAGATATCACGTAGACTCTGATTGTCAACATCGTAAATCAATGACATCACGCACATCCTAACGACTCACGCCAAACACCATTGATGGCCAGAGACTATATAGACATTTGAGCTTATTCTTAGTGTTGTGAAAGTCCAGACAAAGCCAGGGTGCATTTCATTCTATATCTGAAACTTGCTCAGTTGACAAACATCTTTGATTGCAGTATGAACAAAAAAGTATTAAGTAATTTCAAGCGAACACACATGAAGATCTGGTGAAAGACAGATCATTTGTTCACGCACTCAGCGCTTACGTGTTCGTAAGTCGTCCGCTTGCGTGCATATATGCAAGAGAGACAGAGACAGAGACAGAGACAGACAGACAGACAGACAGACAGACGACGGACGAGGACGGACGGACGGACTGACTGAGACACAGAGACAGCAGATCGACAGAAACACACACACACACACCACACACACACACTCACAACACACACACACAACACACACACACACACACACACACACACACACACACCACACACACACACACACACACACACACACACACACACACACACACACACACACACACACACCACACACACACACACACACACACACACACACACACACCTGTGACAAACACACACACACACACACACACACACACACACACACACACACACACACACACACACACGCGCGCGCGCGCGCGCGCGCGCAAGCAACAAGCAAGTAAGCAAGCAAGCAGCGCTCACGCTCAGAGAGAGAGAGAGAGAGAGAGAGAGAGAGAGAGAGAGAGAGAGAGAGAGAGAGAGAGAGAGAGAGAGAGAGAGAGACTGTGTCCATAGATTCAGGACACAAAAAGGCGGTCATGGTTAATGACCTCTGACGACTTTCGCAAGCGTGGAAACGCGTGTTGCTCTTCCGGCACCCACTACAATAAATGTCTGGAAACAACTGCTAAGCCTGGTAAGCTGTTCAGGAATGACAGCCAATTTACTCTTTTGTGAGCCCCCCCCCCCCCCCCCCCCCCCCCCCCCCCAGCCTTCCCATCCCGTATCCCCCTTTCCTCTTCTTAGGAAAGCGTATTTCAGAACCCTATTTCCGTTTCCTTGTTCCACTCTACGCTTGCCGTATGTTGTGGAAGTGTAGGTATAAGATGATATTATGCTACAGCATGGTCGTAATTAACCCGACAATGACAATTATCTGAAATGAATAGAATGCTTGGAAAATGTTCGTGAACACTTCTTATTCTTACAAGAATGATGAAAAGGGGGAGAGCGGAGGGAATGTACTGAATAATGCATAGTTGTCTGCTTCTTGCATCATTGGCATTTATCGCCTTAAGGCCCTCCTTTAACCACCATCTATCTTTTTATTACACACACACACACACACACGCGCGCGCGCGCATACACACACCACACACACACACACCACACAGCACCCACGCACACACACACACACACACACACACACACACACACACACACACACACACACACACGCACGCACGCAACACGCACGCACGCACACACACACACACACACACACACACACACACACACAACACACACACACACACACGCACGCACGCACGCACGCACGCCACCACACACACACACAACACACACACACGCACACACATACATACACGCATGCACGCACGCACGCACGCTACGCACTCACCGGCCGCACACACACACACACACACACACAACACCACACACACACACACACACACACACACACACACACATGGACACACACATACACACACAAACACACACGCGCGCGCGCGCGCACGCACGCATGCACGCACGCACGCACTCACGCACGCGCACACACACACACACACACACGCACGCACGCACACACACACACACACACACACACACACACACACACACACACACACACACACACACACACACACACACACACACAAACACTCTTGTGGAAGGCCATGTTGAAAACAGCCCCTGCAGAATGGCTAATGCCCACTCTTTATTGTTTCGCTACCTGTGCGCCGGATCACCACAGGTAAAAGAACTAGAATGTGATGAACCTGAACAAGAAAAACAAAAATAAAGACTCTAACACAAGGATACGTAAATGGATTATAAAGGCGAAAAAAAAACAATGAAAGACAGTGAAGAACACCCCCAAAAATGGTCAAAGAATATGACAGAAATAAGAAACTACCAGCACAGAATTTCCAGAAAGTGCTTACACACTCTACACCGTAAGATGCCCCTCACCCACCCCCAACCACCCCCCCAACCACCCCCCAGTGGAGTCTGCATTCCATCTGATGTGTGTGTCGCAGACTGACATCATACCTACAGCCATTTTAGTCGCCTCAACAACATTAAAGAACTTCATTAACAGGGAGATACTCTAGGGAAAGCTGGACAGCAAAAGATCTTCGGAGGAGAACCTCCCCCTCCCCCCCTGCCTCCCAATCCCCGGCACACACACACCCACCCCTCCCTCCGTCTGACAAACTTTCTGGCCCTAAACTCCCTGCACTCCACGGACGCCGGGCCGCATCCAGGTCATGACTCTTAGATTCTGTTCTGCTGCCAGATAATTTACTCTGTTGCTGCCGGGGTTCAAACCAGCAACTTCTGGATGGGTGGGTGCCTCAAGGCGTTGCCTTTAAATTTGTACGCGGATGTCTTACCCACCTCGATATGAGGAGCCCGTTCTAAGCAGGGAAATGTAAGCCTGACGAAGTTCACTTTCGTTCCTCCTCGACCAGATCCAGCTGGAACTCTTTCTAGCGACTTCTACCGTTGCCTTCTGGGTTTTGGTCCTCTTGTGACCAGAAAACACGAGCTGTTTCGTGAGGTCATAGGATGAAGAGCCAGTGAACCGCTTTCGTTTAACCTCTGTGGGGAGGACCTTGGCTTGGAAGCCAACATTCCCGCAAACGTCTTGCTCGACTGGCGTACTTTTCGAATTTGTGAATGCAATCTCGCTTCATTCTTGCTTTTATATGGCACAGTGAGGTCACTCGGAATCAGTTGCTTTGTTGAAGCTGTGTGGAGTACAATGTCTGGTTTCATGCCACTCTCCCTGATGATCTCTGGATGTCTTTCCCCATTCCTGGAGAACTGCTGTGCACTCCGTCCTCCACTCTCTCCGGTACACCCCGCTCTAGGCTACGATTTGCGGCCTATTTTTCGTGTTGAATGTCGATGCTGGGCTATCGCTTTAACAGCCTACATGTGTCTTCATGAACAAAAAAAATTACGCAATGACACAGATAGGCCTCAAGCAGTACTCTATACACGATGGAACTTGTGGCTCAAATGCGTTAGCACATCAGAGACACAAAATGCATTGTTCTCGGTTGTTGTTGTTGTTGTTGTTGTTGTTGTTGTTGTTGTTGTTGTTGTTGTTGTTGTTGTTAATAAGTTTCTGAGAGAGAGAGAGAGAGAGAGAGAGAGAGAGAGAGAGAGAGAGAGAGTTTTACGAGATCTCTCTCACTCTCTCTCTCTCTCTCTCTCTCTCTCTCTGGGATTTTTTTTAGGTATGTGTGTGTGTGCATGTGCGCGTTTGTATGTGTGCGTGCGTGCGTGCGTGCATGTGTGTGTGTGTGCTTGGGCGGGGGGAGGGGTGCGCGCTTGCTTGCGTGCATGCGTGCATGCATGAGTGCGCGCATAGGTGTATTTGTGTATGTTATGTTGACAGTAGTTTCGAAAATGTTAGCTTGCACTCGTTCTTTTTCTTTTCATGTATATGTTTTTGCCACACTATTACATATGGATGTTGATTTATACTCCCGCCCCTCGCCAACAAGGATTATTTGTTAATGGCAATGACATTATCTCTGTCTGTCTGTCTGTCTGTCTGTCACTGTCTCTCTCTGTGTCTCTGTCTGTCTGTCTGTCTGTCTGTCTGTCTGTCTGTCTGTCTGTCTGTCTGTCTCTCTCTCTCTCTCGCTGTCTCTCTCTCTCTCTCTCTCTCTCTCTCTCTCTCTCTCTCTCTCTCTCTCTCTCGCTCGCTCGCTTACATACACACACACACACACACACACACACACACACACACACACACACACACACGCGCGCGCGCGCGCATATACGCACGCACACACACACACACACGCACGCATGCACGCCCACACACACGCACGCACGCACACACACACACATGCACACACACACACACACACACACACACACACACACACAGAGAGAGAGGAGAGAGAGAGAGAGAGAGAGAGAGAGAGAGAGAGAGAGAGAGAGAGAGAGAGAGAGAGAGAGAGAGAGAGAGAGAATCGTGACGCAGACCATGCTAACCAGGCTCTCAGCGTCTGACACAAACACGCAGGTTAATGTGCAGGTCAGAGAATGGCTCAGTCTTCCCCATCAGCCCCTTGTCCTGCCAGCTGACGTATTTCATCTCTCCACCTGCTTGTTTATTTCGCTGTAACTCCTGGGACCTGAGGGTTCAGAAGGCATGATACAGCGTATTAAGAGACTAACGTCTGCACAGCGTAACTGTCAGCCTCTGAACTGACTGTTCTGTTCTGTACCGTGTGTCCTGAGCTGTGAGCCACTGTATTGTCTTCTTTCGCGCAGTGTCTTGTAATAAGCTGTAAGTCACTGCGTTGATTGTTCTGTCTTATTGACTAGGCTGTAGGCCACTAGACTGGTTGTTTTCCTCTGCGCAAGGTATGACTGTTTTCTTCTCTGTAATGTAGGATAAGATGTAGTCCGCTGCACAGATTGTACTGTTGTGTACAATGTGGCTGAATCTGTGAGTCACTATGCTTATTTCTCTATATCGTGCTATGTGTATCAAGCAGTAAGCCACTGTGTTGATTGCTCTATGGTATATAATGTGTATTGGGCTAAAAGCCACTGTAAAGACGGTGTTATGATGCAGGCTGGGATTTCTGAACGCTATTTACAGATTTGCTCTCTTCTCTCTCTCTCTCTCTCTCTCTCTCTCTCTCTCTCTCTCTCTCTCTCTCTCTCTCTCTGTTTAATCAGGTCAAGAAATAAAAACCAAAAGACAAGAAATTGATTACATAATCTTGATAATTAGAAGAGAGGACTTGATGACAGCGTGGTAATAACAAGAAGATTAGCAGCGAAGCAGTGACGACGACATGATGATTAGATAGGAGAAAAAAGCTAGAATTATCAAGAGACGATGGGGTAGGACCTTTACCGGATAATTAGAAAGGAAGAGAGGATTAATGCACGATCATGACATTATTTGACATGAAGACAAGATAGAAGTGTGATGATTATTGGATGGGATGGAAGACACCATAAACACATGATGATTATTGAATCATTGGAATTTAAGACTGGACAAGGCCGTGGTAATTATTAGACAAGCGGAAAGGAATAACAATAAAGACCTATAATGAATGGGTCATTGGAAAAGAAGACAAGAAGACGCGGGGACTACTTAATAATTGGAGAGGAAGACATGAAAAAGCTATGATACTTACTGGGTGGTTGGAAAGGTAGACATGATTATTGGATAATTGGAAAGGAGGACAACTTAATCACTGGGTGGTTGGAAAGGTAGACATGATTATTGGATAATTGGAAAGGAGGACAACTTAATCAAAGACGTCACGATTATTGGATAATTGGAAAGGAGGACAACTTAAAGACGTCACGATTATTTGATAATTGGAAAAGGAGAGACGATGAATTGCGTGATGATCACTGGATAAACGGAAAGGAAAACACGATGAAATGCATGACGGTTATTGGATTAATGGAAAGAGACATGATGGAGAACATGATTCATTTTTGGATCATCGGAAAGGAAAACTTGATAAACTCGCGATGATTAGAGGATGAATGGAAAGGAGGGCATGATAAAGATGGAGAGCTGCTGGATAATCGGAAAGCGTTGTATGATAAAAGCGTGATGATTGTTGCACAATTGGAGAGGCATGATAAAGGCATGATGATTATTGGACGATCGGAAAGAAAGGCTTGACGAAGGCATGATGATTATTAGATAACTGTAATTGAAACCATGATAAAGGCGCGATGTGTCTTTCATAGCGTGAAAGAAATACATGATAAATGCGTGATCATTATCGGATATTTGTAAAGTTAGGCACGAAGAAGATGTGAAGACCATTGGATAAGTGGAAAGACACGATAAAGGCGTGATGACTATCGGATGATGGGAAATTAAGGCGTCCTCAAGGTCTGATAATTATTTGATCATCGAAAAGGAACGACACGATGACGACACGATAATTATTGGATAATTAGAAAGGAGGAGATGATAAAGTGTGACGGATTTTGATCACTGGAAGTGATGACATGATAAAGGCATGGTGATCGATGGATAATAAGAAACGACATGATGAGGATGTGATCACAGGTTGGTATAACAGAAGGCCAAGCGTGACGGAGACATCATAGTCATTTGATGACGGCAGAGGTAGACATACCGATGCCATGGTGATAGTTAGATCATTGCAAGGGTAGACGTGATGGCGACGTGGTAATGCTTGGATGGGAAAATATGACGCTAACGCTGCAACACTTGCCTAGCTGGCAGGACTGCAAGAAAGAAAGAAGGTAGAATGGAGGATTTGGTACGGAACTAAGAAAAAAATTCGGCGGCACCTTGAGAGCGAGCGAGCGAGCTAGCGAGAGAGAGAGAGAGAGAGAGAGAGAGAGAGAGAGAGAGAGAGAGAGAGAGAGAGAGAGAGACAGACAGACAGACAGACAGAGAGAGGGGGGAGGGAGGGAGGGAAGAAGGAGGATGGGAGGGAGGGAGAAAGGAAGGGAGAAAGGGAGAGAGAGAGAGAGAGATGTGTGTGTGGTGTGTGTGTGTGTGTGTGTGTGTGTGTGTGTGTGTGTGTGTGTGTGTGTGTGTGTGTGTGTGCTGTACTGTACTGTACTGTACTGTGCTGTACAGTAGTGCAATGTATTAAACTGTGGTGTGACTTTCTGAACTGTGCTTTATAGTACATGTAATAATCTGACTGACAGAGACTGTAAGGTCATTTAAAACAAGCCAAAACACAAGTCTTTTTCTTGCCGCTTAACTCCCTGTGAAGTCCTTGGGGCACCACACTGAAGAACACTTCACCAGGTTCCCCAGTTCTGTGGGTTGTGTGGGAAGTCACTGGGGCACCACACTGAAGAACACTTCACCAGGTTCCTCCAGTTCTGTGGGTTGTGTGGGAAGTCACTGGGGCACCACACTGAACAACACTTCACCAGGTTCCTCCAGTTCTGTGGGTTGTGTGGGAAGTCACTGGGGCACCACACTGAACAACACTTCACCAGGTTCCTCCAGTTCTGTGGGTTGTGTGGGAAGTCACTGGGGCACCACACTGAACAACACTTCACCAGGTTCCTCCAGTTCTGTGGGTTGTGTGGGAAGTCACTGGGGCACCACACTGAACAACACTTCACCAGGTTCCTCCAGTTCTGTGGGTTGTGTGGGACGTCACTGGGGCACCACACTGAACAACACTTCACCAGGTTCCCCCAGTTCTGTGGGTTGTGTGGGAAGTCACTGGGGCACCACACTGAACAACACTTCACCAGGTTCCCCCAGTTCTGTGGGTTGTGTGGGAAGTCACTGGGGCACCACACTGAACAATACTTCACCAGGTTCCCCAGTTCTGTGGGTTGTGTGGGAAGTCACTGGGGCACCACACTGAACAACACTTCACCAGGTTCCCCCAGTTCTGTGGGTTGTGTGGGAAGTCACTGGGGCACCACACTGAACAACACTTCACCAGGTTCCCCCAGTTCTGTGGGTTGTGTGGGAAGTCACTGGGGCACCACACTGAACAACACTTCACCAGGTTCCCCCAGTTCTGTGGGTTGTGTGGGAAGTCACTGGGGCACCACACTGAACAACACTTCACCAGGTTCCCCCAGTTCTGTGGGTTGTGTG
>CM031595.1:135557615-135567615 GCA_018398815.1 Conus ventricosus | reverse complement strand
CCTTCTCGTCCTCACCTCAATAGTTTTCCAGTTGTAACTGGGGGCTTAGGAGTCGCAGGCAAGCTCACTCGCACTACCCCTGCTACCGTATTAAGCCTCTTAGCGTCTTTGGTTACGACATATTCTAGCTCCCCTCGTGCTTATTATCCGTGTACTCCTACACGTCCTCAGAAAGCAGCCCCCTCTTTCTGTGCCTTTTTCTCTGTTTGTGTGCGTGTGTGTGTGCACGTATGTGCGAGAGCCTTTTTCCGTCTTTTTCTCCCTGTTTCTTTCTCCCCCACCCCCACCCCACCCCCTCCGATATTTGTTGTCATTTCCACAGTGTAGGTGAAGAATGTACCGATATGAATCAGCTGCGTGTCGATTCTCTGCTCGGTAACTGTACAACGAGACGGAATGGACGCGGGGATTCGACACCCCTACCTGTGTGTATAATTAACATTCCACAACAACCCGAGCCGCTCACAGGTGCATTCGCTGCCTTCATTGAGTTTTCACTGTTTCGGCCCAGTCTGCTCATCGCTCGAGACTAAAAACTGGCAGCACACGATCAATAGAACGGGAAGGAAAGACAATGAGGTCAGAGAAATCCTTCACGACCGGGACAACTCCCACCACGACAACGAAACAGAGAGAAACGACACAGCATTCCAACAAGTCAAAAACAACTCGTAACACACACCCTCAGGTAAAAATCGCCTGTGTCGCCTAGGTCATAACCCACCGGAAGCTTTTCCCCGCAGCCAATCAGAGGGAGTCGGTTCAGGGGGTCAGCCAATCAGAGGCAAGGTGGAGAGGAGACGGTCGCGGGATTGTGCGGCCCGAACGGTGTAGTGTGTGTGTGGGGGGACCTAGTTGTAGAGTAGAACTAGAATCAGCCAGGCATGGCAGCTTCACGGTCAGAGAGCACTGACACAGAAACGGCCACGCTGCTCGCGCACAGTCGTTCAACCATGGAGGACATGGGCCCACAAGGTAAGCAAGCAAGTTGTCATTTATCTACCTGTGGTGTCATTGTCTTTGCATATCATTTGTCATAGTCCGCTGCATTCGTCGTCATTTCGCTCCATGCCCATTAGCATGCGGCCCGTGTCGTGTGTGTGTGTGGCTCAAAGATCGGCCCGTGCGCTTTCACTTGGCTACTGTGTGTGTGTGTGTGTGTGTGTGTGCACTGATCTACCGACTCTTGTTAGAGCTTGCGCGTGGTTCAGTACATAGCGGTTACGTGCACACAGAACAAGTGAACTCTGCCTAATCTGTCACCGGACGAGATGGAAAAAACAAGAAAAATGAAAGTGTACCTACGTTTGAACTTGACAACAAAGTTTTGCATCCTAGCCCCCCCCCCCCCCCCAACCCCTACATTGTCAGGTGCTTTGATGAGGGAAAGGGGGGGAGGGGCGGGGTGGATGATGGCTGGAGTGCGAATAGGGGGGGAGGGGGGAGGGACGGACTGGGGAGGACTTGTTGGTTGATCCTCCCCCCCCCCTCCCCCAACAGACTGGCCATGTGGCGACTGTTTGGAAGCGGTGTCACTCAAGCGTTGAGCTGACACACACTCACTGTCAGTCGCAGCCGTCAACGTGAAGTTAATTGCGCAGTGCCCCGGGCGCTGGTCTGTTTCGTTTCAGTAGTTTCTGTCTTTATCTTGAAATTTCGGGACCCGCAGTGGGGTGGACATGCGCCGGGAGTGAAAAGTGCTGGGTGTGGTGTTGTGTTGTGTTTCACGTTTGGGAGACGAACTGTGACAAAACTCCAGTTGTTGATGGTTTGGGACACGTAGCTGAATTGTATATTCTGAATATTTGTTAAAGACGCTGTCAGTCTCTCTCTCTCTCTCTCTCTCTCTCTCTCTCTCTCTCTCTTCGGTGTCTGTGTGGCTTTCTGACCCCCGCCCTCTCTCTCTCATGCTGTCTTCGGTATCTGTGTGCCTGTCTGCATCTCTCTCTCTCTGTCTCTCTGTCTCTGTCTGTCTGTCTCTCTCTCTCTCTCTCTCTCTCTCTCTCTCTCTCTCTCTCTCTCTCTATCCCTTTCTGTATTTCTCTCTCTCTGTCTCTCTGTCGTTGTTACTGTCTGTCTCTGTCTCTCTCCTCTCTCTGTTTGCCTCCGACTCTATCTGTCCGTCCGTCCGTCCGTCAGTCTGTCTGTGTGTGTGTGTGTGTATGTCTGTCTGTCTGTCTGTCTCACTCATTCTCTCTCTCTATCTCTCTCCTCCCTCCCTCCCTCCCCTCCCTCCCTCTCGCCACTTATGTACTTTGTGTTTATTATTTGTTTGCAGTATGTCGTCGTCGTCGTGTATGTGTGTGTGTGTTTGTGCGCGCGCGCGTGTGTGTGTGTATGCGTGCGCATGCACATACATGTGTATGAAGTTTTCGTACTTACCATTTTGTCCGCAGTATATTCTGTATGCGTGCACAATCAATGAAAACATTTACTGTAATGTGTGGGTATGCATATGTACTCGTATTGCATAAAAACGAAGCATTCACCTCTGCCCTACACACACACACACACACACACACACACACACACACACACACACACACGGACGCACACACACGGACGCACGCACACACACACACACACACACACACACACACACACACACACACACACACACACACTCACTCACTCACTCACTCACTCACTCACTCCCACACACCGCGCGCGCTCGCATATATATATATATATATATATATATATATATATATATATATATATATATATATATATAATGCATACAAACATACATGTAGCCTACACACATGCTACACACACTGCCTCTCTATCTGTTTCGATCTCTGTCTCTGTCTCTGTATGTATTTGTCTCTCTGTCTCCTTCTGTCTGTCTGACTGTCTCTGTGTCTGTGTCTGTCTCTCTGTCTCTCTGTCAGTCTCTCTCTCTCCCTTTCTCTTTCTATCCCCCTCTCTCTTTTCTATCTGTTACAGGACGTCTCACCACACCACCACATTTTTTTTGTGTGTATGTGTGTCGCAGCTACACAAATTTTGTGTCAGTACGCAACATAACAAACAACCAGAACAATGAGAGCCCCGAATCAACCAGAACAATGAGAGCCCCAAATCAAAAGCGAACGTTACCTTAGAGTCTGCGTGGACCCCAGCCCCACCACCCTATGAGGAGCAGTGGAGTCTTCAAGACACAGGTGGTGAATAATGCACGGCGCGTCGTCCTCCCTTAAACGGGATTTTTTTTTTTCATCCGGGGAGGAAAAAGAAAAATGGAAAAAAAAAAAGAAAAAAAAAGCTCTTGCGTCGGCAGAGTGGAGTAGAGAGGCAGGCTGCCATTGTTTTGATTATCGATTGAGAAGGACGTCTTGTCTGTCCCGGGCCGGTCGCCGGGGCCTCAGCCTCGTGCTCGACCACATCTTTCGGGCAACACTTGAAGCATCGAGTGGGAGAGTCGCCCAAGCATCATCAACCCGCCACGTTCTTGAAGTACCGACCACTGGAATCTTGAAGCACCCGGTCATTGGAGTCTTGAATAATCGTCGACTAATTAGTTTCCATCTTTTGAAACGTCGACCTGGTTGCTTGTTTAGAAGAAACAAAAATCGATCTTTTGCCTTCTTGGAGAATTAATAGCTTGGAGAATGGCTTACAAAATGGGGTTTTTGGAAAGAAAATCAATGATTATCATAGACATTGAAATGAAGATGTTTCTTGGAGTCTTTCCACTGCCAGGCCACTGCTGCGGATTCCGATGAATTCTGGTGATTATTCTGTCCGTAAAACGTCATACAGATCGCTTGTGTAAGTTGCGTCGTTAGAGTACATGCACACATACATGTATGCAAGTGATGTTGAGGTTCTTCTCTCCCGAAACATGGTTTCCCCTATTCGGTGATGAAACGCGCGCGCGGCGCGCGCTCACACACACACACACACACACACACACACACACACACACACACACACACACACAGAGGGAGAAGCATGCGCGCATGTTCGCGCACTCACACATGCACATACGCACAACCTGCACACACACACACACACACACACACACACACACACACACACACATACACACACACATCACATACAAAAATACAAATAACGTACACCCGCGCGCGCACGCGCGTTCACACACACACACACACACACACACACACACACACACACACACACACACATCTCTGCAACTACTAAGACTCAGTAACAGGCAAGTCAGGGTTTATTCAGTGGGCCCGAACATGATGCCGGCTTGTGCAGGAAACCCGAATGTGACAAATGAAATATTTTTGTTTTAAAAAGCAGTGTGACCAAAAGAATGTTTCAAGCGGGGTGAGGTAAGGGTGGAGTAGAGGATGGGGGTGGCTGGTACGTTAGAAGGGGTGGGGGTGATCAAATGTCGTTTTTGCAGAATCAGAGAAGGGGAGGAAGGTCGTTTTGGACTTGCAGTCTAGTGACACGGCTATTGCGACGTCCTGTAATAGTGCGTTCCAGTTAGGTTGGTCCGATGGAAGCGCGTTCTGTGTGTCACCTGGCTTGCAGTACGGGTGTCATAACCGCGTGTGTGTGTGTGTGTGTGTGTGTGTGTGTGTGTGTGTGTGTGCGGTGTGTGTGTGTGTGTGTGTGTGTGTGTGTGTGTGTGTGTGTGTGTGTGTGTGTGTTGTTGTTCTTCGATTTAACGTCTTTTCACTTTAAAGTGATATTAGACAGGAAGTAAGCGTTTACTTGTATATGTGCATGTGTGTGTAGTATGCATGCGTGCTTGCATGTGTGCGTGCGTGCGTGCGTGCGTGCGTGTGGTGTGTTGTGTGTGTGTGTGTGTGTGTGTGTGTGTGGTGTGTGTGTGTGTGTGTGTGTGCGCCTGTGTGTGTGTTAAATATTAGGGGAAATACTACATAACAACAATCCTTAGAAAAAAGCAACATTAACAAATCAAACTGCAATAGTCAAAACAAAAAGTCTAAATACGCAGAAATCATAAAAACGAGCCGACTGGACTTATCATTAAGTTCTGAACAAAGTTCAAAAGAAATACAGGTTCTTGGAAAATGCATTTAGATTCATCTTTTCATGAATTTTGATAGAGCTGATTCAAAATAAGGACAAAAGTACAAAATATGTGTTGTTGTACAACTATCAACAGCCCCGCATACACACTGGATGTTTTTTGTGAACTTGGTTTTGAAAGCGTTTAACCTAAGTCTGTAAAACAGTGAAACAATTTTTTTGCGGTGTTTTGGGGTGTTTATCGACATTTTTTGATAAAATGTATAATTTATTAATGAGTTCTTTTTTAAAAAAAATTGTGATCGAGCGTTTTAAACAACACTTTATTGAAGAATTAGGCTTATGTACTTTGGGAAGCATGTAGTCTTTATATACCTTTTCAAAATTTCAAAGAAGCTTTTTGTAATAGAGAGTAACCTTCTTGAAAACTCAAAAGAATGGGAATATCCTTGGATTTAAAAGATTTTTTTGCACCTGCTCGAGCAGTACGATCTGCCCATTCATTTCCAGATATTGAACAATGAGATGGGATCCAACAAAAATCAACTGCGATACCCCTTGATATGAGAACATGAATAAGTATTTTAAAATTTCTGTGATTATTTCAGCCCGGATTTTCGGATTTGTTGATTCTAAAGCTAGGAGAACTGATTTAGAGTCTACACAAAAGAGTGCACCATAAAAATTGCATGGTGTATCAATGAATACTGAACAGCCATTAAAATTGCTATTAATTCAGCTGTGAAAATGGAGAAGTCCTTACCAAGATAAAAAGATTTCTCAATTTTTAAAGTGGGGATAACAAAACCACAGCCTGCCTGATTGTCTAATAAAGAACCATCATTTGAAAATTTTTAGATGATTGGGATAAAATCATTCATGTGGGATCTAGCTTCATATGCAAGTACATTGATGTTATCAAATTTGGACAACTGTGTATAGTTTTAATCAAACTTAGCCTTAAAAAGCTCCCAGTTTGGATGGGACTTATTGGAAAACGCACAGCTAATTTTTTTGATTAGTATTTAATTTTGTCAATAGTTTAGAAGAAAATGTAAGAATAGTTTTTATTAGATCGGATACGTTTTGCACGCTTAGGAAAATGAATATCGTACCTAATTTCAAGTTCCATTTGGTTTGAATTTTGAATGGTAGAGCATCTTAAAATGTATTTAGCACAGGCTAGTTTTCGCTGATCATCAAGAGGCAATACACCTGCTTCATGGTAAGATCCTATGATGGAACCATGAAAAGGAACGCCAAGGGCTATTCTATATGCTTTACAATCTATGCTCTGCAGTTTTTTCAATAGATATTTTTGGAGCACTAAAGAATACCTCTTGTGCATACGACAATTTAGACCAAACTAGAGCAGAGGACAAATGAATTAATGTCTTTGTGTCTTGACCCCAGCTTTGTTTGCTTATGACTTTTAGAAGGTTCAATGACTTTCTTGCTTGATTTACAGCATGTTCTAAATGCAGGTTCCAAGAGAGCTTAGACGTTATATAAACACCAAGGAATTTAATATTTGAAGCGTATTTAAGTGTGATGTATTAAACTTTGAATTCTGGGGCATTGTGAACAGATCCACTTGCATCAAATAGCATCATGTGAAATTTTTGGGGTGATAAGCTTAAACCATTTTCTGACATAAACATGGCAATATTGTCTAGATCATATTGATATGCTCTTTTTATAAAATTTATAGACCTTTTTGATGTTTTCTTTTTTAAAGTAACATTCATCCACAAACAGATATCATCGGCATACTGAATAAAGTTTACTTTTTTTGGAGATAGATATGGTAAATCGTAGGTTAGGATATTAAATAGGATAGGAGCAATTACAGAGCCTTGAGAGATACCCATATCAACGAATCTTTTAGAGGAATAAATGTGACCAATTTCTTGTTTGGATACTTCTGTTGGCCAAGAATGTTTTAACATAATCATAGATATGACCAGAAAGCCCAACCGTTTTTAACTTGTATAGTAATCGTTCATGCCAAACCTGATCGTATGCCTTATTTATATCAAAGAATGTGGCAAGAACATTTTGTCTTTGGCAAATTGATGTTTGATTTGAGTTGTTAATTTCACTAATGATCAATGGTTGATCTGCCTTTTTAAAGCCTCCTTGGTTTACAGGGATAATCCCACATTTTTCGCAATGATAAGACAATCGATTTAAAACAATTTGCTCCTTTAAATTTGCATACATGAGATGTCAGAGAGATAGGTCTATAATATTTACATCGTGTACTGGTTTGCCCTGCTTTAGAATAGGGACTATAATTGAATCTCTCCATATGGAGGGGATGTTACCTTCAATCCAGCATTTACTAATAATTCCGTGTAAAAATAACAAAACGTTTTCTGGAAGATGTTTTATCAACTCATTGGAAATGGCATCCAGACCAACAGAAGTTTTCTTGGTCTTTGGTAAAGAACAGATAGCAGACAGTAATTCTTGACAAGTAATTTCAGCATTCAAGTAGTGATCATTATTTTTCTCAGGATCATTGTATATGTTATTTTGTGATTGATTTTCCCTTAAAGTTCTGTATTTGTCTGATAGACTATTGTAAGAGCTATTTTTTACAAAGGTGTCAGCAAATGCCTCAGCTTTTTGATATTCTGAAGGAAATTGTTCATCACCTAGAATAACTGGATATTTTGGTAGATGAACCCCATTTTTCATTTCATGGATCTTTTTTCAAATTTTACTTTTATCTTTATGGTCACTTATTTCATTAAAACAAAACGTTGACCAATAGTTGCTTTTAGCACTTTCTATAACCCTGTTTCTTTGGTTTTTAGCAGATTTGACAGGAACACTGCCTTTCACTTTTTTAACTTTAGCATATGATTTAAAGGTGTTCTTGTTTTTGTCTACAGCATTTTTACATGAATCTGTCCACCATACTTTACCAACATGTTCGAAGAGTTTGACACATTAATTTTGGGAATTGCTTTGCCTGCAGCATTTAAAAGTGCCTCTGTAAAATGAGTATACATAGATTCAATGTCTGATTTATCAAAAGAACTAACATCGTAAGACCTTAGAACAGATTCAAATTTGGCCCAGTCAGCTCGTTTATAATCAAATTTAGGAATTTTATCCTTTACATCATTTGCTCAACTTCAAATCCTCTAAAAGTAAGGATAATAGGAATATGATCACTTCCCAAAGTGTTATCGTGTAATTGCCACTTGCAGCTAGGAACTAACTTTGGAGAGATTAGAGTCAGATCAATTGCTGATGGTTTGTGGCTGGGAACATCAGGCAGTCTTGTAGCACTTCCGTCATTTAAAAGAAAAAGTGGAAATCTGAAATATTCTCCACCAAGCGATTAGAGGTTACTTTGATGCAAGATAGATCCCAAAAAGGGGCATGTTCATTAAAGTCCCCCGCTATTAACCATTTATCATTTGTGTATTTAACGAACGTAGCCAGTCAGAATTGCAATCAATAAACCTTTTGGAAAATACACTGAAACAATGTTCAAAACTAACGATTTGTTGAATCGGACACACGCTGCACAGGAATACAAGTCTGTTGTGTCATTTGGTACAGGCGATTGGATTGGATGGTAAAATAACTGGTCATTAATATAAATGGCTACAGAAATTTTCGCAGCACAATCACTTTCTTGGCACACTGGTGGATAGAAGAAATGGTCCAATCGTGGCAAGTCCTTCTTTGTCACATTTAGAGATTGAAGGATGATGACCAAAAAGTGTTGTTCTCAAGATTTTTGTTGAAGGTGTATTATATTTGGGAGTGACTGAACGGCAATTCCACTGTAGGATACTAATGTTTTTCTTTTTTTCCATCAAACAGTTATAAAAAATAATAAAAAAGAAACAGAAGAAAATTGCAAATAAAGCAAAAGCACAGTAAATAGTCTATTAAAATGAAAAAAAAAGACACTTCGCAAATACTGAAACTGAAATTCAGTATGAAAATACCTAAAATCTTTCAACAGGATAATGACTAATAATGCTAAATTACAATCATGTGCAACTATGAAAATGGCAGCCTTATAACAATCCAACAGAAATACGTAGACAGAGACTTTCACTGGGCTCGGTAATTGTACAAGTAATCTCGTCCCCGATGTTCCCTGTGCAGCAAGAAAGAGTTCCTCCTGCCCTTGTGATGTGGACGGGGTGGGTTGTCCCTGGGACGACGCGAGCTGTAGCGATGACCGGGTTGTCTTGGTTTTCTCCAGTACATGTAATGAAGATGACGACCAAGGTTGCCTGCAAACACGCTGAGACCCTTTCTGAGGGATGGATTAAGTCCCACATGTACTGAGTGTTGTTGGTGATGTTTTTCGTGAGTCACGAACGACACGTTATTTGACCGGAAAGATTACAATGTATTTCATTTATTGAAGATTTCTCTTTTGATGTTCAGCTTTTTTATCCTAGTTGGGGCGACCTTGCTAACAACTATTCGAGTTCGAGGATAATGCTTTTGTAATTCGTTCACTAAGTTGATGAAAGTTGATGCCTTTTCTTTTGGATCAGATGTGTCTTTGAGATCATTTACCCCAACATGAAGCACAAAAAACGTCTGCATTGTCGATAGAATCGGACAGTAAAGCCTTCTTGCATTGATCAATGGTGGTCGTTTTCTTTTTCTTGATATACAGTCCATAAGCTGCACCCAGTCTTTGAGCGGATATACCGTTTAGCACCGAGTCGTGCAATACAACAACTTCGGGTAATCTGTGGAACCTCTAGATTGCAATGGATGTGAAGAAAGTTCGTGTTTTTGCTGTTGATCTTATTTTCTTTGTTTGCTTGTAGCATGTAAGGGGTTAATTTTGTCTTTTTTCTGAATGTTCTTTTCCCCTTTGCCACCCCCTCGCGTCATTTTTATTCGCGTCATCGTTTTTTAACGTCATTAGATTTTTGTAGAAAATCTTCATTGTAGACCTTATGGCCCCGCGCTTGACAATGTCCGAGTATGTGGTAGGCCCAACTGCTGCGTCCGCAGCAGATGC
>CM031595.1:135527615-135552615 GCA_018398815.1 Conus ventricosus | reverse complement strand
ATCAGCAGGCCGATCTTCTGGCCATCAGCAGGCCGATCTTCAGCATCAGCAGGCTGGCCATCAGCAGGCCGATCTTCTGGCCATCAGCAGGCCTGATCTTCTGCCATCAGCAGGCTGGCCATCAGCAGGCCGATCTTCTGGCCATCAGCAGGCCGATCTTCAGCATCAGCAGGCTGGCCATCAGCAGGCCGATCTTCTGGCCATCAGCAGGCCGATCTTCGGCCATCACAGGCTGGCCATCAGCAGGCCGATCTTCAGGCCATCAGCAGGCCGATCTTCAGTATCAGCAGGCTGGCCATCAGCAGGCCATCTTCTGGCCATCAGCAGGCCGACCTTCTGGCCATCAGCAGGCCGATCTTCAGGCCATCAGCAGGCCGATCTTATCAGGTGCCATCAGCAGGCCTAACTTCAGGCCATCAGCAGGCCTACCTTCAGGCCATCAGCAGGCCGATCTTCAGGCCATCAGCAGGCCGATCTTCAGGCCATCAGCAGGCCGATCTTCAGGCCATCAGCAGGCCGACCTTCAGGCCATCAGCAGGCCATCTTCAGGCCATCAGCAGGCCGATCTTCAGGCCATCAGCAGGCCTACTTCTCGGCCATCAGCAGGCCGATCTTCAGGCCATCAGCAGGCCATCCTTCTGGCCTCAGCAGGCCGATCTTCAGGCCATCAGCAGGCCGATCTTCAGGCCATCAGCAGGCCGATCTTCAGGCCATCAGCAGGCGATCTTCAGGCCATCAGCAGGCCGATTCGGCGTTTTCCTCCACCGCTCAACCGTTGAAAGATGGGCTACACGCTTTGTTCACCAAGGGCTTCACCCTGCCCCTACCGGGGACGCACAAGCACCAGAAACGCGCGAGGACGTGGAGGGACGGGCGCAGTGACTGAACACCTGTTTATCAAGTTGGCCGAGAGGTGGAGAGAGCGGCGGAGGTGTGAGAGGCTGGGGCCCGTTAGTTAGTTAGTTAGTTAGCTGGCCCGCCATCCTGAATAACGCAACAGGCGGATGTGTCAAGCGATCGATAACTTATTGGGCCCAGTTGCGTCGCAAGCGAAACGCGCCCATGGAGGGAGGAGTGTGAGGGTGGGAGATGGGAGGTGGTGGTGAAAACACAGCGCAGGCACAGTGGGGAGAGGAGGAGAGGAGAGAGAGAGAGAGGAGAGGGAGAGAGAGAGAGAGAGAGGGGGGGGGGGAGATCCCAAGTGGGGGAAACCCATCGCTCAGAAATGAGTCATCACCACGCAGGTTGACATGTAACATAAACAAAAGAGACAGTGCTGTCGGCATTTGTCTTCGTGTACACACCACGGTGTGTACTGAATGACGGGGAAGGCTCCACTAAGCTGACGTCTTAATGTGTCCAGAGGATCAGCATCACATCAGATTCCATCTGTGACATCTCCATCAGTGATGTAATGATGAAAAACATCGGTGACACCATTTCTACGGATGTGACGCTCGACATGTCATGCGTGCGAACGTGCAAATACGAACTTCACAACAGAGTGAGTGAGTGACACGTTAGATGAAGTACCACGGTTCACGGCATCGAACGCCGAACAAAGGAATGTCCGATAGGAAGTCTTGAACAAAGTAGAAGACGCAAGGAGTCAACAGGAACCAGGGACGGTAACTGGCATGGTGGAGTCAGTGGAGGCCAAAGTCAACAAGTGCACAAGTCAATGGCGCGCCGTCCTGCCAGGTCTCACCGACGTCGTTCTACTGCCGCCAGAGCAAAGCTGAAGCCACACTGAAAGGCATTTAGGAGGAGCACAAAGCGGGCAAAAGCAAGGTTACATGCCATGCTTGAGGGCCCTGGAGACAAGGTGTGAGATCAGTCCGGCCCAGGCTTCAAGACCGGCAGGAAATGGAGAGTTGGGGAGCAGCGTGGACGCGGCAAAGGACACCCTCATGGTCAGGGAGAACCGAATACACCCAAACCGAGGGACAGGAGCTGGAGTCGAGAGAAACGAAACTGGGGTTAAAGACAGAAGGGAAAGTAAAGAGAGACATGGTGATACAGGATTTAAAGAAGGCAAACGATGCCAAGAGAGACATGGTGATACAGGATTTAAAGAAGGCAAACGATGCCAAGAGAGACATGGTGATAAGGATTTAAAGAAGGCAAACGATGCCAAGAGAGACATGGTGATAAAGGATTTAAAGAAGGCAAACGATGCCAAGAGAGACATGGTGATACAGGATTTAAAGAAGGAAAACGATGCCAAGGGAGACATGGTGATACAGGATTTAAAGAAGGCAAACGATGCCAAGAGAATCCAGAAGGCAGTCCAGCAAAGCTTACAGGGGCAGTGAGCCACGTGGAATAACGCCCTGCGGAGAAGTCTGGAGGGGAATGACACACAGGACATGGCACCACTCGGGATCAACTTCACTTTCAGATTTGTGTTTGACCCCCAGTCGTCGACTCCAATCCTAATGACATGGAGGAAATCAGATCACCCTGCGTGTCCGCTCTGCCAGGACAAACAAACAGTAGACCATGTCCTGAGTTCATGCCAGGCGGTGCCGAACCGTGGAGGGCACACATGGAGACACAACCAAGCGTTTAAAGAGATGGCCCATGCGGTTAGCACGACCAGAGGAAACACTGCGCCATCAGAAGCCACAAACATCGATGTTCTGCATGGTAGGAGGCCCAGAGTGATGGTCTAGGACAGCTGTGATGTCAAGATCATGGAATTAAGGTCATACATGATGAAGTGGACGACTGGGAGGGCCCAGCAGACCTTCCAGAATGAAGAATTCCCACCCAGAGATCATCAGGAAGAGCGGCATGAGATCTCATTTTGTACTCTGCTTAGATTCATGAAAACAACCGATTCTGATTGCACCCGCTGTGCCATACGAACACAGAACAGAGCAAGCTCACATTTACAAGATAAGTATACCGTCAGCTTGAAGGGATTCTGGCATGGGACTATAGTGATTGGTACTGCCCCTTTAGACTGTAAAGAATTTAGGGCCAAAACACTGTGATTGGTACTGCCCCTTTAGACTGTAAAGAATTTAGGGCCAAAACACTGTGATTGGTACTGCCCCTTTAGACTGTAAAGAATTTAGGGCCAAAACACTGTGATTGGTACTGCCCCTTTAGACTGTAAAGAATTTAGGGCCAAAACACTGTG
This sequence comes from Conus ventricosus, assembly GCA_018398815.1. Lineage (NCBI taxonomy): Eukaryota > Metazoa > Mollusca > Gastropoda > Neogastropoda > Conidae > Conus > Conus ventricosus. Next base: position 135,549,467 of record CM031595.1, on the reverse strand, counting down.
ATTGGTACTGCCCCTTTAGACTGTAAAGAATTTAGGGCCAAAACACTGTGATTGGTACTGCCCCTTTAGACTGTAAAGAATTTAGGGCCAAAACACTGTGATTGGTACTGCCCCTTTAGACTGTAAAGAATTTAGGGCCAAAACACTGGTCCGAGGTGGGCGAGTGTCATTCTGCCTGACAAGAACGGTAACTTTTGCTCCCACAGTGAAACCCTTGTAAAGGCACGCAACTCCAGTTAACTGATACTGCTCGCAATACTCATTCGCCTGTTGTAACTATAGTATTGTATAAGCGCACACAACACAACAGGAAAATTCCCGTAAACAAAAAGTTCCAAATATGTTTGAAAATATAAATAATAAATGAAAACTACGTGCGCAGATTGAAAAATAAAAGTTAATGTTGTCGCACTCTACAGGGATTTCACTCTTGGAAATCTGTTATCGTCAGACAGAGTGACGTCGTTATATATTGTTACACGATTTCTTGACCTAACAGGGTATCAAGGTGCCCGCGATAGACACATGAAGGGCACCCGGGCATAGCACTGCCTTTGGCCAAGGTCAAGCAGGTCCTGTCGCCTTTTGATAGGATCTGCCCCAGATGTGAGGACCCCACCCCCACCTCTACCCTCCACTCTCCAAAAGGAAAGTGCTTGGTATCACACACACACACTCACACACACACACACACACACACACACACACACACACACACACAACACACACACCACACACACACACGCGCGCGCGCGCGCGCACACAACACACACACACACACCACCACACATGCACACGCACATACACACACACACACACACACACACACACACACACACACACACACACACACACACACACACACACACACAAAATAACACACACACACACACACAACACACAACACACACACACACACACCACACACACACAACACACCACACGCACGCACGCACGAAGACACGCACGCACGCTCACACACCACACACACACACACACACACACACACACACACACACACACACACACACACACACACACACACACACACACACACAGAGAGAGAGAGAGAGAGAGAGAGATGAGAGAGAGAGAGAGAGAGAGAGAGAGAGAGAGAGAGAGAGAGATGAAACTTTGCAACGCGTCAAGCTTGTTCTAATACTGGGATGCGAGTTTCTCTGTCAAGCGGAGGTAGACAAGGGGAACCTCGATATTCTCATGCCCCCCCCCCCCCTCTTCTCCCCCCCCTCCCTCCCCTCCCCCCCCCCTCCCTCATCCCTTCTTCTTTATTAGCTCCTGTCAGGAACAATCGCATAACTGCGCTACCTGCATATAGTTATCCTGCGCGGGGGCGAAGTAGTGGTGGGCAGGGTGTTCTTTTCGGCCATCTCTCTGCTTGTCGTGGGTTGTCTCATGTAATGACGGCAATACCGAGTGTCGGGACCCCCTTCGTTTGTATTGTTCAGCCAGTCGTAACCTGCCCTTGAGGATCGTCGTGGCCTTGCGCGTTCACAAACAAAATACAAATTCATTTCACTGGTTTGCCTATCCTTTATATTCAGTTTTATTCAGTAAGGACATGCTGTACGGCGAGCTGGCAACAGGCTCCAGACCCCACAGACGGCCCGCCCTACGCTGCGAGGAGTATGCAAGCGCGACTTGAAGGCAGGCAGCCTCGACCCGGCAGACCTGGAGACGGCAGCTTCAGACCGGGTCAGCGGCGGTCCACCATCAAAGCTGGCATCAGCCAAGCAGAGCAAGGAGAGAGGCCCACTAGTGGGAAGAACAGAGGCGCTGCAGACGGCAAAGAATGGCGTCGGTACCAACAGACACTCATGACCGAGACTTCACCTGCAGCAGTCTGCCACTCGAGGATCGGGTTCTTTAGCAACAGCAGGCGCTGCAACTCCACAACTGACTGATCCATAGCACAACACCATTGTCTCTCGAGGCAGACGGATGCCAACAATAATATTCAGTAATCTTTTGTGTATGTGTTTGTTGGTCAGTTTTTCAACGGGCCGGTTGTGAGAAGCCATCTTGGAATATCCGCGATGTAGCGCTTTGACCTTTTCAACATCGGTTTTTTTGTTGTTGTTGTTTTCTTTTTCCTTTTTTAACGTAGTCTGCAGAAGTTAGACGAAGAGAGTGGATCTTGGCTGTTCCACGTTTTAAGAAGTCAACTGAGCTCGAGCTAGGTCGTAGCTGGAGACACCCCACAATGTGGATTTTGCACCAAATCATCATAGAATCCACGTAATCGTTTTGAGTCGTAGCAAAACTTTGTGCCAGAATTTGAGATTAAACTGATTACAGGTCAAATAATAACCACCACCACCACCACCATCACCACCCTCCCAATCGTCGTTTCACTTGCTTTTAGGGATCTGTACCGATGACATCACTCACAGCCTAGACATACGAGCTACCCGCTGACTGACGTCACATTTCAGGCCATCGCACTCACCGTGACCCTGTCTGCGCGCCAGGTGGTCCCCCCAAAATGAGTTTTGCTCCTTTCATTTAATCCGTCTGCTTGGAACCACCTGACATGTACCTTGAGGGGCACATGAAAGAAAAGAAAAGAAGGAAATCAATTTCAGACACAATGAAAATTCTCAAAACGATCCACTTGTGCCTGTCTTTAACTACTCGACTCATTAACCAAGGTCTTGGGCGCATTAACTTTTAGTGTACAACCAGCTGTTCTGGGCAGAAATGAGACGTTCACTTAAAGAGAGAGAGAGAGAAGAGAGAGAGAGAGAGAGAGAGAGAGAGAGAGAGAGAGGAAAACAGGTAATCACGGTCTTGAATAACAATTTTCATACACAGCGTTTGTCACCTTGTGCCGAGGGATGAGGTTCAAAGGGGAAGGGGAAACGAACACTCCAAATCAGCGCAACGAAAACAGGACCCAAGATAACACCGGAAGGGCCCCCTTGAAAAATGACCGCGTGTAATTACTAAAACAATCACAATGTAAGAGGGGCCCCTTAGGGCATCTTTTGAAAACCTTTGCTTCCCCCCCCCCCCCCTCTTTTCTCTCCCCAAAATTTGTCTGCCCTGTCTGTCCGTCCGTCCCCCCCCCTCCTCTCCCCTTTTCTCTCTCTCTCACGGGGGACACATCACTTTTCTTTTTCCACGGAAAACCGGGGTTTGAGTCCGAATAAACCGGCGGGTGAGAGCCTTCATCCTCTTAGAATCATCCATTTTGGTTTTTAGGGCTCGTGTCGGGCTTTTACGGCTGGGGTTTTGGCGTCCCCTTTCCCCCCTTTCATTTCGGCCCTTTGGTGGTGGTGGGGGTGCTGCTCTGTTTCTTTTCTATTTGTTTTTTTCTTTTGTTTTTTTAAGTTCTTTTTAAAAAAAAAACCAGATTTTCCATTAAAAAGGGCTCCCAGGAGGATTTGGAGTGGGAAGTTTTTCCGAAGCGGGGATAGTCCCCAGACATTCCCAATTTCCTCCCCCCCGCAACTTGCACGCCCGGGATTCCATGGGCACTTTCGCGGGCCTGTCTTCACCCACGCTTTTCCATTCTGGGGACTGAGGAAACGGTGAGACAAAACCCCCCCCAACCCAAACCCCCCACCCCCACCCCCCCCCCCTTCCCCCTTTTTGGTCTCCACCCATTCGGAAGGGTTTCATCTCCCCCGTCGCGCTTCGGGGAACGGGTCGGGTAGAGAGAGATTTTGACTTTAAAAACCGGGAATGAATGAACCCAACAAATCCTCCCAGTTTTTTTTCCCTTTCTTTTGAAAAACCGAGAGCGGGGGAAAGGGTTTTCGACCTCACTGACAAGGAATTTTTTTTGGCCCAAGGCTTGCCCAGGGCCCTTTTCCGGGGACAAAAGCCCCCCCCCCCCCCCCCCTTTCTGTGGATTTCCGCAAATGAACCATAAAAGGGGTAGGGAGGGGGGGGGGGGGGGGGGGGGGGGGGGAAAGGAAGGCGAGGGGGGCGGGGGACGGGAAGGGGGGGGGGGGGGGAAAAAGGGGAAAAGGGGGAATTTAGTGAAGAGGGAAGGAGCAGGGGGGAGACGGGGGGGGGGGGGGGGGGGGGGGGGGGGAAGCTGAAATGAAGTGGACCCAGGGGGTGTTTACTGCCCGGGCTTTAATAACTTTGAAAGGGGGGTCCCCTCGGCAGCCCCGCTTTACGCTTTTATATTGTTTCTTCTGCTGGGCTGAAAAATCTAAAAAGAACGTAAAAACACCGATTCTGACTCATTTTGTTTATTTCCCCCAAACTTTTTTGGCGAAAGGGGCCCAAAACCGCCGCCTATTCCTTTTCCTGACAAAAAACCAAAAAATAAGGGACCCTACAAACAAATATATTTGGGTAGGGTTACCTTTTTTAAATACTAATTTACTAAAGTTTTCATAAGTGGGCGTGGGGAAAAGTAGCCAGCCTGAACCATTCCATAGAGTAACGCGGGGAAAACAGTTGTGGCTGAACGCCCCCATATAAAAACCGGTGGTGCCCCAGGCAATCCGTTTATTTTCGGGGTATTTTTTAATTGCAGCGGGGGAGAGCCCTGAAAAAATTTTAAGTTCCCTCAGAACGCCCAACAGCCAGCCCAAGACAGAGAAGAAAAGGACAGACAACAGAGAGGGGCACACACACACTAACACGAACACTAACACACACAGACCCCCTTTTCTCTCTTTCCCTCTCTCTCTTTCCCCTCTCCCTCTCTCCCTCTCCACACCACACACACACCCCACACACCCCCAAAACTAACAGGGAACCGGCACACACAGAGAAACACACCCACTCCACCAAAAAGGCCAAAAAATCAATCTCCCTGCACCCCTCCACCCCCTTTTTCCCCCCCTCCAACATTTGCTCGCCTTTAAAAAGCCTACCCAAAATTCACAGCTGCTCACACCACATTGCCACGGGGGTCACATCAGATCGAGGCTGGGGGGGCGGGGCACGACTGGGGCTGCCATTGTTTTTTAAAATCCACTATTTCAAAAAAGGCTGTGTGTTCGCCCGGGGGCTCTGTTTGACCACTGTTTTTTTAAATTGTTTTTTTTAAAAAGGGCTAAAATTTTTACTGAAGAACACTTTAATTCGGGGCCATAATTTTTATTTTAAATGCAGTTAGAGTATTTTTGAAAAAATTTAATTTTATCCAGATAAAGGGGCAACCCAACTATTCACATTCGCCTGCACGCGGGTGGTGCAAACCCCACTTTTCCTCGCTAAAAACGGGCAGACCCCGCCTTTTTCCTCCTGTTTTTTTATTGCGTTTAACGGAAACCCGAACCCAGGTTGAAAACCCGGGAGAGTTTTTTGGGTTAAAGGGAAATGAAACAAGATGTACAATTTTTAATACGTTTTTCGCCCTATTGTTGAAGGGTTTCTTTTTTAATAAAGGGCGCTGCATTGTTAAATTTTTGGGCCCCGAAGCAAACAAACCATCACGCGTTGATTGTTGGGGGAGCGGGCCTTGAAGGGAAAAAACCCAAATTTTAAAAAACATGGCGTTCATTTCAAAGGCGGGAAAAACAGGGCTTTTTTCTTATTTTGAAACTTTTTTGCTGTTCCCCCCACGTAAAAATGTTCCAAAATTTGTATCAGACTTGATTGATTTTTTAACTACAGTTTCAGTGTTCATTTTAACAACTGATCTTTTTAATTAAATGTGTTACTTTTCTCCCTTTTCAATTCTAACCATTTTTCATCTGCCTTCAAGGGGTCCCTTATGCAACTGAAGGGCTTTTTTCGAATGTTCGGGCAAAAAAAAAAAAACCTAAAGGCTAGGCAGACCTTGTACATTTTACTAGAAAAGGAGAGGATAGTGTTGGCCACACTATCTTCATATAAATCCCTTTAAAATATACAATGCGGGTTTAAAAAAACTACTGGCATTAGAGCCCCATAAAAGCTTGGCAAACAGAAATTTACTGCTGTACTCTGGGGGGAAACAGAAAAAACTGGGTTTAAAACCCCCCTATGTGATCCCCTTGCTGCCATGACGCAGCCCTCAAACTGGGTGGCAAACTGGGTAAAAACGCCCCCATGTGATCGCCCTTAAGCCGCGCGCACTGTTGCTAGCAGCCAACTCCTAAAAAAAACCCGACCGCCCCCTGAAATGACGGATCTAAAAATAATCTTACGTCAGTGAAGAAAGGGCTTGCCGCCCCAAAGAAAAGCTCCGGGCAAACTAAGGCCAAACACCCAGGGAAAATCACGGGGGTTGATTGGGGTTTTTTTTTGCGCGGGAAAAACCCCCCGGTAGTTCACTTCTTGTTTTTTTGGGGTTTTGGGGGGGTTGTTTGTGTGTTTTGGCCTCCCCCCCACGCACGCACGCCCCCCCACCCCACCCCCACTGTTTTTTTGTTTTTGTTGTTTTTTTTGGGTTTTTTTGTTTTTTTTGCCCCTCCCCCCCCACGCTTTGCACACCCCCCCCCCCCCCACCGCCCCCACCCCCCCCCACGCATGCACACACTCAAGTTCCTTCTAATTTTTCCCAATTTATTTTTAAGTTCTTATTTAAATTTACTTTAAGTTGCCCTTAAAAGTCATTCTCAATTTATCCCCAATTTTTACTTAATTTCCTTCTAAGTTTTTAATTAATTCCCCAATTTTTTAATAAGTTCTTAATAATTTTCCTTGATTAATTTTTTAAATTTAATTTCTTTTAAATTTTCTTAATAAGTTCTTGATTAAGTCATCCTTTTAAATACCAAAAAAAATTCTTATTAAGTTTCTTATAATTATCCAAAAAAAATTTTTAACTATGTTTTTTTCTTTAAAAAGCAATGCCCAATATAGTCCCCACACCCTCAAAAACGCGTCATCGTTGAGGAGTCTTGCCAGCGTTTTCCCGCATAAATCTTAAGGGGAAAGGGTTTTTCATCCGAAGCAACCGGGGATTGATTTCAATTCTGGGCTATGGGAAAAGTCCTTTTTTAGACCCATGTCTTTTTTATTGACTTTTTCATTTTAAAAATCCCATGATCTATTTTTAAATTTTAAAAAAATTTTTAAATTTAAATTCTTAAAAAATTTTTACATTTCAAAGGATCAAAATAATGCTTTTTTATTGGGGGGGGTTTGGGGGGTGCTGGTGTCCCTTTTTTTGCATTTAGGGGCCCCGATTTTTTGATTGCTTTTTTTTTCCGTTTCCATCGGGTTTTAATTTTTTTAACCCAATAAAGCCCCCAAAAGCAGCAATGGCGCCAAAAAGGGGAACAGTTTTTAAGTTCAATATTCCATGAAGACTTTGGTGCTGTAGGTCTTGGAAACGCATGGGGTTTTTTATAGCCGGAGGGGGGGGAACCCCAAATTGTTCTGGGGCCCGGCGGGGGTTATGTTTTCAGGGGCTGTTTAAAAATTAATTTTTTTTGTCTTTCCCCTCTTGGGTAATTTTTTTCCTCTTTAAAAAACGCCCCGGGTAGGAATTTTTTTCACGGTCTCCAAACCGGTTCAGTGTTTTTTATGTTTTTGGCTTGTTTTTTTCCCACCTAAATTTTGGGTTTTGATGATTTTCCAGCTCTTTTATTTTGGGGGGAAATAAAATCATAAAGAAATTTAAAAGGTTTAAATTTAAAACCCATTTATTAAAAGGGGATAACAATGTTCCCAAAACTGTAATATAAATCACCCCCTAGAGACTCTAAGTCTTTGGGTTTAAAAACCCGGGTCTTGCGTTTAAAACATACGTAAATTTTCAGAAACAATGGGGGCAAATCTACTTTACTATTTTGGTACAAACTAAGAACCTTTTCCCAACACTTTTTTCCCCCATTTTCCCAGACCCTAGCTGCGGGTTTAACCTGTTAAGAAACTTTAAAATGTCTTGTGGAACATCTGCTGAATCGGGTTAAGGGGGAATTCATTTTCCCAGGAAAATGTTTTTTTTCCACACCTGGGTAAAGAAAACAACCTCTCCTTTTTTGGGGGATAACAACTTTGGGGCCCTCAACTTGGGCATTCATAAATTCGGGAAGGTTTTTTTGGGTTTCCTTTTAGCTGTAAATAGATCATCACTGTTCAAGTTTTTTATTAAAATTTAAAATTTTTTTATTTTTAAAAAATGACAACCCAAAAAACTGTTACCAACCTTGTATACCATTCTGCTGTTATTGGGGGCCTAAGTGTAGGATTTTCCCAAAGCTTGGGAAAAAGCTGTTAAAAATTAAACCAGCGATCTTGGCAAACTAGACTTTGAGGATTCAAACAAAGCGATTTCATCATTGCAGCTTCGGGTTTCCCCCAAAAATTTTCCAAATCAAGCAAGGAAAAATTCCAGACAATATAAATATGTAAGAAAAAAAAAACATTTATAAAAAAAGGGTTCATCGCAATAATGATAGGCGGGGCTGTGGTGAATGCCTTGCTTTTAAACGCAGTAATTTTGCATTTAGTAAAACTGCGGGGTGACCGGGGAGAAAAAACATAACCAAAACTATGGAGCAACTAGCGCTGCACAAAACGCCCCAAAAAGGGAGAGACCCTTGGGGAGTTAAAATTTTTTTTAAGGGCACCCGAAAGAAAAAGGGGCATGCACTTACACATTTTTAAAAATTTTTACCAAGCAATTTAAAAAATATTTTCTAGAAACAGCAAAACCCGTCCCCGACAAATTTCCCCCACCAAAATTCAGTGACTTTTATCAACCATCAGAAAAAAAAAAAGGGTGCCAAAAAACGCGTTTAATTTTCGTTTTATGACCGCCCCTGTATTTTGTTGCGCCCTAAAAATTTGGGTGAATAAAAAAATGAACAAAAAACTATTATTCCCCAAAGGGGTATTGAAGGGGATCACAGCAAAAACAAAAAACTAACCAAAACGGCAGGGTTAGTGAAAAACAGCAAAAAATGGTTACTTTAAAAAAGCAAATTTGGGGGGAAAATTTTTTTACCTGCCCCCCAACGAATACAGAGACCACACTTTGTTTAATACAACTCCAAACACACCCCTCAAAAGGGTTTTTATATTTACCCTCTGTTTGGAAAAACGAAAAAGATTTTAAAACCACTCACAGTCTTGACATGGGTTCAAGATACCCAAAATGCAGAAACCCTTAACAAAAGAGTGTTCGGGTGTTGCTGTTGCTATAAAAAACCCGAATATTTAACGAGGCCACAACTTATCCTGCCTTATTCCCAAATCGATGATGGAAAAGAATTTAAAGGGCCCAAATGAATCAATTTTTTTAAAAAAATAAGTTTCCATTAAAAGAGGCATTCCAGGAGTTCAAAAATCACAGGCTTTTTTTAAAACTTTAACAAACCCTTTGCTAAAGACTTTTTTTCCCAACCCTTTTCACAGAGAGCTATTGACAATTCTCGCAACAAAAGATGGGTTTGAAACTTTCCCTCGTTTTTCGCGCAATGAATAATGAAGAATTTTAAAAAGGGGAAAACCCGTACAAGCAATCAAAAGAAAAAAAATAAAAGTTTCCTGAAGACTCCAGTAAAAAACCCAGCAAACTATTACCGTTTTGGGTTTTAAAAATAAGGTACCTTTTTTTACCGGGGGAAGCGAAGGGGACCTCGCATCAGGCAACCGGAACCATTTGGGGTGTTGACCCGTATGAAATAAAAATAAAGGGGAGAACCCCCGTTTTATTTTTACGAAAACGTCACAACAAAACAACCACCCTCAAAGATCCCTTTTTTGAAAGAAAAACTCAGAAAATTTTCCGCAAAAACAGTTTCCCCCTTTAATTAATTTAAGTAAATAATTTGAGTTTAAAATGAACCACAGAAAAGTTTCAGAACGAAACAAAAATGGTAAAGGGGAAAAAAAAAAAGACCTTAAAAAATACGGGAAAACATTTTTATGGGGTGGGAATTTCTATTAAAGGAAAAATATTTCCCGGGGGTTTAAACAATGCAAAGCTAAATCATCCCGAAACACCTACAACTCAAAACCCCCCCCAAAATTTGGGGAAAAAAAAACTTGAAAAAATAAAAAAATTTGAACTCGTCAAGCAAACCTGAGAAAAGATTTAAAAAGAATTGGATTTAAGCTATGATTGATCTTAAAATAAAATTTGGGTGAAAAATATAAAAACCCCCCTGTTTTTGGGTTTTCCCCAGTGGCCCCCATTGCATTGAAAACTCTAATTTAAAAAACACCCTTTTTTTGTTTGTTCAAACTAATGACTTCTTTGTTACAACTGTTGTGTTGATCTCATGTAGATTAGATCGCAGTTTTACGTTGTCATGATGAAAAGTCTTATTGCCAAACAATGCTTCTTTGTAGTTGTCATGTGATATGTTTGACTGCACAACGCTGCGAGATATTCCCTTTGCTTTCTTAATGATTTTCTCCTGGCTCGAAATACTGTACATTTTCGATCTTAACCCCACATACTCCTTGATCACCTTTCCAGATAATTCATCCTTCATCTTTCCTAAAACCTTCTTATTAACGGATGAATGCAAAGGCGAATCTTTAGGGTAATCAGATGTATCATACCATCCTGCATGCCCTTTAGCCACTTCGGTTTTCATGTCTTTATAGATGTCTTCAGTAGGAATATCTATAACAAAACTGTCTGTATCTGTGTAAAGTACTCTGGACTCAGGATACGAGGGCTTAAAGTAGTCATAAAGAAACTCTAACATCAAAAGCTTTGATAATTCTAAAACAGTAAACCCAATAAATACAGGTTTGTCTAATTTGACTTTCTTTTTTTTCATCATTATGCCAAAAAGCTGATCATGAAATCTTCTAAAGTCCTGATAATTAGGTTTTGAAGTTAGCTTAATTGCTTCGTTCTCTTTGGTGACCAATCTGACATCTTTACGCTTGTGCGGATTCTCCATAGTCTTTCCAAAACAGCTGTTGTTCATCAGCTTGAAAAAGTCTTTTTCTGAAGCATCTGTGGATTTAGTTCTAAGATCAGTGTTCTTCATGATGTATGGTTTCATGAACTGTTCTTGATCAAAAGCAATTATGCGATGAACAGCTGTTAACTTCAAACCGTGTCTTAAATAAAATTGTAGAAGTCTGTAATGACAGACATAATTTTTTTTTGCCCCGAAGATTAGGCACAAGTTTAGGTGGTTCTCTTGGATCCATCTTTAGACTTTCTGCTGCTAATGGATAGTCATTATGCAGGTCATGGAGTTCATGAGGATATTCTAAGTCAACTTCTAGAATGAAACCACGCTGCTGATCAGGCGTTAAACTGTTCAACCACTTTAATGCCTTTTGAATATTATTCGGACCTGTGTACATTTTAAAGTTACGTAATGGAAGTGATTGCGCCATTGCCCAACCATACAGATTGTTTGCATCTAAATACATGCGGATAGTTTGACCTTTTACTCGGATCATAATGATCCAAGTATTTTGTTGTTTGCTTTTAACAGTAAATATGCGACGCCATACTAATACCACCCCGCAACCGTTTTCAATCATCTGCATCATTGTAAATCAGACAATAAATCAATCGTACACCAGTAAACTTTAAGAAACAGCATCCCAACTCATCCCGTGGCGCAGAATGTAATGCGCGGATCTAGGCCTATAATGTGTTCATTGCAGGACTTCTATAATTTCAAAGACGTCCCTAACAAACATGTATCAGCCTCAAGTAGGACTCATGATAGTCACCCCATCGTTTTACAATCTAACATCTCCAACGCATCTTCTGAGCATGCTGTATCGAATCACAGATGTCCGTTCTCTAATCCCTAGAAAAGAACGCGCCTTAGTAGGAAGCGTCTCTTCGTCAAACCATCCCAACTGTTCATGTACTCATAAGGGTAAACACCCTTTCTAACAAGCGTTGAGTCAAATATTCTTCCGTTATAGGGCAGACTTTAAGAACATAGCCAGTGCCTCTAGAGCCTCATCAGAGTGTTTGCATAGAGTCGTAGAAAGACATGTTATTTAAAGTGAACACATGTTACCTTTTTCTTAGACTTGTGCAATGCATCTACCCTAAGGCGCTGGTTACTGCTTGCAATATAAGAAGAGAGACGTAACTCGCTAAGTATGAAAGAAATGGCAGCTTCCATGTCTTTGGTTCAAACTTTAGTTGAAGATTGCAATTGTTATGCGCCGCTCCTCTAAACTTCCCACTAATGTCGATCATGGTCCTCTTACAGTGGGTTTACACTCTTGGGCGTTAGCTCTAAACCCAAATCCAACAATGCTGGCTGATCATACTGCTGTGATCTTCAGGAGTCATATGATTTCAGATAAATTCAGATTATTAATAACATCATTACGCACTTGCTGCATAGGCGCTGTAAAAATCTTCTAGCCGCATCTGGTCCTCTGTATAATTCAGGCGTTTGAATGAGCGCCACCGACCTGAACAATAATTGAAGTGCAAAATAACAAATCTGATGATATACTCATTAATGAACTGTTTTCGAAGTTTTTGAGGCCTGGCCCTTCCTTATGAACAATGAGTGATTCAAGTCTGCGTAAACAACATATGGAGAATGTTGCCGCCCGTATTCCCAGTTCTAAAAAAACCAACTTTAGATCCCGGCGGGGGCGTATTAGTTCATGTAATTACAGTCAACTAGGGCCGATACAATGTTTCTTATGTCGTCTTGCGGCTTGAAACATATGGCATACCTTGTTAAACATTTTCTGCTGCAGATTCTTGTTTATGCCCAAATAATTTAAGTATGGGCAATAATCTCTCATTGTTCCGTATCAAAGATTGTAATGGCGGCAGCCCCTCTGGTGGAAAGCATCCAGCAGTAAGTCAACAAGTCTTTTGTCTGGATTACTATTGTTGGGCTGTTCTTGACACTTTATTCGCACCAAATCTGTTTCCTCATCCCATGCGTAGACATTAAAACGGAGTTTTATTTGGTTTGTTTTGTTCTTCAAACTGATTAATGAAATCCACGCTAACAGGAAAGATCTTCCACTAAATTAAGATCAATTGATGTAAGGGTGATAGTTTAGACACTCACACTGCGTTTTTGCGGGCGAAATGCAGCCTTGCAAGAACCCACCACATAAACATTTGTTTGTTCTGTATTCTTATGTTAAGAACTTGCATTGTTTGCAACGAATGCTGGAAGGTAGTGGAATGTGAGACTTGCCAACAATCGGGGTGCATACTAGACTGTATTATAATCTATCTCAAGACTTCGACCTCTGACCAACCAGAGCCTCTCATTTTGGCTTCTTCAGCAGCAGCGACAGACGTGTGCAAGCAGTTCGTCCTGCCCAACCAGCGTTAAGATCCAATAGAGGAAAGAAAAGTCAGTTTGTTTAGTTGAGACCCAGCTTCTAGATTTTCTTCATTTATTGTAACATAGTCGATTAAAACACTAAACATTACTTTAACTGGCGGACTATTGTTATTTACACTTGGAACTTGAGAAATAGCATGACCAACACTTGCCCGAACGCATTCAGGATCAATGATGACTTATCTAAATCAATAGTCATCAGTGCTCTTGACAAATTTCTTGTCATTGCTCAAAAAAATTCGTCTTGTCCTACATATATCGACCATGTTGAGAGTCTCCTTAATTCTAACTCAAAATATATATTTAAATTAAACAAAAAACGTAATCAAACCAATATCAATACGGTCTTTTTGCGCTTGGACTCATAAACAAAGTATAAACGCCCTTTGCATTGTTTAATGTGAGCTGTTTAGAACAAGTTTAATGTTTTCGTTTACTTTTTTTTTAAGCAATTCCTTTTTTTATCTGCTCGGGGTCTGGCTGTTGAGAAAAACTTGTCCCCGCCTTTCTTTGAAGAACAAACTTTGGTCTTTTGTAGTCATCAAAATCGGCCTGTAAACGATTATAATTCTTCATCCGTGATGTTTGAGTCAGCTAGCGCTTTTTATTTATTGTCAGTTTGAAGGAACTAGTTTAGCTGTTATTAGTTGAACATGGCTTGTGTGCTTTTGGAGTTTAGTTTTTATTTTTTGACTAGCAGCAACTACAGCTAACAACACAGGCCGAGGGCTAAAAGACAGCCGCCTAAGGCAAAGCCTGCGGTGCGCCTATGCCCGTTGCTAAAAGACCAACGACTCGTTCCAGCCGATAGAGCGCTTTATAGTTGATGTTCCAGAATTAACATATGTAACAGCATTAAGGCAGCAACTACCTTCGGTTAGTTTTGCTTATTTTGAAAGGTCCTGCTCTAGTTTTTTGTTGCATTTGTGTAATTGTTTTTTAATCAAAGGTTTTATGCTAGGGTTTCTACTATCTTTTCTCTAGGCAATCTCCGGTGCTGTAGGCACATTTGGATAAACCTGAACAGACATGCGTTTTATAAATGACAAAATAAATTAGTATTTTCCATATTGAAATCTGCAATCGCCCAAATATTTCACTTCAAGGCCATTAATAAAGAACAATGTACATTTAACGGTTTTATCAGCTTCTTTTTTCTTTCGCAATTTGAATGTTTAGTCTTTTAACCACTCTCCCACTTCTATGCAACTGATTATCCTCTTGTTGACCTTAGGTCAGATCCATAAAAACCGTCTTTTGATGTTAAATAATCATCAAGCCTCAACACTGTGAAGGTGTAGATCTTTAGACGCAAGGTCTACTGTTGGAACTTCTGCCCTCTCCCACCGCCCAAACAAGTTTCTTATTTCGTCAAAAGATGATACGGCCCTAAGTCCCTAGCATAGAATTTGGTTAGGACTGGCCGTCAATTGTACATTGTACATTCGTTATTTTTTGGATTAACAAACTTTTCACTTGCTCTTGCGAATGGTTCTTCATCTTCACACAGCAATAAAATACCTTTAAGCGATCTTACGCGACCAAAACTAAAATTCCATATAGCGTCTGCCCTGCATTAAGGATGTGTTGAATTATGACGCACGTTTTTCGTAATATAAATTGCTAATTTTTGTCTTATATGGCCTTATTCAGCTTGCTAAATCAGAGTTGCTAACAACGTCAAACTCTAACAAAGATGTCAGAAATGCTGTACTTTGCCTTCGGCGTCTGTTGTATTTATTTGATAACACGTTAGTATTCATTAAAGTTAGTTCATATGACAAACTGTCTTTAAATGCTCCTTGAAAGTATAGGCGCATCGCTTTTAACAACTCAAAATCTAGGGAAGGAAAAGCGATTACCATACTGCAATAACATACCGCTACAGCCTTTTGCTGCTTTTAGCACCTGAGGCAAGTGTCGGGCGCCTATTCTAAAAGTTTTAGTGCTTCCTCATTGCCAATTCCCTTGAAAACGCAAAGATCTGCCTTCATCTCGCGGTTAGCCATAGAAACAGAATAGTTAAAATAATCCTGATTGTTTAATAGAAAATACTTCTTGTCCCCATCAAGAATTACAAGAAATTTCTTAACGATTGCCCCCCCATATTCTGACAACTGTTTCTGTTTTGGAGTGTCTGTTGTTGAAGAAGCGAGTTCTATTTTATAATAAGTAAGCCGTGCGAGCCTGGCACAACAATCATCCGCTCCTAGGTCTGGAAATCTAACATAAAATTTGATCTGCATCAATAGTAATGGGCTTTATTTGGAATCAGTAATATTCCGTTTGGGTTTCCCTTCACGCCACAGGGTTCTTTCACTTTCCTATACGTTCAAGAATCGAGCCTATGCTTGGCTTTGGTAGAAAACTAAAATAAAAAGTTAATTATTTAAAAACATGGCAGGAAGTGAAGGTAAAAGATTATATGTTTTTGATCCTGAGACGACATGTATGAAAGACTCCCTTTGACACTGCATCGCTCAACGCCACAATGCGGATTGAATTAACAGAAAGTACGGTCGGGCATTTTACAAAAGTTTAGCCTAGACCCTCCCGAATTTATAGACCAAATGATTTTGAATTAGAAGATGGGTCATTGGAAGTGAACAAAACGATCAAGGACAACTTGTTCGCTTACAACTAAACCAACCCATCAAAGTTTAAGCTGTTGGTTCAATTCGAATAGACTCAGTTGTGAAAGATCAAAATCGCCTAGGCAGATATGCTAGAACCGAAATTAAGGCGGAAGCAGTCTAAACTTCAAAAACATACTACACGAACTCCCAACAGAATAGCCCAAATACTAAACATGGAACTTCAAGATTTAAGTCAAACACGGCAAAGTAATTGAAGCAGAAATCCATTTTTTTCAGAAGAAACAGCGTTAAAAGACTATACAACACACACATCGCAACCCATGCGAGAAAAAGAGGCCCTTGATCATGCCTTTAAAGAACCATCAGAGCGAATTCTCAAACCAATTTAGCAAAACTAGGTGAACTAGATGATCAATATAAGAATGAGAAAAGAAAAACTCTGAGGCTGATGACGCCAACTTAGGGCCGATATTAAAGAAAGAATAAGACAAAGACTAAAAGATCTTAATAACCAGAAAGATCAGCAAGACTAGAATGCTAACTACTAACCGAGACCATTAACGAACTCAAGGTGAATAGAATAATAGAAACTAATCGAAAAAATTTAATATAAGACACGACAGCAAGCAGAACGAAAACGAACACCCGTTTAGAGTACAAGTGAGTCACATTAGCAAGCGTTATAACTGCCATAGGATTTGGCAATACGTACATTGTGATGGCTAATTACAGGCGGCAGTGGCCAAAAGTTCATACCTCCACCGCCATCCGCCTCCGCCTGATAAATCATGGTAAAAAAAACACTTGATTCAATCTTGCGAATTTAATAAAAAAAATTTAGCTGGTAAAGCCTTGAACGCTTAACCATTGAATATTGGGGATTATTTGTCAGCTGGCTTTGTCTACTGCAAGCAAAGTAGTTGTTCTTTAATGGCCGACACATATGGACGATTAGTGTTCTCATAATAGTTTTGGGTAAATATTTAAGTAAGATAAAGACCAAGTAATCCTAGGCCAGTTAATCCAAGATCAAGCGCTGTCTTTTCATATGCATGGTCACGGCGAACAGAGTCCGCGAGCTATGCCGAGTCATCAGGGTCCTTTTGGCTTTGGACTTCGGCATTGGATGACTTAATCATGGGTGTTCATTTTATTGTTTGTAATAATACTGGCTCAGAATCTTATGTCGTTTTTTTTTTTCGCCAACCTTCTGTCTTGCCTGCCTATAAATAATTTCATAATATAGTTCATTAATATACCTATCTGGAGTTCTGAGGTCAGAAGGCAGCATGGGAAAAACCAGTGCCAACAGCAAAGGCTACTTTCGATCTTTGCGTATTATAATGACAATTTGGGTATCTTTCAATACATGAAGGTAAATCAACTGTAGAATTAATGGCGTCCTCTAAATCGCCAAGTAATGTTTATTGCGCGTCAAAGCCATAGAAGGATCAGTTATGCTTGACTTGCTTGCCGTGCTTTGTAACCTGCAAACACCAAACGTAAGTGCGAATAGAGTCGTTTATACGTTCTATTCCCGCTCAGTTAGCCCTATAGAAGTGTCTAAGATAAATGTTGTCCATGCGTTTTAGGCTCTTGCTGTAAAGGACCCAGGCTGAACATGTTGCCTGAAAAGAAAAGTTTGAAAGGAGCATGCCAGAATAGGTTTTACTTTCATGTGCGGCCCCGAAAATAATAGGTCGCCTAGACATGATAATGATTCCAACGATTTGTCTAAAGCCCTGTCTTGTATGTAATATTGGAATTCGTTACAGTCCTTACAAAAGCTTCATGTCCTATTAATGTTTGCTAATGATTAAATGTTATATCATTTGGTAATGGTGCCGCAGTTCGTCAAAATACGTCTGAAGGGTAATAAAATGAAATCTGAACACTGACCTCACCAAAGGATCATTGTGATTTAAAATGATTCTCATCAAACGCCACGACCACACCCAGATGAGCGCAAAACACAGCAAATTTTAACTGGTTCTGAGAAAACTGCAAATCGATACTAAACCAACGCTTTCTTGATAGGGGTCTTTTTCCAGTAGGGGGTTAAGATAGCTCTTCAATGGAGTACTCACCTTTTATGAAAAGAGTCAGTCCTGTGGTCACAAGCAATGTCAAGAGTATCAATTGTATATTTTTAAGATTGTAGTGCGGCCTCAACAAATATTTTGCATCCGTATATTTGAATGCACACATTTTTTATTTTCGTTTCAAAAAATTTCGTAACAATAACAACCCCAGACCGACCATTCGTTTTTAGAACATGCTATTAAAAACGAATTCGAACCAGAACGGTCGCGCTCCATGAAATATTTCTACAAAGTCGTATGTTTAATATAAGCAAAGCCAAGAAAATAATAAGTTCTAAAAGATTAACAATCAAGGACCAAAAATGAGCCAGTTACAGACCTGATGGTTATTACGGTTTTTGCTCACTAAAAGAAGCATTGATTAACTTTGACATTGCCCTCTACACTCAAACTAACAAGTGCAAATCTAAAAACAATGTTAAACATTTAAGCTTGAAGTGAAGAAGAAACATCTACTTTTTTGATAGAGAGCTAGCTAAAAAGTTAGGCTTTACAACTAGCAATTTAAACCCACTCAAAGTTTTGATGCTGACCAGACAAAAACTACTAAAGAGGGGGAAAATCCGCTCGATCTTGCATTACATTCATTAACTCTATTCATTTGGATGAGCTGTGCACAGATGATAACATATATGATGAAGTCTCCACAACTGTTTTAAAAAGTCTTCCGTCAGGGAAAAGCATCATATTGCGATTATGAAATTATACAATTCCTAATTTACAGTTTAAAAGATTAGTGTGGGAGGGTCAGAATCAATATTAATAAAAATCAAAGGACAAAACAGAAAGTCGTAAAATTGTGATAACCTTGCACATTGTGTTGGAAATAAAATAATACTTACTAAAAACTAATGTCGCGTGGCCAGAAGAACCAGGAGTTAAATAGCGCCTGTAAGGTGTATACTTTTAGAATTAAAAGACCTTGCAGACGTTTGCGGGACTTTTGAAACAGAATGGTGAGATAGCGCTTTAGTATTTTTGAGTACACTACAGATGGTATTTATAATCTCAAAGAGATGGCGACAACAAAAGGTCTCCCTAAACTAGAACAGCTGCGCAATCAAGAAGCAAATAATGTTGGTCAGTATGAATATAAAATAGTTCGAAAACCTGACCTCAAATGGCACTTAGAACCATATTTAGAATGGGACATAAAATTTGAATTCATAAGCCCATTTACATATTTTAGCCGTCAAAAAGTTTCAGAAAAGCATTCAACTCTGGCCCTTTACATGTAAGTCTTATGCCAGATGACAATAGTCGGAAAGAGATTGAAATAAAGCCGTATGGGAAAAAACAGTACATCCTCCACAGAAGAGAAGCGGTTTTAAAAGATGCTTCTACAAAATTACAGTTCATGCCGCAAATGAAATTAGGGGACGCGTTCACAATAATATTTGAAAATTTCTGTCTTAAAAGATAAGGAGAAGGATGGGGTTGTGGGCGTTAGTGACGTCCTTTTTAAAGGAATTCTAATTAGCTGGCAAAACTTAGACGTTGACAGTCTTAAAGTTACTGTTGTCATTCTTCACAATGGTGAGGATATTAAGGTCATAACAACAAGCAACAAAATCAATATTAGTCTAAATAGAAACAATCTTACAGCACTGAATTGGATTAATCTTACACATTTAGGCCTTATAGGATTTTATTATACTGAACAAGTTTTGACAGAGAGCATGATAAAAACAATAACTGGATTAGATTAAATTCTAGTATAAAACTATGGAGCAGTTAAACTTTATGACAAAAACTCCTCATTGCTCATTGATTGTGGGCAGACTGGTTGTGGAAAAACAATATTTGTCCTAGACCTATTACAAACAGTTTATCGTTATAATTTTAATCATATTGTGGTTTTCTGTCCAACACTTAAATGGAACAAAGCATATCATAATAGAAGGTTTATATGGACTGATGATAACATATTTTTAGTTGATCCTAGCAATAAACTGAGTGAGTGTTTAGAACAGTTTTATAGACTGTTTGAAGGAACGCAGACACTATTTATTATAGATGACTGTTCGGCAGAAAGAGACATAGTTAAAAAGAGAAACACTTTGTCGAAACTAGCTTTCAGCGGAAGGCATGCTGGGATAAGTGTGTGGATTTTATGCCAGAAATATAACTCGGTTTTAAAGACTTTAGAGAACAGTTAAAGACTGTAGTTTTATTTCACATGAAAGACAAAGACTCATTTGAAGAATGTTTGCGCGAAAATGATGTTATTGAAAATGACCAGGAAAAACATAGGATTAAACAAAAACTGAAATCTGAAAAGTTTAGTAAATTAGTATTGAAAACGGATAACCCTACACAGTATATTTGTTTGTAGGGTCGTTATTTTTTGGTTACTTGTCAGAGAACAGGAATAGGCGGCTTTTAGGCCACTTTCGCCCAAAAACGTGGTGGAGTAGCAAGTGAGTCAGAATCGGTGTTTATACGTTCTCTATCCTGCTTCATTGGATCTGGATCTTTTCTGCTTTGCTTGTGCAGCTGTCAGGACAATATTCCCTTCACCTTTCATGTCTTCTGTGTATGTGAAACATTTGCGGTCGTTGTCCAAACTGTTACTGACTTTATACATTGCTATTTATTGGTCATGTCTTTTTCAATTTGGAAACTTTCTTGGTGCTGTTGTGGGTTTTTTCTCAATGTCCTCGCACCGATGTTCGATACAGCTTTCCTGGGTATTTTCACTTACTCACCGATCCCCGCCCAAAACGAACAAACAAACTCCCAGTCTGTTTTCAGTTAGAAGTTCTCATATGGTACTCTTCACCGTATAACCCAGTCTATTTTCAGTTAGAAGTTCACACATGGTACTCTACACCGTATAACCCAGTCTGTTTTCAGTTAGAAGTTCTCACATGGTACTCTACACCGTATAACCCAGTCTGTTTTCAGTTAGAAGTTCTCACATGGTACTCTACACCGTATAACCCAGTGGTACCTTTGGAGTAAACCAAGCATGGAAATTCCACCTGAAGAGAGAGTTTGCAACGTGCTCTGAACTCCCCAGTCCTATACATTGAGTACTGTGAAAGGCATACGATGCTTAGTGTATTCTTTGGGTTTGTAAAAGACATACGATGTGTAGTGTATTCTTTGGGTTTGTAAAAGACGTACGATGTATGGTGTATTCTTTGGGTTTGTTTATTCTTATACCTCAAATTATGAGTTCTTCATCTAGGGTTCGTTGATAACTGTTTTCGTTCTGACCCTGTGCTGAGTGACCAAACCTCAAACATATATTTTGCTTCCAGAACGAAGAGTAAGTCAGAGATATCTCCCTCAATTCTAGGATTTTCTTTTATCGTTCATGCTTTTGAGTTCTGCAGTGACTTCTGTTTATATTATTTCACCTTCCAGAGTTACTATACATATTCTTTAAGCAGCTTTTGTTAGATCATCATCCACCTTATTTATGTCGTATCTCTCTGCTCGCATTTTTGTCCCCATACAACTGTTCATAAAAGCTGTCCTAGTAGAATACCGTCGAACAATTAAATAGTGGGAGAAAACAAGTGCAGGTTAACAATTCTTCAGTCATTATAGTAATGACTTGGCAAAGATTTGAATTTAAAAAAAATATAAAAAAAAATAAGATGAAAAAATGGAGGGAATATATTATAAATATGAGAAACCCTTCACTAGCAGCCTGAGGGAACCATCGTACTCCCCTTCGAAGGCAGATCTATTTGTATTGCCTGCTCCTAGGCCTTTCGTCCGCTGGATCGGACTCATCAGGGAGACACGGCTGATTGTGTCTGTGCTCTTGGTGTCAAATAGAGACACACCAAAGTCCATAATTCTGTGGTGTTCTCATCACCAAGGGTTCAAAAAAGAATCCAACAGCACCCCCAAAGCAGCCAGCGAAGGGTAGTAAATGGAACAAAAGGAAAATGTGGAGAGGAAAAAAGTGCTTAATACGTAGAATACCGTTTGTGTATGTTCAGTTTATTCAAT
>CM031595.1:135515697-135518197 GCA_018398815.1 Conus ventricosus | reverse complement strand
GGATGGGGGCTGAGGGCCAATGTTTTGCGTCGTACGGCATTTGGCAACAAGGCTGTGAACACTGTACACTCTGTTCACGGCTGACACTAGCTGTCCGTAGTGCAGCCTAAAATCTAGATGCCTGTATTTCTTATGGTGCGCGCGCGCGCGCGCGCGCGTACGTGCGTGCGTGCGTGCGTGTGTGTGTGTGTGTGTGTGTGGTGTGTGTGTGTGTGTGTGTGTGTGTGTGTCTCTGTGTGTGTGTCTGTGTGGACTGTCTTGAAGTTCCATTTTTTTTTTTTTTTATAACAAATCTGGGACCTGACATTCAAATGAAATGTCTGGCGCTCTCAACACAGCGTAATGTCATCTGCTCTTTAAGATGTCAATTGTCCGGCCACCATGTCATAACCGCTAATGATGTTTATTTCTTTCATGATGGTTTTTTTTTTCATGACGTTTTTCGGGTTTTCTTTTTTCTTTCCTCACCCCCCCCCCCCCCTTTTTTTTTCCAGAATGATTATCTGACTTATTTGGAATGTGTCGGGTTTCTTTTTTTTATTGTGTGAGTTTAACAGCCCTAAACAGACCCTGTGTCGTCGGCAGGCTATCATGTTCGTAACTTGAAACTGGTGTTTGTATGACACTGCATTGAACAAGCTTAAACTTTCCGGCCGTTAATAGACTTCTCTTTAAGTAAAAATACACATTCTTCCTAGCCCGGGGGAGACGCGTCTGCAAGGAACACTGCATCGTGACGCCTCGTGTTGTAAGGTGCAGTCATGCCTGCGTGCGCGGGACTTGAATCAACAACGTCTCGGTTCCTAGGCGGGAGATGTTTGTCACCACAGGGCACCGCCGCCCCTCTTCACTTCACCCCCCACAAGACTCTTGAGCGCCACCGCCGTTTTTGACTTGAAGACTGTTCCGACAAGACAGACAGCCCTCGAAGGACTGTTGTCAACTCCATACCCGTGGACATCTCCTCACATTTTCAAACTTCAACAGACTCAACTCAACAATGCTGCAGCGCGCACTGGCGGGGTGTGGTGTGTGTGTGTGTGTGTGTGTGTGTGGGGGGGGGGGGGGGGGTTAGTAGAGTCGGGGGGTGAGGGGCCCAGAGAGGGCGCACAATGTGACGTTTTGTTTTCGTCTTTTATTTTATTCTTTTTTTTGGGCTCGACAAGCGTTCATGGGGGGGGGGGGGGGGGGGGGGATGGAGGGGGGAAACATGTGTACACCCTCGCCAGCCTGCGACGGCGATGTACGGGAGTAAGGAAAGGGGAGGTGGAGGGGAGGGGAGGGAAGAAGAGGGGGGAAGGCAGGGGGACGAGGTGGGGGGGGGGGGGGGGGGGGGGGGGAGAAAGGAAGAGTCTTCAGCCTAGCAGACAGAGCAGCTCATCAAAAGCGTCAACAGCGGGGCTGACAGAGGAAACCCCCGTGCAAAGTTATTAAAGCCTGGAGTAGTAAACACCGCCTGGGTCCCCTTCATGCAGCTTGCCCCCCCCCCCCCCCCCCCCCCCTTCCCTTGTCCCCTCCCTGCCCATCCCTTCTTCACTATTCCCTTCTTCCTCATCTTCCATCCTCCCCCTCTTCCCTTCCACCGCCCCCACCTCGCCTCCTGCTCCCCCCCCCCCCCCCCCCCCCCCAACTTTTATGGATTAATTATACGACGTCGACAGAAGGGGGGGGGGGGGGGGTGGTTAAGGGGTGGCCTTTTGTGCCGGAACGCCGTGGTCAGCCTTGCAACAAACGTGCCTTGTCTTAGTGAGGTCGGACCTTACCCACAGCTCTCGGGTCTCAACGAAAGGGAGCTAACTGCGTGGATACGTTGGGTTCATTCATTCAGGTTTAACGTCCGACATCTCTCTCTCTCTCTCTCTCTACCCGACCTGATCACGAAGCGTGACGGGGGAGATGACCATTCCGAAAGGGCTGGAGACAAGAGGGAAGGGGGGGAGGGGGATTGAGGGGGCCTATCTCACCGTGCCTCAACCCCGCCAGAATGGCAATGCGTGAGTGAAGACAGGCAGCGAAAGTGCCCATGGATATCTGGGCGTGCACACGCCGCGGGGTAGGAACTCTGGCAATGTCTGGCACTATCCTTGCTTCGGAAAATCTTCCTACTCCAAATCCTCCTGCAGCCTTCTTAATAGGAAGCTCGTGATTTTTTTTCTAAAAAGAACTTAAAATACAAAAGAAAAGAACAGAATAGAAAAGAACACAGCACCACCACCACAAAGTCCGAAATGAATGGGGAAATGCGCACGCCACACACCAGCCGTATAGCCTGACACGAGCCACTAAAGCAGTGGATGATGCTAAGAGGATGAAGGCTCTCACCCGCTCGGCCCTTTATCTCCGGACTTCAAAGCACGAGTATCACGTGCATAAAAGAAAGCTGATGTGTCACCGTGTGAGAGAGAGAGAGAGAGAGGGGGAGGGAGGGAGGGAGGGAGGGACGGACGGACAGACGACAGACAATTGGAGGAGAGAGAGAGGGGGGGGGCGAGGTGGAGAA
>CM031595.1:135488676-135514697 GCA_018398815.1 Conus ventricosus | reverse complement strand
TTTTCAAGTTCGCGTCAACGGATGTTACTTTACGAACGCCAAGCCGAAAAAGTCCGTGCAGTTCGTGGAAAATCGCGGAAAGTTCCTGGAAAAAAAAAAAAAAAGCAGCGTGGGCGGGGCTTAATTCTGTCGGTGGCTCTCACTTGCAGCACGGTACTTGCACCGTTCGCGTTTACACGGGGGTTCTTTCGTGCAATTAAGTAGTTGCACGTAGTTGCACAGAGGGGACTTGCACGAGCAGTTGCACGTCCGTGTAAACGTAGCATTAAGAGTGTTGGGACTTGCACGATGTGAGACATAAACACTTTACAGCAGACTCCATGAAAACCTTGTTCAGAGATGTCCCACCTGATGTGATCTTTGAATTTCTGATGGAGATTAACATTTCTCATCTGATCTGAGATTTTAGGGAGGAAAGATGTTTAACAACACTTCCGGTGTGTTTTCGGAAGGTGTGTTTTAAAGGGTTGTGTGAATGATTTTTTTTTTTAAATAATGACTTGAGTTGACTTCAACGCCGAGGCAGCCATGATATGGCCCTTTGCGGTCGGCTGAGTTATAAGCAACAATTCCTTACTTTACCCCCCCCCCCCCCCTCTCTCTCTTGCTCTCTCTCTCTGTTGAGTGTGTGTGTGTGTGTGTGTGTGTGTGTGTGTGTGTGTGTGTGTGTGTGTGTGTGTACGTGTGTGTGTGTGGGGTGTGTGTGTGTGTGTGTGTGTGTGTGTGTGTGTGTGTGTGTGTGTGTACGTGTGTGTGTGTGTGTGTGTGTGTGTGTGTGTGTGTGTGTGTGTATGTGTGTGTGTGTGTGTGTGTGTGTGTGTGTGTGTGTGTGTGTGTGTGTGTGTGTGTATGTGTGTGTGTGTGTGCGCGCGCGCGTGTGTATGTGAGTAATATGCATGCGTGCGTGCGTGCATACGTGCGTGCGTGCGTGCGTGCGTGCGTGGGTGCCTCTGTGAGTGTGTGTGTGTGTGTGCGTGCGTGCGTGCGTGCATGCGCGCGCGCGCGCGCGCGCGCGCGCGCGTGCGCGCGCGCGCGCGTGCGCGCGCGTGTGTGTGTGTGTGTGTGTGTGTGTGTGTGTGTGTGTGTGTGTGTGTGTGTGTGTGTGTGTGCGTGTGTGTGTGCGTGTGAGGCTGAATGTATACGTGTATGTCCAAGACTGTGTGTGAGTGAGAATGAATACATGAATGAATAAATGAATGCGCCAGTGGATACATGATTGATGTGGCCAAGCTTTACATACATGCATACATAAAAAGAGACGAAACGGTCCTTGTAAACCTACAGAGGGGAGAGTAAGAGGAGGAGTAGAATGGAGAAGAAGGGAAATGGAGGGGTGGAGGGATGAGTGTGTGTGTGGTGTGTGTGTGTGTGTGTGTGTGTGTGTGTGTGTGTGTGTGTGTGTGTGTGTGTGTGTGTGCCCGCGCGCGGAACAATCAAACGGGCACCAACTGCTGTGGCTATCACGTAACACGTCACGTGTACTTAAAAACGTTGTACGGTGATT
This sequence comes from Conus ventricosus, assembly GCA_018398815.1. Classification (NCBI taxonomy): domain Eukaryota; kingdom Metazoa; phylum Mollusca; class Gastropoda; order Neogastropoda; family Conidae; genus Conus; species Conus ventricosus. The sequence goes on along the minus strand of CM031595.1, from coordinate 135,513,193 downwards.
ATGGTCTGTAAAAGCCGACGAAGATCAGCCAGGTCGATCGGGGGAGGTCAGGGTGAAAAAAAGGGGTCAACAGCTGATGGGCTCCGTCATCGCTGTGACGAAAGCATACGAAGACTTTCTTTTTTTTTCCCTCTTCTTCTTTTCTTCTTCTCTCTTTCTTTTTCTTTTCTTTTTCCCCTCTTTGTTTTTTTTTCTATCTTTCTTTCCTTCTTTTTTTCTTTCTTTCTCTTTTTCTTTCTTTCGCTATTTTCTTTCTTTCCTTCCTTCCTTCTTTCTTTCTCTTCCTTCCTTCCTCCTTTGCTTTTCTTGTTCTCCCTTTCCTTTTCCTTTTCCCTTTCCCTTCCTTTCTCTTTCCTATTCGTTCTCTCCTTTACCCTTCCTTTTCACGCTCTTCTTCTCCTTTTCTTTTCATTCCCTTCCCTTCTCTTCCCTTCCCTCCCTCTCCTTCCCCTCCCTTCCTCTTCGTTGTAACCCCCCCCCCCCCCCCCCCCCCCTCCTTTCTCTACCCTTGCCTTTCCTTTCTTTTTCTTTCCCTTCCCTTCCTCCCTTCCCTCTCTTCTTCCTCCCTTCCCTCTCTTCTTCCTTCCTTCCCTCTCTTCTTCCTCCCTTCCCTCTCTTCTTCCTCCCTTCCCTCTCTTCTTCCTCCCTTCCCTCTCTTCTTCCTCCCTTCCCTCTCTTCTTCCTCCCTTCCCTCTCTTCTTCCTCCCTTCCCTCTCTTCTTCCTCCCTTCCCTCTCTTCTTCCTCCTTCCTCTCTTCTTCCTCCCTTCCCTCTCTTCTTCCTCCCTTCCCTCTCTTCTTCCTTCCTTCCCTCTCTTCTTCCTCCTTCCCTCTCTTCTTCCTCCCTTCCCTCTCTTCTTCCTTCCTTCCCTCTCTTCTTCCTCCCTTCCCTCTCTTCTTCCTTCCTTCCCTCTCTTCTTCCTCCCTTCCCTCTCTTCTTCCTCCCTTCCCTCTCTTCTTCCTTCCTTCCCTCTCTTCTTCCTCCCTTCCCTCTCTTCTTCCTCCCTTCCCTCTCTTCTTCCTCCCTTCCCTCTCTTCTTCCTTCCTTCCCTCTCTTCTTCCTTCCTTCCCTCTCTTCTTCCTTCCTTCCGATTTCTCCCTTCAAGTTTTGTTTTTTGTCTGTCACATTCTTCCAACAATGAGGACTCACGAACTTTGTCAGGATTTTACAAGTGCTAATAAGAACAAATTGAAACCTCTCTTGAATTAATGCGCTTTTTCTTTTTCGTATTACGCTTGCTCGAGACGCACACATTTTACGACATGGCACGGGTTATTTCCCTTTCAAATGAACTTCTATTGTATCCTTCATACTCTTTATAACAAAATGAAAAGAAAAAAAAATCAAGATCCCGCAGACAGGTATTCCGGGGAGCTCTTGGGGCATGTCATTGTGTCACCGCCTTCTGGAAATCATAATATGCTGGCAATTTCCCCTTTACTGTCACTCTATTTCACTTAATACTAAACAAAAATGATCTTTTTTGACTGTCGTTGGTGGAAGGCGGAAAATTAGACGAAGGGGCAGAGAAGTGAAAGAGATGTCTGGATCATTATTTTCATCAGATCTCGATGAGGCAAACACACACACACACACACACACACACACACACACACACACACACACACACACACACACACACACACACTCCTGGGTGTTGTGACTGGGCAACGGTACTTTCTGTAGTATCCGACCTGTATACTCACGGTACCATCTGTGAGTCTTCATTCTCTCTCCAGCGTGCGCGTGCGCGCGCGCGCGTGCACACACACACACACACACACCACACACACACACACACACACACACATACACGTGGTCGTATGCGCACTCACGTATGCATGCACGCACTTTCTTTCGCTCATGCGCGTGCACGCACGCACGCACGCACGCACGCACGCACGCACGCGCACACACACCACACACACACACACACACACACACACACACACACACACACACACACACATACACGTGGCCGTATGCGCACGCACGTATGTATGCACGCACTTTCTCTCATGCGCGCACGCACGCACGCATGCATGCACACACACACACACACACACACACACACACACACACACACACACACACATGCCACCAATTCTTCATCCCTAGATTTTCCTCCACACAGAACTCTCCCGTCACATCTACATTTACCGACGATCCCTTTCTGCCCTTGCCCTCACGCCTCTTTCCTCCACCCTCCCAATCACAGCACTTTAAGAAACAGTCATCCTAGAGATAAGCAATCCTCACCGAGAGTGAGATATTCAGCAACGATCAACTCAAGGATTAGAAATTCATATGAACTGTGAACACTTCAACAAAACCAGTTCAACAGAGAGCTTAGAGATTAACCATGTGTACAGACAGTGAACAATTTAACAAACCAATTCAAAGATAACGTAGAGGTGACCCTATTGTACCGACAATGAACAATTAAACAAAACAATTCAACAACCAGCTCAGGGATTAACAATTCGCACCGACAAACGATCTAACAAAACAATTCAATAGTCAACTAAAAGATGAACAAATCGTAAAACAGTTCGACAAAAACCATCCAACAACTAACTTAGAAATAAACGATCAGTACTAACAGTAAACAATGTAGCAACTAACGTAGAAAACATGTATTCGTAACGACAGAAAACAAACTCCAGCAACTTAACGAATTAACAGTCGGCACAGATAAAGAACAGAGCAACATCTTGTGACAACGTAAATTATCATTTTCGTAAATATGACAAAACAAAGGAACGAACGAAGAGTCAACATGGTCTGAAGCATATGTACAAATTAGAAGTTTGTCAAAATGCCAGCTTTATGTCAAGAGAGAGAGAGAGAGAGAGAGAGGAGAGGAGAGAGAGAGAGGAGAGTGAGAGAGAGGAGAGAGAGAGAGAGAGAGAGAACCCTGCGAGGGCTGTAGATGAGGCATGAGAAAATGGGGGGGGTCTGGGGGGGGGGGGGTAAGGGGGGGGGGCACTTCTTTCTTATCGGGAACCCCCTCTACGACTCGAACAACCAATCGTTCCATCTTAAAGATGGCAATATGGGTCAGGACGCTGCTTTGAAATCGACAGCTTTACAAACGGTGCAATCTACCCTCGTTCAATTTCAACGTAACGCATTCTTTACAGGAGGGTAGGCGGGCGACCCGTGGAGAGGTGATAGGGCTTTTGAGACCCTTGACTGTAAACGAGAATAAAGCCAACGAACCAGCTGGGGGGGGGGGGGGGGGGGAGTTGAGTTGGGGGTCGGGCGCTTTTCTTTCTTTCTTTCTTTCTTTTTTTTTTTTCTTTTTTTTTTCTCTCCCGATATAATGTATCTCCGGGCCTCTGAAAGATTCTTGGCTGTGTAATTTCCCCTTTTCTCTTGCTCTTGATTCGGCTTTTCTCTTTTTTTTTAATTAATTTTTTTTACCCTTTTAGATTTTTTGTTAAAACTGCTTGTCCGGTGGTATTCCGCTTTGCGGTCCTGTCATTATGTTTGTGACTAAAAAAGTCTTGGCACTTGTTATCACTACGACTGAAAAACATTCACGCTTTTTGTTGTCATACAGCGACTCTGTACAGAGACCGTCGACACAGTTCAGAAGAGGGACACTACCTTTGTTCGTTCTGCAGAGTTTACCTGTCTAGAACTATGCCTTTCGTGTACTTGTGTGTGTGTGTGTGTGTGTGACTGTGTTGTGTGTGGTTTGTGTGTGTGTGTGTGCGTGCTGTGCGTGCGTGTGGTGTGTGTGTGCATGTGTGTGTGTGCGTGCGTGCGTGTGCGATGTTTGTGTGTGTGTGTGTGTGTTTGTGTGTGTGTGTGTGTGTGCTGTGTGTGTGTGTGTGCGTGCGTGTGTGTAAGTGCGGTGCAATGTGTGCGGGTACGCAGGTGTGCGTGCGTCGCGTGCGTGCGTGCGTGTGTGTGTGTGTGGGTGTGTGTGTGGTGTGTATGTTGTGTGTGTGTTTGTGGGTGTGTGTTATTTAACTCATATGTGTTTCGCTACCTTTCTTGTTGTGAATCTGGGGAGAATCGGAGAAATTAGCGATAATAGCAGGGCGCTACACCATGCCTCGTTTTCTGCCCCCATCTGTCCGGACTGTATCTCGGCGACTTTCTTTGTCATTGGTCATCCTAAAGCAACGTTTCGTCTGATCTTCTCTCCAAATCCCGATGATCATCTTGTTCTTCGGCTTTTTTTCCGTTTTTTTTCTTTGCTCAGAAGAAAGAATAGAAAACACACACACACACACACACCACACACACACACACACTCACACACCACAACACACACACAACACAACACACACAGCACTCACCACAAACACAACACACGTTCGTTCCGTTCCGACGAAAGACCTCATACTGCACAGCTTGGGTGCCATGTTTGTCCTGTTATATCTGTCTGGTCTGTCGTGTGTCTCGTTTTTTCGTATTGTATTGCTTCATACTTGAATGTGTTATTCTTTTTACGGCTTCGTACAATGTACGTTGCATCACAGTGCTTCGCCCTGCTTTGTGCTATTCTTCCGTGTATTGTATGCTGGTCTTTCTTCACCTTTTTTTCTTTCTTCTTTTCTTCGCTTGTTGTCACACAGCGACACTCTGTACAGAGACTGTCCACAAAGGGACAGGGGGGGGGGGGGGGGGGGGGCACTGCTGTTCGTCCTGCAGAGTTCTCCTGTCCAGAACTATGGCCTTTTGTATTTTGTGGTTGTGTGTGGGGGGGGGCCCATACGAAAAGCGGGGTGCGTTGCAGTGTCGTGTGTGTGTGTGTGTGTGTGTGTGTAAGTGCGTGTGTATGTGTGCGTATACGTGCGCGGCGTTTGTGTGGTGTGTGTGGCGCGCGCAACGTGTGTTGTGCGCAGTGCGTGTGTGTGCGTTCCAACCTGATGTTGACCTTTGAATTTCTTGAGGAGATCAACATTTTTAAAAATCTGTTCTAGGTTTTACAAGAAGAATTTTTTTTTTAAACAACATTTTCCGTGTGCTTTTATACGGTGCAATTTAAAGGGTTGTGTGAAGGATTTCTTTTGAAACCTTGATGGAGTTGTTTTCAACGCAGCGGTTGGGACAGCCATGATATGGACCTATGCGAGTTCGGCTGGGCGCCAACGCACATTACTTTTCCTGCTGTGCTTGACCGTTCTCTTTTATTCCGGGCACTTTCCATCCTTCTTTTTTCCATCTGACAGCTGCTACGCCAAGTTCTCTTTTCTTTTCGGGAGAAGAAATCGGGGGGGAGGGAGGATGGGGGCGGAGCGGACGATGTTTTGCGTTGATCGTACGGATTCTTGGCAAACAAGGCTTTACCTTGTGAAACACTGCACACTCTGTTAAGGCTGTCACTATGCTGACCGTAGTGCAGCCTAAATCTAGAGCCTGTATTTCTTTGGTGTGTGTGTGTGTGTGTGTGTGTGTGTTGTGTGTGTGTGTGTGGTGTGATGTGTGTGTGTGGTGTAGTGTGGGACTGTCTTCATGTTCCTTTTTCTTCTTTTTTTTTTCTTTTCTGGGACTGAACATTCAAATGAAATGTCGGGCGTTCTAAACACAGGCGTAATGTCATCTGCTCTTTAAGATGTCAATTGTCGGCCACATGTCATAACCGCTTATGTGGTTTATTTTTCATGCTGTTCTTTTTTTTCATGTCGTTTAGGGTTTTCTTTTTCTTTCCCTTTTTTCCCCTTTTTTCAGAATGATTATCTGACTTTATTTGGAATGTGTATGACTTTTTTGGAATGTGTCGGTGTTTTTTTTTCTTATTTTCATTGTGTCAGTTTAAACAGCCTGAACAGGGGACCCTGTGTCGTCGGCAGGCTATCATTTTCCGTACTTGGAAACTGGGGTTTGTATGACCACTGCATTGAACATGCTTTAAACTTTCCGGCCTTGATAGACTTCTCTTTAAGAAACTCCACATTCTTCCTAGGCACCGGGGGAGACGCGTCTGCAAGGGAACACTGCATCGTGACGCCTTGTGTTGTGAGGATGCAGTCAGGCCTGCCGTGCGCGGGACTTGAAATCAACAAACGTCTGGTTCCTAGGCGGGGAGTTGTTTGTCACCACAGATCCACCGCAGCCCTCTTCACTTCACCCCCACAGACTCTGAGCGGCCAACGCGTTTTTGACTGAAGACTCTTTTCGACAGACTGACAGGCCTCGAAGGACTGTTGTGGATAATTTCCTCACATTTTCAAACTTCACGACTCAACTCAACAATGCTGCAGCGCGGCACTGGCGGGGTGGTGTGTGTGTGTGTTGTGTGGGGGGGGGGTGGGGGGGTAATGCGGGGGTAAGGGGCCCTGAGAGGGCGCACTATGTGACGTTTTGTTTTAGTTCCTTTTATTATTATTATTTTTTTTTTGGCATCGACAAGCTTCCATCGGGGGGGGGAGGGGGGATGGAGGGGGGACATGTGTAAGCCTCGCCAGCACTGCAACGGCGACGGACGGGAGTAAGGAAAGGGGAGGTGGAGGCGGAGGGGGAGGAAGAAGACAGGGGGAAGGAAAGGGGGGACGAGGTTGGGGGGGGGGATGGAAGAGAGAAAAGAAGAGTAGGCACGTTATAATCACCGATTTCTGAAATCACTTGTACTCACCACGTTTTTGGGCGAAAGGTGGCCTAAAAAGCCGACCTATTCCTGTCTCTGACAATGTAACCAAAAACTAACGACCCTACAAACCAAATATATGTGTAGGGTTATCCGTTTTCAATTCTAAGTTACTAAACTTTTCAGATTCAGTTTTGTTTATCTATGTTTTTCCTGGTCATTTTCTAAACAGCATTTTCGCGCAAACCATTCTTCAAATGAGTCTTTGTCTTTCATGTGAAATAAAACTACAGTCTTTAACTGTTCTCTAAAGTCTTTAAAAACGAGTTATATTTCTGGCATTAAAATCCACACACTTATCCCGCATTGCCTTCCGCTGAAAGCTAGTTTCGACAAAGTGTTTCTCTTTTTACTATGTCTCTTTCTGCGATCAGTCATCTTATAATAAATAGTGTCTGCGTTCCTTAAAACAGTCTAATAAAATGTTCCTAAACACACTCACTCAGTTTTATTGCTAGGATCAACTAAAAATATGTTATAATCAGTCCAAAAAAAACCTTCTAGTATGATATGCTTTGTCCATTTAAGTGTTGGACAGAACCACAATATGATTAAATTATATCGCTAAATGTTTGTAATAGGTCTAGGACAATATTGTTTGTCCACAACCAGCTTGCCCACAAATCAATGAGCAATGAGAGTTTTGTCATAAAGTTAACTGCTCATTGTTTTATACCTAGGAATTGTAATCTTATCCAGTTTTTTTGTATTTTATCTGCTCTCTGTCAAAACTATGTTCAGTATAATAAATCCTATAAGGGCTTAATGTGTAAGATTAATCCAATTCAGTGCTTGTGCTAAGATTGTTCTATTTAGACTAATATTGATTTGTTGCTTGTTGTTATGACCTTATATTTCCTCACCATTGTGAAGAATGACAACAGTAACTTTAAGACTGTCACGTCTAAGTTTTGCCAGCTAATTAGAATTCCTTTAAAAAGGACGTCACTAACGCCACAACCCTCATCCTTTCTCCTTATCTTTATAAGGACAGAAATTTCAATATTCTTGTGAACGCGTCCCTTAATTTCATTTGCGATTTGAACTGTAATTTTGTAGGAAGCATCTTTTAAACGCTTCTTTCTGTTGAGGATGTACTGTTTTTTCCCATTACGGCTTTTTTTCAATCTCTTCCGACTATTGTCATCTGGCATAGAACTAACATGTAAAGGGCAGAGTTGAATGCTTTTCTGAACTTTTTTGACGGCTAAAATATGTAAATTGGGCTTTATGAATCAAATTTTTATGTCCATTCTAATTATGGTTCTAAGTGCATTTGAGGTCAGGTTTTCGAACTTTTTTATATTTCATACTGACCAACATTTTATTTGCTTTAGATTGCGCAGCTGTTCTTGTTTTAGGAAACTCATTTTGTTGTCGCACCAACCTCTTTGCGTTTTAATCACCATCTTTAGTGTACTCTAAACCATACATGCGCCTATTCTCACCATTCTGTTCAGAGTCCGCAACGTCTGCAAGGTCTTTTAATTCTAAAGTTATAACACCTCTACAGGCGCATATATGTAACTCATGGTGCTTCTGGCCACCGCGGACATTTTTTTTTTGTAATCGTATTATTTTATTTCCAAAACAATATGCAGGTGATCACATTTCGGACTTTCCCTGTTTTGTCTTTGATTTTTTATAATAATATGATTCGACCCTCCCACAAACTATCTTTTAAACTGTAATTAGGGAATTGTATAATTTCATATCGCAATATGCTGCTTTCCCTGACGGAAGAGCTCTTAAAAACAGTGAGGTCCTTCCATCATATAAGTTTTAATCAGTGCTCAGTCATCCAAATAACTCATTATGTGTAATGAATGTAATGCAAGATCGAGCGGATTTTCCCCTCATAAGTAGTTTTGTCTGGCTCAGGCAATAAAACTATGAGTGAACGGTAAATTGATAGTGGTAAAGCCTACATTTTAGCTAGCTCTTCTATTCAAAAAAGTAAGATGTTTCTTTTCTTTCAAGCTTAAATAGTTTACTTGATTTTTTGATTTGCCTTTGTTAAGTTTGAGAGTATTGTCAATGTTACTCATTTGCTTCTTTTAGTGAGGCAAAACCGTAATAACCATCAGGTATTGTTAAACTGGCTTATTTGGTCCTGATTTGTTAACTTTTAATAAACCTTATTATTATTCTTGGCTTTGCTATATTAAACCAACGACTTTGTAGAATATTTCATGGAGCGCCGACCGTTCTGGTTCCGCAATCGTTATTAATAGCCATGTTCTAAAAAACGAAGGGCGGTCTTGGAGTTGTTATTAGCGTTACAATACATTTTTTTAAAACAAATTTAAAAAATGAGCGCATTCAATATCTGGCGCAAATATTCTGTATGGGCCGCCACTACAATCTTAAAAATATATAGCAACTGATACTCTTGACATTGCTGTGACCCAGGGGACTGATCTCTTTCATAAATAGGTGAGTACTCCATTAGACGGATATCTTAACCCCTATTGAAAACGACCACATCAGAAAGCGTGGTTAGTCATCCGATGCAGTTTATCTAGATACCAGGTAAACTTTGCTGTGTTTTGCGCATCAATACTGGGTGTGGGTGTCGTATGCTGATCATTTAATTCACCATGATCCTTTGGTGAGGTCAGTGTACAGATTTTAATTTTTCTATTACACGTTCAGACGTATTTTTCTGAACTGCGAGCGCCATTGCAAATGACAAACCGTTTATTCCATCTCAGGCAACATAATAGACATGAAGGCTTTTAAAAAGGATTTGTAAACGAAATTCACAATATTAACATCAAGAACAGGCTTTAGACAAAAAAGTTGGTCATATTATGGCTAGGCGCCTTTATTTTCGGGCACGCACAGAAAGTCATAAACTAAGACTGGCATCCTCCTTTCAAACTTTCTTTTCAGGCCAAAACAAACTGTTTCAGCCCGGGGTCCCTACAGCAAGAGCAATAAAACAGCATGGACAACATTTAATCTTAGACACTTCTAAGGGGGCCCTAACTAGCGGCGGGAATAGACCGAAATAAACGACTCTTTCGTTACTTACGTTTTGTGTGTTTGCTGGGGGCGCAAGCACAGGCAAGATCAAGATAACGGATCTTCTACTGGCTTTGATGCACTAAAAACAATACTTAGAAATTTACGTGGACGCCATTAATTCTTACAGTTGATTTACCTTCAAGTATTGAAAGATACCAAAAAGTTTACAATACGCAAGATCGAAAAGGAGACTTTGCTGTTGGCACTGATTTATAATGCTGCCTTCTGATCTCAGAACTCCAGATAGGTATAATATAAACTATAATAATTGAAATTCTTATAGCAGGCAATGAACAGAAGGTTGGAAAAACGACATAAATTCTCGAGCAGTAATATTACATTCAATAAAAGAAACACCCAGTTTAAGTCATCCAATGCCGAAGTCCAAAGCCCAAAGGCCATTGAATGGACTCGGAAAGCCTCGCGGACTCTGTTTCGCGATGACCCATGACTATGAAAGACAGCGCTTGTTCTTGGTTTTTAATGGCCTGGATTACTTGGTCTTTATCTACTAAAATTAACCCAACTATTTTGAGAATAATGTCCATAAGTGCTCGGCCTTAAAGCCATACTACATATTGCTTGCAGTAGACAAAAGCCAGGCTGACAATATTCCCCAATATTACTGGTAAAGCGTCCACGGCTTTACCAGCTAAATGTTTTTTTATAAATTCGCAAGATGATCATGCTGTTTTTTTTTCCATGATTTATAGGCGGAGGCGAGGCGGTGGAGGTACTGAACTTTGGCACTGCCGTGTAATAGCCAACTCCATGTACTTTTTGCACTCCTAAGGCAGTTTTAACGCTCTGCTAATGTGACTCCTTGCTCTCTAACAGTGTTCGTATTCGTTCTGCTAGTGTCGGTGTCTTCATATTAATTTTTTGTAGTTTCTTATTCTATTCACTTGAAGTTCGTATTGGTCTCGGTTAGTAGTTGCACTTCTAGTCTTGCTGATCTCTTCTTGTTCAAGATCTTTTAGTCTTTGTCTAATCTTTCTTTTTTTTTTTTTTTAAATATCAGGCCCTAAGTTGGCGTATCAGCCTCAAACGAGTTTTTCTTTTTCTCTTCTTATATGATCATCTAGTTCACCTAGTTTTGCTAAATTGTTTGTTTAATTGCCTTGCTGGTTCTTTAAAGCATGATCAAGGGCCTCTATTTCTCGCTTGGGTAGCGGGTGAGTCGTGTATTGGTCTTTAACCGCTGTTTCTTCTGAAAATCGGGATTTGCTCTATTACTTTGCTGCTGTTTGACATTAATATGAAGTTCCATGTTTTGTTATTTGGCTATCTGTTGGGTGTTCTTGTTGTATGTTTTGAAGTTTTAGAATCTGCTTCCGGCCCTTAATTTCGAGTATAGCAATGCAAGGCGATTTTGTACTTTCACAATGAGTCTATTCTAATTGAACCACAGCTAAAAAATTTGATGGGTCTGGTTTAGTTTGTAAGCCGAACAAAGTGGTCCATGAGTTGTTCACATACAAATGACATCTTCTAATTCATAAAATCATTTGGGTCTATAAAATTCGGGACGGTTCTAGGCTAAACTTTTGTAAAATGCCCCGACCGTACTTTCTCGTTAATTCACTCCGCATTGTGGCCGTGCCGTTGGCGCTGCTGTGTCAAAGGAGTCCTTTCTCCAAGTGTTCCAGGATCAAAAACATCTAATCTTCTTCACCCTTCAATTCCTGCATGTTTTTTAAATAATTAACTTTTTATTTTGTTTTATAAAATTGCACATGCTATGGCTCGATTCTTGACCCTTATTAGAAAGCTGAAAGAACCCCGTGGCGTGAAAGGGAAACAAACGTAATATACTTGTTCCAAATATCCATCTACTATTGATGCAGATCAAATTCTACTGTTAGATTTCCAGACTAGGAGCGGTGAATTTTGATTGTGCCAGGCTCTGCACGGGTTACTTTAAATAGAACTCGCTCAACAACTGACCCAAACAGAACAGTTGTCCAGAATTTGGCGGCGGGCATCGTTTAAGTAAATTTCTGTAAACTTGAGGGGCAAGAAGTATTTTCTTTAAAACATGCAGACAATTTTTTAACCTATTTGATCTTGGGCTAACCGCGAATGAAAGTGAAGATCTTTGCGTTTCAAGGAATTGCAATGAAGAAGCACTAAAACTTAGAATAGGCTGCCGCCGAACTTGCCTCAGGTGCTAAAGCAGAAAAAAAGGCTTTAGCTGTAAGTTATGCATATGGTAATCGCTTTTCCCATTCCCCTAGATTTTGAGTTGTAAAAGCGAATGCGCCATACTTTAAGGAGCAATTAACAAGACAGATTGTCATATGAACTAATTGTATTGAATACAAAGTGTTATCAAATCACAGTCGCCGAAGCAAAGTACAGCATTTCTGACATCTTGTTAGAGTTTGACGTTGTTAGCAACTTGATTTAGCAAAGCTGATTAAGGGCCAATATAAGACAAAATTAGCATATATACGAAAACGTGCGTCATTCATTCAACACATCCTTAAAGCAGGGCAGGACGCTTATGGAATTTTGTTTTAGCGTCGCAGTAAGATCGCTTAAAGGTATTTTATTGCTTGTTGTGATGATGCGAAGAACCTTTCGATAAGAGCAAGTGAAAGGTTTTTAATCTCAAAAATAACGAAAGTGCAATGTACAATTGACGGCAGTCCTAACCAAAATCTTTGCTAGCGGTCTTAGGCCTTATCATCATGTTGACGAAATAAGAAAATTGTTTGGGGTGGGAGGGGCAGAAGTCAACTGTAAGACCTTGCGTCTAAAGATCTAACCTTCACTGTGTTAGGCTTGGTTGATTATTTACATCAATATACGGTTTATGGATGACCTAAGGTCAACAGAGGATTAATCAGGTGCATAGAAGGGTGAGAGAGGTTAAGACGTGTAACATTCAAATTGAGAAAAGAAAAAGAAGTGATAAACCGCTTAATGTACATTTGTTTTATTAATTGATGCGCCACAGCTGAATATTGGGATAGCAGATTACAATATGTAAAACTACTAAATTATTTTTTTCATTTTATAAAAAGCATGTTGTTCAGTTTACTCCCAAATGTGCTAAAGCACCGGAGTTGCCTAGAGAAATGATAGTAGAAAACCCCTAGCCATAAAAACCTTTAGATTAACAAACTGTACACAATGCAACAAAAACTAGAGCTGGACTCTTTCAAAATAACAGCAAAACTAAACGAAGGTATTCTGCTGCCTTTAAATGCTGTTACACGATGTTAATACTGGAACATCACACTATAAGCGCTCTATCGGCAGGAACGAGTGTTGGTCTTTTAGCAAACGGGCATCGGCGCAACCCGCAGCTTTGCTCTAGGCGGGCTGTCTTTAGCCCTCGGCTCTGTGTTCGTTAGCTGTAGGTGCTGCTAGCAAAAAATAAAAAACTAAACTCCAAAAGCACAGCCATGGTTCAAACTAATATAAAATAAACAGCTAATTAGTTCTTCAAAAACTGACAATAAATAAAGCGCTAGCTGACTCAAACATCACGGTTGAAGATTTAATCGTTTACCTGGGTCCGATTTTTGATTGGACTAAAAGACCAAAGTTTGATCTTCATGAAAGGCGGGGACAAGTTTTTCTCATCAGCATACCCGAGCAGATAAAAAAAAGGAAATGCTTAAAAAAAGTAAAACGAAACATTAAACTCTGCTTCTTACAACAGCTCACATTAACTATGCCAAAGCGTTTATAATGTAGTTTAGGAGTCCAAGCGCAAAAGACGTTGATATTGGTTCTGATTAAGTTTTTTTGTATTAAATAATATTTTGAGTTTAGAAAAGAAAGAGACTCAACATGGCTAAGATATATGAAGGACAAGACGAATTTTTTGAAGCTATGCAAGAAAATTTGTCAAGAGCCACTGAATGATATTGATTGAGAAGTATTTGATCCAGCAAGCGCTACGGCAAGTGTTGGTTCATGCTATTCTTCAAGTATCCAAGTAAACTAACAATAGGACCCGCCCAGTTAAGTAATGTTAGCTGTTTTTAATCGACTAATGTAACAATAAAATGAAAGAAAATCTAGAAGTCTGGGTCTCAACTAAACAACAGACTATTCTTTCTCTAATGACTTAACGCCTGGTTGGGCAGAACGAACTGCTTGCACAGTTTGACGCGCTGCTGAAGAAGCCAAAATGAGAGGCTTCTGGTTGGTCGAGGAAGGCGAAGTCCTAGAGAATCAGATTATAACAGTCTAAAGTATGCACCCGATTGTTGGTGCAAGTCTCAATTCCACTACCTCCAGCATTAGTTGCAAAAAAAAGCAGTTCTAAACATAAAGATAAGACAACAAATGTTTTATGTGGTGTGTTCTTGCAAGGCTGCATTACCGCCGCAAAAACGCAGAGAGAGTGTTTCTAAACTATCGCCCTTACATCAATGATTCTTAACTTTAGTGGAATATCCTTTCCCGTTAGCGGTGGAGTCCCATTGATCTGTTTGAGAACCAAACAAACCCATAAATGTTAATGTCTACACCATGGGGATGAGGAAAGATTTGGTGCCGATTAAAGTGTCAAGAACCAGGCCCAACCCAATAGGTAATCCAGACAAAAGCCATGTTGAAACTTACAGCTGATGCTTTCACTCAGAGGGCTGCCGCATTAACACATTGATACGCACCACATGAGTAGATTATTGGACCATACTTCAAAAAATGGCATAAACAAGAAATTCTGCAGAAATGTTTAACAAGAATGCCATCTGTTCATGCCGCAAGCGAACATAAGATACATTGTATCGGCCCAGTTGACTGTAATACAGAACTAACTACGCCCCCGCCGGATCTAAAGTTTAGTTTTAAGAACGGGAAACGGCCCTGCAACATTCTCCATATGTTGTTTACGCAGACTTTGAATCACTCCATTGTTCCTTCATGAAGGGGCCAGCGCAAAAAAACTTCGAAAAAACAGTCTTAATGAGTAATCATCAGATTTGTTCATTTGCCTTCATTATTGTCAGTCGGATGGCGCTCATTCAACGCCTGAATTATACAGAGGACCAGATGATGCGGCTAGAAGATTTTACAGCAGCATTGCAGCAAGTTGCGTAATGACTGTTATAATATCTGAATTTATCTGAATTCTAATGATTCCTGATGATCAACAGCACGTATGACTAGCCACGCTTTGTTGGGTGGAATTTGCGGTTTAGAGCTAACGCCAAGAGTGTAAACCCCACAGTAACGGGACCATGATCACATTATGGGAAGTTTAGGAGGAGCGGCGCATAACAAATGCAAATCTTCATAAAGTTTGAACCAAAGACATGGAAGCTGCCTCTTCTTTCATAACTTGGCGTGGTTGCGACTTATCATCTTATATTGGCAAGCAGTAACCAGCGCCTTCCAGGGTAGCATGCCATTGCAAAGTCATCAGAAAAAGTACATGTTGTATCACTTAAATCAACCATTGTCTTTTACGACTCTATGCAACACATGATGGGCTCATTAGAGGGGACATGGCTATGTCCTTAATGTCCTGCCCAATAACGGCAGTATATTTTGACTCTCAAAGCTTGTTAGAAAGGATGTGTTTACCATTTTGAGTACATGAAACTGTGGGAAAAGGGTTTGACGAAGAGGACGCTTTCCTCCTAAAGGCGCGTCTTGTCTAGTCTTAGAGGAAGGGACATTCCTGTTGATTCTGATTACCAGCATGCTCAAGATGCGTGGCAGAAGTTAGATTGTTTTAACGATGGGAGGACTATCATGATTCCTACTGATGGATGATACATGTTTGTTAGCGGACGTCCTTTGGGAAAAGATAGAAAGCCTGCATGATAAACATTATAGCCTAGATCCCGCCATTTCATTTCTGCGTCAGGGATGAGTTGGGATCTTTTAAAGTTTACTGTGGAGGTACGATTGGGGTAAATTTATTGTTCAGATTTAACCAATGATTTAGATGATTGAAAACGGGTAAGGGTTGCGGGGAGGAATTAGTATGGCGTCGCATCATTACTGTAAAGCAAACAACAAATACTTGGATCATTATGATCGAGTAAAGGTCTAACATCTCATGTATTTAGATGAAAACAATCTGTCATCGTTGGGCAAATGGCGAATCACTTCCATTACGTAACTTTAAAAATGTACACAGGTCCGAATAAAAAATTCAAAAAGGGCATTAAGGTGGTTTTGAACAGTTTAACGCCTGATTCAGCAGCGTGGTTTCATTCTAGAAAAGTGGACTTAGGAATATCCTTCATGAACTCCTGACCTAGCATATTGACTACCATTAGCAGCAGAAAGTCTAAAGATGGATCCAAGAGAACCACCTAACTTGTTGCCTAATCTTCGGGGCAAAAAAAAAATATGTCTGTCTTTAAAGGACTTCTAAATTTTATTTAAGACACGGTTTGAAGTTAACAGCTGTTCATCGATAATGTTTTACTTTTGTATCAAGAAACGTTCATGAAACCATACATTCATGAAGAACCACTGATCTTAGAAACTAAATCCACAGATGCTTCAGAAAAAAGACATTTTCAAGCTGAATGAAACAACAGTGTTTTGGAAAGCTAGGAGAAATCCGCACAAGCGTAAGATTTCAGAATGGGTCACCAAAGTGAACGAAAGCAATTAAAGTAACTTCAAAACCTAATTATCAGGACTTTAGAAGATTTCAATGATTCTGCTTTTTGGATTAATGATGAAAAAAATGAAAGTCAATTTAGCAAACTGTATTTATTGGGTTTACTGTTTTAGAATTATCAAAGCCTTTTGATGTTGTGTTTCTTATGACTACTTTAAGCCCTCGTATCCTGAGTCCAGCGTACTTTACCACTGATTACAGACAGTTTTTGTTATAGATATTCCTCTGAAGAATCTATAATGACAGGAAAACCGAAGTGGCTAAAGGGCAAGCAGGATGTATGATACATCTGGATTACCTAAAAGATTCGGCTTTGCATTCATCCGTTAATTAAGAGGTTTTAGGGAACGATGAAGGATGAATTATCTGGAAAGGTGATCAAGGAGTATGTGGGGTTAAGATCGAAAATGTTAGTATTTCGAGCCAGGAGAAATTCATTAAGAAAGCAAAGGGATATCTCGCTGCGTTGTGCAGTCAAACATATTCACATGACAACTCTAAAGAAGCTTGTTTGGCTATAAGACTTTTTCATCATTCAAACGTAAAACTGCGATCTAATCTACATGAGATCAAACAACAGTTGTAACAAAAGAAGTCATAAGATGAACAAACACCAAAACGGGTGTTTGTTAATCAGAGTTTTCATATGCAATCGGGGCACTGGAGAACGCATAAACAGGGGTGCGTTTATATTTTTCATCAACTGTTATTATAAGATTCATCATAGCTTCATCCAATTCATTTAATCTTTTCTCAGGTTTGCTTGACGTGTTCGATTTTTTTTATTATTTCAGATATTCTTTTTCCAATTTGGGGGTTTGAGTTGTAGGTTATCTGGATGATTTTTGCATGCATGAGTAAGCCCGTAAATGTTTACTTAATAGCATTACACGCATGAAAATGATCCCGTATCATTTTCAAGGTCTCTTCCTTTACCATTCTTGTTTCGTTTGCACTTCCTTCTGAGCTTCCATTTTAAAAATCTCAAATATATTTACGTAAAATTAATTAAAGCGGAACTGTGGTTTTGCGGAATTATCTGGGGCAAGTTCTTCTTTCACAAAATCTTTGAGGGCTGGTTGATTTGTTGTGGGACAGTGTCTCGTATATAATACACGGGTGGATTCATCTTTACATTCTTTTTATTTCATACGGGTCAACACTCCAAACTGGGATCGGTTGCCCTGATGCGAGGTGTCCCCTTCCGCTTCTCCCGGTAAATAAAGGTACTTACTTTCAACCATACGGTTATAGTTTGCTGTGTGTACTGGAGTCTTCAGCATCTTTATTGTTTTTCTTTTGATTGCTTCTACTGGTTTTAAGCCCTTTAAATTCTTCCATTGTCATTGCGCGCAAAACTGAGGGCAGTCTTCATAACCCATTCTGTGTTTGCGAGAATTGTCAATCATGCTCTTGTGATACTGGTAGAGAAAAAGTATTTCAGATACGTTTGTTAAAGTTTTCAACTTAAAGCCTGTGATCTGTGAACTCCTGGAATGACTCTTTTATGGTAACTCTATGTTTTAACAATAATTGATTCACTTGGCCTTTTAAATTTTTCCATTCATCGAACTTGAATTCATGCCGAGGATAAGTTAGTGGCCTCGTTGATATATCAGTTGTATGCAACTGCAACAGCGAAGCACTCTTTTGTGTTATGTGGTTCTTGCATCTTTGTATCTTGAAGCCTGTCAATGACTGGAGTGCGTACTTAATCATTTTCGTCTATCTATCAGAGTGTAAATAAGAAGATCCATTTGATGGGGGTCGTTTGCGAGTTGTATAACAAAAGTGTGGTTCTCTGTTATTTCGTCTCTAGGGATGTAATAAATTTGCAAATTGCTTGTTTAGATAACCATTTCTTTGCTGTTTGTTCACCTAATCCTGCCGCTTGGCTTAGGCTTTTGTATTGCTGTGATGCCCTTCCAATATCCTTTGGCGAATATAGATTTTGTTCATTTTTTAATCAGCCAAATATTAAGCGCAACAAAATACACGAGGTTCTACCAACGGACAATAAACGCGTTTTCTTGCATCATTTTGTTTTTCTGATGGTTGATAAAAGTCACTGAATTTTGGTAGGGGGCAATGTCTGGACTGGTTTGCCTGTTTCTAGATAATATTCTTTTTATGCTTGTTAACAATTTTAAATGTGTAAGGCTGCATGCCCCTGTTCTTTCAGGGTGTCATTATAAAATCCTAATGCTAAGTCTCTGCCTTTTATAGGCGGTCTTGTGCAGCTGCTGGTTGCTCCATAGGCTTTGTTATGTCTTTTTCTCTCGCTGTCATCCCGAAGTTACTAAATGCAAAAATTACTGCCGCTAAAAGGCAGGCGCATTCACCACAGCGCGCCTTTCATTATGCGATGTGAAGCCATTTGTTATAAATGTATTTTTTTTCTTATTACATATTTATATTGTCTGGGAATTATTCCTTGCTTGTTAGAAAAATCTTTCGTGGCAACCGAAGGCTGCAATGATAGCAATCAGCTTTGCTGAATCCTCAAAGTCTAGTTTGCCAAGATCTGCGGGTTTAATTCTTTAACAAGCTTTTACCAAGATTGAGTATCTCTACTTTTTAGGCCTCAATAACAGCTGAATGGTATACAAGGTTGGGAACAGTTTTTTCGTGATGATCATTTTTTATAAATAAAATAAATTATAATTTAATAAAAACATGAACAGTGATGATCTACTACAGCTACAAGGCAGCCTAAACCTTCCCGAACTTATAAATGACCAAGTTGATGGCCAAGCTGTTATGCCCCAAAAGGAGAGGTTGTATTCTTTAGCAGCGTGTGGAAAAACAAAACAGTTCCTCGGAACTGAATTCAGCATTGAACAGATTCAGCAGATGTCTCCACAAGACATTTTAAAGTATCAAAAACAGGTATGAAGCGCAGCTAGGGTCTAGAATGGGTGAAAAGTGTTGGGCAAACGGTTCTTAGTTTGTACACTAAACTAGTCAGTAGATTTGCTCCCATTGATTCTGAACAAGATCTTACGTATGATTTAACGCAAGATCCGGTTTTAACAAAGACATTAGAGTCTCTGGGGTGTGATTTATATTACAGATTTGGAACATTGTTATCGCCATTAATCATGGGATTAATTACTTTTAATCATATAGATTTTATTTCCCTTCAAAATGAACGAGCTGGAAAATCATCAGAACCAGAATCAGGTGGAGAAAGTAACCAAGCCAGAAATCATCAGAAAACCCACTGAACCGGGTGGAACCTGTGAAAAGAATCCTCATCCTGGCGTGTTAAAGCAGGAAAAAAATTAGCAGAGTGGAACAACAAAAAAATTAATGTTACAGCATCATGAAAACATAACGCCGCCAGCGCCAGAACAAGTTGGTTCAATGCCGGCTAAAAAAAACTCCATGCGATACAAGACCTACAGCACCAAAGTCTTCATGGAATATTGAACTTAAAACTGTTGCCATTTTTGGCGCCATTGCTGCTGTTGGGGCAGTTATTGCGGCTATAAAATATATACCGATGGCAACAGAAACAAAAGCAATCAAAAAAATCTGAGCCACTAAATGCAGAAAAAGACACCAGCACGCCAAAACCGCCAATAACAAAGCATTATTTTGATCCATTTGAAATGTAATAATATTTTAAGAACTTAATTTTAAATTTTTTAAATAAAAATAGATCATGGCGTATTATAAAATGATAAAGTCAAAAAATAAAGACATGGAGTCTATAAAAGACATTTCCATAGACCAGAATTGTAATCAATGCGGTTGCTTCGGATGTAAAACCTTCCTTAAGATTTATGCAGAGAACGCTGAGCAAGACATCCTCAACGATGACGCGTTTTTTGAGGCGTGTGTGTACTATATTAGGCATCTGCTATTTAAGATAAAAACATAGCTTGTATTTTTTTGATAATTATAAGATAACTTAATAAAAACTTGGTTGTACTTAAAGGATGACTTAATCAAGAACTTATTAAGAACTTGATCAAGAACTTAATTAAAAAACTTAATAAAGAACTTATTAAGAACTTATTAAAAACTTGGGGAAAACTTAATTAAAAACTTAGAAGTAACTTAAGTAAGAACTTGGGGATAACTTGAGAATGACTTAAGGACAACTTAGAAGTAACTTAAGTAAGAACTTAAGAATAACTTGTTAAAAACTTAGAAGGAACTTGAGTGTGTGCATGCGTGGGGGGGGGTGGGGCAGGTGGGGGTGGGGGTGTGCATGCGTGGGGGCAGGACAAAACGAACAACAAACACAAACAAACAACAAACACACAATAAACAGTCCGGGGTGGGGTGGAGGGACGTGCGGCGTGGGGTAGGCCAAAACACACAAACACCAACAAACAAACAAGAAGTAGAACTACCGGGCTGTGTCCCGCGCGCAACCTCAATCAACCCCAAGTGATCACATAGGGTCGTTTGGCCTAGTTTGCCCCTGAGCTTTGCTGGCGCGGCAAGCCGTTTCTTCACTGACGTAAGATCTATTTTTAGATACCGCTCATGCAGGAGCGGTCGGGTTTTGTTTAGAGTTGGCTGCTAGCAACAGTGCGCGCGGCTGTAAGACGATCACATAGGGACGTTTGACCTAGTTTGCCACCGAGCTTTGCAGGTGCTGACGTCATTGGCAGCAAGCGATCACATAGGGTTGTTTGACCTAGTTTGCTGTGCCCTCAGAGTTACAGCAGTATTTGCTGTAGCCAAGCTTTTATGGGGAGCTCTAATCGCCAGTAGTAGTACATCCAGCATTGTATATTTAAAGCATTTATATGAAGATAGTGCTGGCCACACACTACTCCTCTCCATACTAGTAGATGTACTAAGGTCTGCCTAGCCCTATCTAGTTTGTTTGCCAGAACATTCGAAAATCGCCATTCAGTTGCATAAGGGCACACTTGAAGGCAGATGAACTGGTTAGAATTAGAAAAGTAGAAAAGTATACACATCTTAATACACAGATCAGCTTGCTACATGAACACTGAATCTGTAGTTAACAATCAATCAAGTCTGATACAAACTAGGAACATTTTTACGTGGGAGGAACAGCAAAAATGTTTCAAATATAAGAATCAGCCGTGTTTACCTCCGCCTTAAGAAATGAACGCCATGTTTTTTAAACATGGCTTTAGGCCGTCTCAAGCCAGCTCCCAACAATCAACGCGTGATGGTTTGTTTTGCTTCGGCCAACTTTCAACAATGCAGCGCCATTTATTAAATAAGAAACCATCTCATCAATAGACGAACACGTATTAAAACTAGCTACATCTTGTTTCATTTCCTTGAACCAACAAACTCTCCGGTTACAACATGCTTCGCCTACCAGTTAAGCGCAATAAAGAACAGAGAAAGAGGCGGCTCTCGCTGTATAGCGAGGAACGTGTTAGCACACACCCGCTGTGCAGCAGACATGTGAATAGTTGGCTTGCCTTCACTGACTGACTCAACTAATTCTTTCAACAAATACTCTAACATGCAGTTAAAGTAAAAAATTATGGCCTCGAATAACACCTGTTCTTCAGTAACGTTTTAGCCATTTTAAAATAACACAATTAAAACACAGTGGTCACAACAGAGCGCCGACGAAACACACAGCCTTCTTGAGTAGTGGATTAAACAACAATGGCAGCCCCAGTCGTGCCACGACGACAGCCTCGATCTGATGTGACGACGTGGCAATGTGGTGTGAGCAGCTGCTGATTGGCTAGGCTGTAACGGCGAGCAGTGTAGGAGGGGGAAGAGGGTGGAGGAGGTGCAGCAGTATTGATTTTTTGGCCTGTGTGTGAGTGTGTGTGTTTTCTCTGTGTGTGCAGGTGTCCGTGTTAGTTTGCGTGGGTGTGTGTGTGTGTGTGTGTGTGTGTTTAGAGAGAGAGAGAGGGGGAGAGAAAGAGAGAGAGAAAGAGAGAGAAAGTGTCTGTGTGTGTTAGTGTTCGTGTTAGTGTGTGTGTGCCCGCCTCTCTGTCTGTCTGTCTCTCTTCTCTGTCTGTCTGTCTGTCTGTCTGTTCTGAGGCAACTTAACTTTGTCAGGGCTCTCCCCACGCTGCAATTAACATACCGCGAAGTAATCGGATAGCCTGGTGCACCCACCGTGTATATGGCGCGTTCAGCCACAACTGCTTTTCCTGCGTTACCTATGGGAATGTGTTCAGGCCTGGCTACTTTCCCCACGCTACTCTATGAAAACTTTAGTAAATTAGTATTGAAAACGGATAACCCTACACAGTATATTTGTTTGTAGGGTCGTTATTTTTTGGTTACTTGTCAGAGAACAGGAATAGGCGGCTTTTAGGCCACTTTCGCCCAAAAACGTGGTGGAGTAGCAAAATGAGTCAGAATCGGTGTTTATACGTTCTCTGCCACTGTTGCCGGGGCGCCGTGGTCGCTGTCGTCTGTGTCGCCGTCAGTGTGTCACCACTGCTGTTATCGCCGGTGCTGTGACTCCACTGATGTGGAAGCCAGTGTGTCACTGTCACTGGTCGCTGTCGTCTGTTTTCGCCGTCAGTGTGTCACCGCTGCTGTTATCGCCGGTGCTGTGACTCCACTGATGTGGAAGCCATGTGTCACTGTCACTGGTCGCTGTCGTCTGTGTCGCCGTCAGTGTGTCACCGCTGCTGTTATCGCCGGTGCTGTGACACCACTGATGTGGAAGCCAGTGTGTCACTGTCACTGGTCGCTGTCGTCTGTGTCGCCGTTGGTGTGTCACCGCTGCTGTTATCGCCGGTGCTGTGACTCCACTGATGTAAAAGCCAGTGTGTCACTGTCACCGGGCGCTGTCGTCTGGGTCGCCGTTAGTGTGTCACCGCTGCTGTTATCGCCGGTGCTGTGACTCCACCGTTGTGAAAGCCGGTGTGTTTACTGTTGTGTCTTCTCGTCTTCGGCAGGCAGGTTCGTCTGGTCACCGTCACCGTCGCTGTCGTCGTCGTGAGACAGTCAACATTGTCGTCGTGTGGCATGGTTTTTGGTTTTTTGTTTTTTTTGTGTGTGTGACATTGAAACACCCGAAGACATTGGGTTTTGGATGTGCGTACATGAAGGATGGATGGTGATTAAAAAGGGTATGACTGAAGGGGTGAATGTGCGCAGTGAATTATATGCTAAAATGAATATAGTTAAGTGAAGTTAGTATAGTTTGGTTGTTGTTGTTTTTTTTGGGGGGAATTGGATTTGGAAAAAAAAAAATGATTTGTATTATGCTATGTGTAATCTGCGGATCTGGGAAACACTGCACACCGTGACTGGAAAAGGGGTCAAATAACTGGTTGTGGCGGCCTTGGCCGTTGGAACCGTGTGTTTCAGGCTGGGGTCTGAGACGAGTATATAGAAGATTCCGGTCATTGATTGTTGTGTCGGGAATAAAATTGTTTTATTGTCAGTTCTTGTGTGACGTGTTATATGTTTAATGGGTTAGTTGTGGGAGGGTTTTGTTTTTTTTTACGTCCGGCTTAGCGATCCGTGACAGTATTTGAGAAGGGTGAATGTAGTATGACTTTGTAAAGCGCTTAGAGAAATTCGTTTGATTAAGCGCTATATAAGAAACCATTATTATTATTATTTGTTTTCTAATCATTTATTTGTTTATCTATTTTTATGAATGTGTGTATGCATGTATTTATCTATTTATTTATTCATTTATTTATTCGCTTATGTGCGAAATCGGAAGATGTCTCTTGTCTACACCCCCCCCCTCCCCCTCCTTTCTCTAAATTCCCCTCCTCACACACCATCTGCCCCCGCCATTCTCTCACTGCCATTCTCAAAAGGCAACAACAACAACAACAACAACAGGAAGAAGAAGAAGAAGAAGAAGAGGAGGAGGAAGAGGAGAAGAAGTCGAGGACAAAGAAATAGAACATGAACAACAACAAAAAACCAAGAAGAACAAAAATGAGAACAAGACGATGACGACGAGGAAGATGATGAAAATAAAAGAAGTAACTGCAACAAGCATGAACAGGAGATGAAAGCAAAGTGATGGAATAGGCAAGAACTCTGCTAAGAAGAACACAGCAACAGAAAGAGTAGAACTCAACCAACAGCCACATAGCACACAAAAACACAAACACACATCATATGTTGGACTAATTGTGGTCCAGTTCATCCCTGATGAACATAGAATGTCTGATTTCCCTTGGGAAAAGGGAAGAAAAAAAGAAAAAAGAAAAAAAAAAAAACAACAACAACAAAGGAAAAAAAAGAGAAAAAAGGAAAAGAAAAAGAAAACGTTGCCATCTGACATTGGTTAAACCAGTTGGACTTCCGGTCATATGAAGTGCACGTCAGATC
>CM031595.1:135487205-135488576 GCA_018398815.1 Conus ventricosus | reverse complement strand
TTTAGGGGGGGGGGGACTGGAAAAACTTTAACCCCTGAAAAAACCACTTAGAGGGAAAAAATGGTAAAACAGTTTATCTGAGAAAAACACCCCTGATCCGTGGGGGGGAAAACAGGTAAAAGGGTTTATATCCTGAGAAAAACCCCCTTAGGGGGAAAATGGTAAAAAACTTTTCACCTGAGAAAAAACACTCGTGATCCTTGGGGGGGAAAAACGGGTTTTAAAACGGTTTCATCCTGAGAAAAAAACCCTTAGAGGGAAAAAACTGGTAAAACAGTTATCATCCGGAAAAAACACTCTGACCTTAGGGGAAAACGGGTTTAAAACAGTCTCTCCTGAGAAAAATTCTTGGGGGAAAAGGGTTTAAACAGTTATCACCCTTGGAAAAACACTCCGGGTTTTTTGGGGGGGGGGGGGGGGGGGAAGGGTTAAAACAGTTATCACCCTGAGAAAAACACTCGTGTCCGTAGGGGGAAAACTTTTTTAAAACAGTCTCACCCCGAGAAAAAATCTTGGGGGAAAAACTGGTAAAATAGTTATCTTGAGAAAAACACTCTGCCCTTGGGGGGGAAAAAATGGTAAAAAACAGTATCATCCTGAGAAAAACACTCCTTAGGGGGGGAAAAAATGGTAAACGTTATCACCCGAAAAAAACACTCGTGATCCTTAGGGGGAAAAATGGTAAAACGTCATACCCTGAGAAAAACACCCCTTTTGGGGGGGAAAACGGGTTAAAACAGTTATCATCCTGAGAAAAACATCCTGCCCTTGGGGGGGAAAACTGGTAAAACAGTCTCACCCGGGAAAAAAACACCCCCTTTGGGGGGGAAAAACGGGTAAAAATTTATCCCCTGAGAAAAACACCCCTGATCCTTAGGGGTAAAACGGGTTTTTAAAACAGTTTCACCCTGAGAAAAACACCCTGATCCTTAGGGGGGGAACGGTAAAATTTATCACCCCTGGAAAAAAACCCCCTTAGAGGGAAAACGGGTTTAAAAAAAACAGTTATCATCTGAAAAAAAACACTTTTTAGGGGGGAAAATGGTTAAAACATTTATCACCCTGAGAAAACACCCCTGTCCTTAGGGGGAAAAAACTTTTTAAAACAGTTATACCCTGAGAAAAACACCCCTTAGGGGAAAAAACTGGTAAAAAGTTTCATCTGAGAAAAACACTCGTGATCTTGGGTGAAAAACTGGTAAAACCCTTTAATCCTGAGAAACAAAACACTCGGGATCCTGAGGAAAAAAACCATTATTCTGTTTTAAAGGGAAAATGACCTTTTTTTTCTGAAAACACAGCAGCAGAGAACAAATATGTATGCTTTTGTGTGTGTGTGTGTGCGTGCGTGCGTGCGTGCGGGGTGCGGCG
>CM031595.1:135457205-135482205 GCA_018398815.1 Conus ventricosus | reverse complement strand
ACTGTCATCAAACTATTTCAACAAAGCCCCCCGGTTTTGACTGCTTCTTGAGTTGCAGCTTGTGTAACGGCTTAAATAGTCAGCTCCACATTCTGTGAGGGGGATGTACTGCACTGTACTGTGGGGCTGCAGTCCCATTCCCAAAAGCAGAACCTGCTGTTTTTCAGTGTCCCTCTGCGGGAATTTGAGGGTTGGTGATCGTCTTTTTTCACAACTCTTTCCTAAAATATTGTGGAATTCTGAAAGGCCCACACGCGTAACCTCCTTTCCCCGTTGGTCCCTTTTCCCTTTTGTCAACTTCTGTAGCATATCTCACAAAAAAAACTGACCTCTTCATGCTCCGCAAATTACTGCACCTACCCCAAACCCCCTGTGCTCTGTCCCCCCCCAAAAAAAAATTGGTTTGGTTCTGGTGCTTAAAGTGGGGGGGAACCCTAGTTTTCCAAAACTTTGGTGTTGTCTCCCAGGGTTGAAAAAGGACCTGCGGTTTCCCTTCCCTTCCCCAAACCTGGGGACTCGTGTTTCCCAAAAATTTTTTGGGGCTTTCCCTTAGAACCCTTTTTAAAACTAGAAGATTGATTTGTTTTGGTCTTTGGTCTCTTGAATTCATCATTTTCCCCTTTTCTTTCCCGGCGCTTTGTGTCGCCTCGACAACAAACCCTAGGAACCCCGGTTTGGAAAACCCAAACCTGGACTTTTTGGCTGGCTGAAAATTGGCTTGTTAACCCTCTTAAAATGCTCTAGTGCCTCTTATGCTCCCCCCAGTCTCGGTGCTTCAGAATGTCATCATGAAATTCAAACCCCTTCCCAACCCCGTAAAAGCTTCCTCATACCCGAGGAAGATGGGTGCGTTGCCACCCCAAAAGGGAGTACCGCCATGGTATGCCCATGGGTGGAAAATGCTGTGACTCCTTTGGCCCTCTAGGGCTTTTGCCGAAAACCCTTTGGTCAGATTACCCTGGTGAAAACGGGCCTTGTTGTGGCGATTGAGCGAAAGTTTCCCATGTTTGGTTGCCCTCTGCATCGCCTTTGGGTGAACTGTTCGGTCTATAGTCGCACGAATCATGTCACTGACTTTTTCCCCAAAAGAGACGGGTCCCAATATGTGATTTGGGGGTTAATCCCCCCCAAAGGCCCAAATTTTTTACCTCCCCCTCGTCATTGCTTGGGGGCAATGGGATGGGTAGGTTTCCAGTCGGGTTTCTGTGATGTAAAATAAACCTTTCTGTCCTGGTTGTCCTGCCTGGTTTAAGTCGGGAGCCTTTTTGTTCTAGGGCCCCTAACTTCTCCTGTCTTATGTTACCCCTTTCGTGCACACCCCGTATGACTTTTCCCCTAAAATCGGCAAAAAAAATTTTCCCCTTTTCTGCGGGGGTCCCCCTCCCCCCATCATTGATTGTGCGGGCCCCCATGTGCTGATTCCGCTAAAATTTTATTTTGCGGGTAAATTTGCAGGAAGTTTTGATTTCCATTCACATCGTTTCGGTAGCCCTGATTACCTTTTAAATGAGGGGAAATGGTCCCTTCCAATGCATCGCAGTTGTTGTGACCCCGTGGGAAGCGTAACAGGATTGGTCTCCCCCTTGGGGGAATTGCCCCTCACCTTCCTTTCTTTCTGTTCTTCTGGCCCCCCCTAGCTCTGCAAAATTTCCCCCTTGCGACTTAATGTCCCCTGGGCCCTATTGCGTAAGTTTTCCACATCTGAATGGGTTTTGACTTTTCGGCTTGTTTGGCCCAAAAGCTTTTTGGGAAAATGCAACGGCCCCGAACTGTCCCCCCAAAACAGCGCTCAAATGGCAAAAAGCTGTGTTTTTCTGGGGGGGTTTCCTGTAGGCAACGTGCCGCTGGAATGTAGGGCCCAATCTGTGGCCTTTCTAAAGGTTTTTAAAAGTCCCCTTAGCCCCCGTTAAATTCTTTCACCAAGCCATTGCTTGTGGGGGTTTTGGGGGTTAGTGAGCAGCTGTGTGATCCCTAGCAGCCTGTTGACCCCCCACCCAGCTGAGGTGAATGTGCCCCCCTGTCATGAGTTTTTGTGGGGCACCCACGCGGGGAAAAGTGTTCCGCCCTTCAGCGACCTTTTGGGTATCTGCCTTTCATGAAACCCGCTTCTGGGTATTGGTCGCGTAGTCCACAAGTGAAACCTACTGTGCCCCCTTTTTGGAACAGGGCGCGTTGGGCAATCAGGTAACGCACCTCCAAAGGGGTGTGTTTTTTTAAAGGGGGCTGTTTAAGGGGCCTTCTCTTCCCCCTCTTGGGGTGCCTTTGCCAGTACTGCATGGAAAGCTTGTGTCTGCTTGCTGGCCAATGGTCATCAAGTTCGGTCAGCTGTTTTGCGGGTCCCGGAGCCCCGCATAGCGATCGTGACCATGACTGCATGTCCGAAACCTGTGGTTCCAAATGAGTGGTCACCTTCCCTGTCCCCCCTTGGTGAACATCGGTAAACAGCCGCCTTCAAAGAAATTCTGTCCACCCCTCATTTGTTCTCTCCCCTCTTCCCACCCCCAAAAGATTCACGGCGAAGGGTTTGTTCCTGCGCTCCCCAAACTCATAGGGGGACACATCTTGCCCGATTCCTTGCCGGAAGCTAAGGTTTATAAAAATTTCCCTCCTTCTTGCTCCGTGTTTGAAAATGCTGCCCGTGCATCAACAATTTAGGTTCCTGGTCCCTTTTCATGGAAATATTTCCGTGATTAAAAAGAGGGGTTTCTCATACCCCCGCAGAAAATCGCCTGGAAAATAAGGGGTACGTACTTTTTTTTAGCAACTGGGAATCCCTCACAGTGCCCTCGTTAGGTAAGGTCGGGGTTTGCCCCGTCAATCCCCCTTCTCGACCAGCGTTGTTCGTTTCAACCCCATGAAAAACCAGTGTCTCGTAACATTTCACCTTGTGGCCAATCCACCCTTTTCCAGGTAACGAACACTAGCCTGTGCCCCCCATTTCCCTGACATGATGTGTCCCGTGTAGTAGGTGTCCACCCTCTTCGACCCGAAACCCTTTTTGGGTTTCCCCGTGGTCGTTTCCTTGACGACCCTTACCACCTCTTTAAGGGTGCTGCCTTCGGAACCCCATGCGCAATCCCTGACATGTCCTTTTTTTGGAAAAAGAAACACCCCAATGTCCCCTTTTCCCCTTTCCCTTCTTGCCACCCCGGGTTTGCAGACTTTGCAAAAATCCCTGTCCCTTGCATTTTCACCTGTGCCTGCACCCGTTTCTCCGCACCTTCGTGCCAAAAAGTGCCCCTTATAACCTTGCGAAATTCAACAACTCCTGCTGTCTTGGTGTTCTTTTCAAATTTTGGGTTAATCAGGGCGCCCTGACAAAAATTTTTCCTTCATAACTAGCCCTTTAACGCGAACTCCTTCTTTGTCCCTCAACTCTAACCATTTTCAAATTGATTAGACGTGCACCAAACTGAGTGTCGTCTCACTGCTTGTAATTTAGCTGAACGAAATTTCTTCTGATCCTTTTCTGTGGGTCAATCCCTTATCAAGATCTTCACGCCCAAATCGATTGGGTGTTGCTGGTAAGCGGAAATCTGCATGCCTTACCCGTCAATAGCGTGAAAAATGATGCCCCCTCTTTGGGGAACCCCGAGGTCGCAAAAGTTCGAAACGATGATGTATGCATCATCGAAACGGTCCTTCGGAATTTTTTGGGAATTGGGTCGGGGGGTAATGCGCCAGGTCACTGGAACGAACTACCATCTCGGGTCCCCTTTGTTTCTCATTTTTCCCGTCTAATTTAACCTTTTTTTTTTTTGTTTCCCGCGTTTCCCCAGCTTTAATCTTCGTTTCCTGCGCTTCCTATTCTGTCTGTTTCCCGCGCTTCCCTTTTTCTTTTGTCCTTTCTTCATTCTTTTGTTTCCTGCCTTCCTTTTTTCTTTTTGTTTTGCTTCATTTTTTCGTTTCCTGGGTTTTCCCCAACCTTTTCCCCCTTTGCTATTTCGACTGCGTACGGGTCTTTCGGGTTCATCCCCTTTTATCTTTTGTTGGTTTTTAACGAATCACGCAATCTTCCCCGAGTAACCCGATCACGAGCGACGTCACAAGTTGTTTAATAGGGGTGTTTTTTTTCTTCCGCAAAATTTTTTTCTTCTTTTTTTTTTTTTTTTTTTTTTTTTTT
This sequence comes from Conus ventricosus, assembly GCA_018398815.1. Classification (NCBI taxonomy): domain Eukaryota; kingdom Metazoa; phylum Mollusca; class Gastropoda; order Neogastropoda; family Conidae; genus Conus; species Conus ventricosus. Next base: position 135,478,082 of record CM031595.1, on the reverse strand, counting down.
TTTAACAAGATTTTATTACTACGACGCCAAATGGTGGTTTCCCACAGAGTGACGAATAGCACAATCTATGAATGAAAAAAAAAAAAATTTTAGTTGGGACAAAATAGTTGTTTTATAAGACGCCCGCGCCTGACCCAATATGAGAGCGATTTAGGCAATCTGTGGAAATGAGTACTTGGGGCTGAAAAGCAAGTAGTATTACTATTTTTGGAAGAATTTAAGCCCGTATTTAACTTCTTGGGAAACATCAGTGACAAACCCCCCGCTTTGGATTACAATATTGAAACCACCCAGCTTCCTCTCTGGAAGTTGAACTTATAAAAAAGGGCCCTGAAATCTGGGGGGCTCGCCATAAAATTTTCAACCCCGGGTGATGTCAGTGGGGAAGGATAGGAAACCAAACAAACCCCAGCTTTCTTACAATCTCTTATTTTTCATGATTCGTCATCAAACCCTAGTAAAGTTATAAATTTTTTCTTTTCATGAACGAAAACATCAATGCTATGGGAAAACAAATGAAATAAAACATTCTCTTTCCCGAACTTCCCCAAAACATTTATCGAAAAAATCATTAAATAACCCCGGGATAAAAGATTTTACTTTCCTGGCCCGGTATCTTAACTATTCACATTTCCGTCTTTTCTTCTTTTTTTTTTTTTGTTTTTTTTCACTGTCACTTTCACAACAGAAAAATGCTGGCTGGTTTTTGGTTTGATGGCGTGGCAGGTGAGGGGCTGTTGGAATGGCGTTGGTCTGTCGTGAAAGTGGGCTGGCCGAGTTGAGGCGAACCCCGGTTTAGAAGAAAATGACTTAAAATCGATTGTTCTCCTTTTTTTTTCCTGCATTTAAAGATTGCACTTCTCTCCTCTTTTTGTTGCTCTTTTTAAAAGGACTGGTTGTTTTTTTTTTTTTTCTTTTTTTCTTTTCCCCCTTTTAGTTTGCAATCCTCCAATTTTCTAAGTCCTTCCCCTGCGATATTGTGCAATGCCTCCACTTTGGGTTTCTCCTTCCCCCCCTCTCTCTCTTTCTCCCCCAGATTACCTAGCCTCTCCCCCTTTTTCTTGTTCGTTCTCCCCCGTTTTTTTGTTTTTCCCCCTTTACACTTTCTTATTGTTCGATCTGTCCCAAAAAGGGCGAGTCCATTGGTCAGTTTTTTACCCCTGCACCGAAATTAGCTCCCTCTAATTCCATTGGTATTTAAAACTGACGTCCGCGCACGCCCTTTCTCTCTGTGGTGGTCAATTGGTCATTTTAAATTTATTAGTAGATTTCACCCCACAACATACCCCTTCCCCCTTTCCTACTTAACTGGCGCGTTGGCTTAAGTCGTGGGACTGGTCACTCTAAATTGGTAGCTGGTCTGGGAGGCGCACGAGTCTAACTAAAAATGGCTGGTTTCACAAATTGGCCAGATGATGAGCCAGGGCTGATCGTCTCGTGACTTTGAGGCGTGGTCAAAGTGTTAGCCGTTGCCCGGACCCGACGTTTCCCGAAGCCTCTCCCCTAAGTTAATTGGCGGACCGACCAGGGCCCCTCTATTGCGTGAATGTTTGAGTTGAAGTTTTGTCCCAAAAATTGGCTGGCCTCCCCGAGTTGGGTTGTTTATTTTTGTCGTGACAGTGTGTGTGTGGTGTGTTGTGGTTTTTGTGATGTGTGTATGTGGTGTGTAGGACAAAAATAAAACAACCGAATTCGTGGTCAGTCCCCAGCTAGCTCAACTGGGCATAAGCTCAAACTCAAATATCCTGGGCGCCAGGTAGACGGCCTCATATGTCGGGCCGACGCCTTCAAGCATCGCCTCAGCCAATTTGGGCACAGCGAGGAGGCTAATCCTAATCCTCCACGGAGACGGTCTGGTCCACCCAGACAGACTAAGTAGCTGACCGACGCCTCGATGTCTGGTCAGACGAGTCTCGACGCCTGGATCAGACTCATCCGGCCAATTTGTGGGACCAGTGCCCACAATTAAGTCGACGTCGCCGGAAAGGGAGAGGGAGAAGGTACTGTGTAGTGGGGGTGAAATCTAGCTAATTAATTAAATGAACATTGACCACCACAGAGAGCAAGGCAGGTAGATGTGACTGTCATGATTTGAATATCCAATGGAATTAGAGGGAGGTAACTTCGGGTACGAGGCGGTAAAAATACTGACCAATGGTACTCGCCCTTTTGACAGATCGGAACGGGATAAGAAGATGTGAGAGTGAGGGAACGGGAGAACAGGAGAGAGAACGAACGGACAGACAGAGAGAGGAAGAGGTTCTGGGTGTAAGCTCTGCAGGAGAGAAGAGCAGAGAGATGGGGGAGGAGAGAAGAGAACCAAGTTGAGGCATTAGCACGAGATATAGTCTGCAGAGGAAGGACTAAGGAGAGATGTGGAGAGAGAGAGTTGCTAACTGATGAAGAGAAAAAAAAAGAAAAAGAAAAGAAAAGCAACCATGTCCATTTGATAGAGCAGACTAGAAGAGAGAGAGAGTGCAATGCGTTAATGTAGGAAGAAAGAAAGGAGAACAGATCGATGTCTGATAGTCACTGTTCCATCTGAACCGGGGGTTCGCCCTCATACCTGGCAGCGTCACTTCGTCAAGCAGAACCACAGGCCAACGCCAGTGCCAGCAGTCTAACCTGACCAGTGCCAGCGGTCCAACCTGACCAGTGCCAGCAGTTGTGTTGTGCTTGTGAAAGTGACAGTGAAAAGAACAAAGAAAAAAAAGAAAGAAAAAGACAGTGATTCGTAATTAGTCTAAGATCACCTGGCCAGGTAAAGTAGAAATCTGTTTATACCCGGGTTAGTTAATGATGATTTAGATAAATGGTTTTGTGAAGTTCAAGGAAAGAGAGGATGTTTTATTTTGTTTGATTCCATATGCATTGATGTTTTCTTTCTATGATCATGTGTAGTAAAGTTATAGACTTTACTAGTGGTTTGATGTGACGAATGCATGATATATGAATGAGACTGTAAGCAAGCTGTGAGTGTGTTTGGGCTGTGCGCTAGTCCTTCCTCCACTGACATACCCGAGGTTGACAATTTATTGGCGAGCCTGCCAGGATATTCTGGCCCATTTATTATAATTGTTCACTTCTCAGAGAGGAAGCTGGGTGGGATTCAAGTGTTGTAATCTAAGACAAGGTGTTGTCTTACTGTATGTCCCCAAGATAGTTAAATACTAGGCTTGGCATTGCTTCCAAGATAGTTAATACTAGGCTTGGCATTTCAGCCCAGAGTACTTATTTCGCACAGATTGCCTATAATTCGCTCTCATAGTTGGGTCAGGCGCTGGGCGTCTTATAAAAAACTAATTACGTTGTCCCAAGCTAACATTATCATTCATAGGATTGGGCTATTACGTCACTCGTGTCGGTAACCACCAGTTTGGCTGTCGTAGTTATAAAATCTTGTTCAAAAAAAAAAAAAGAGATATAATGGCGGAAGAAAAGAACACCCTATTGAACAACTTGTGAGCGTCGCTCGTGATCTAGGTTATTCGGGAGATGAGTTGCGAGCATTCGTTGAAAACCAACAAAAGATGGAAAGAGATGAGCGAGCGGAAAGACGCCGTATCGCAGTAGAAGCGCAGGAAACAGAAAGAATAAGGGAAACGCAGGAAACAGAAAGATAAGGGAAGCGCAGGAAACAGAAAGAATGAAGCAGGAAACAGAAAGAATAAGGGAAGCGCAGGAGACAGAAAGAATGAAGCAGGAAACAGAAAGAATAAGGGAAACGCAGGAAACAGAAAGAATGAAGCAGGAAACGGAAAGATTAAAGGTTCAATTAGAGTTAGAGAAAGTGAGAATACAAAGGGAGACCACCGAGGATGGGAGTTCAGTTCCAGTGACTCTGTGCGCATTTACGCCCCCCGACCAAAGCTACCCAAATTCTCCGAAGGAACCGATTCGATTGATGCATACATCAGTCATTTCGAAACGTTTGCGACCAGTCAGGGTTGGCCTTCAGAAGAGTGGGCAGTCATTTTGTCAGCGTTACTGACGGGTAAGGCATTACAGATTTTTACTGCGTTACCAGCAGAAAACAGTCTGATTTCGGCGCTGTGAAGGAATCATTGATGAAAGGATTTGACCTCACAGAGGAGGGGTTCAGGAAGAAATTTCGTTCAGCTAAATTACAAGCAGGTGAGACGTACACTCAGTTTGGTGCACGTTTAGATCACTATTTTGAGAAGTGGTTAGAGTTGAGCGGTACGAAGAAGGAGTTCGCTGAATTGAAAGAGCTAGTTATGAAAGAACAGATTTTGTCAGGTTGCGGCCTGAGTTAACCATACATTTGAAAGAGAGACAGCCAGAGACAGCAGGAGAGTTGTTGAAGTTCGCAGAGGTGTATAGAGAGGCACGTTTGGGCACTAAGGTGCAGGAGAAACAGGTGCTAGGCACAGGTGAGAAGAGTGCAAGGAGACTAGGGAGTTTTCTGCAAAGTCTGCAACCAGTGGTGGGGCAGAAGGAAGGGCAAAGGGACATTAGGTGTTTCATTTGTCACAAGAAGGGACATGTGGCGAGGGATTGTCGCATGAGGTTCCAGAAGGCAGCAGCCTTGCAAGAGGTGGATAAGGGTCGCCAGGGGAAACGACCTGCAGTGGAACCAAAGGGGATTCAGTCTGAAAAGGGTGGAGTGCAGCCTATGGCTAGCACTGGACAGCAGTCAGTGTCAGGGATGGAGGGCACTAGGCTGAGTGGTTCGTTACCAGTGGAGAAGGGTGGATTGGCCAGCAGAGGGTGAAAGTGTTACGAGACACTGGTTGTTCATGTGGGGTAGTTAGAACAACGCTGGTCGAGAAAGGGGATTTGACAGGGCAAATCCAGACCTGTACTCTAATCGATGGCACTGTGAGGGAGTTTCCAGTTGCTAAGATTAGAAGTACGTACCCCTTACTTCTCAGGCGAGTTGTCTGCGTTGGTGATGGAGAAACCCCTTCATGATGTGATCATCGGAAATATTCCAGGTGCAAGGGATCCAGGGGATCCTGAGTTGTTGACTGCTACAGGGGCAGCAGTTCAAACACGGAGCAAGAAGGAGGAAAAGGTTGATAAACCGTTAGTCGTTCCAGCAAGGAAGTCAGGCATAGATGTGTCGCCTGATGAGTTTAGGGCAGCGCAGGAACAAGACCCTTCGCTCGTGAAGTCTTGGGAGTTGGCAAGAGGTGGAGAGAAACAGGAGGTTAGAGGAGGTGAGACAGAATTTCTTGTGAAAGGCGGGCTGTTGTACCGAGTGTTCACCAAGGGGAAGACAGGTAAGGTGACCACTCAGTTAGAGGTACCAGCATGTTATCGTGACACTGTCATGTCAGTGGGTCATGAGTCGCTCATGGCGGGTCATCTCGGCACCAGCAAAACAGCTGACCGAATCTTTGATGACTTTCATTGGCCAGGAGCAATGGCAGACATCAAAGCGTTTCTGCATGTCATGTGACGTGTGTCAAAGGTCAGCCACAAGAGGGTGAAGAGGAAGGCACCTCTTAAACATCCCCCTTTAATTGACACACCGTTCAGGAGAGTGGCTGTTGATCTGATTGGCCCAATCTCGCCCTGTTCCAAAGGTGGGCACAGGTATGAGACATGTAAGGTTGCAAAGGAAAGTTTGCAGGAGGCTAGGGTCGTTCAGAAGAAGCAATATGACAGGAAGGTGAGGAAGCAATCCCTAAGGTGGGAGATCAAGTCCCGGTACTGCTTCCACGGATCACAACAAGCCGCTGATGCATTGGAAAGGACCATTCACCATCACTGAAAAGGTCGGTCGGGATTACCGAATTGATGTGAATGGGAAACTAAAACTTTTCCATGCGAATTTTCTCCGCAAATATATTCAGCGTGAGACTCAGCACATAGGCGCAGCAGCATTGTTGAGGTGAAAGAGACCCAGCAGAAGAAGGGGAGATTTGTTGCCTAAGTTTCCAGAAGAGTCATACAGGGATGTGTCACTGTATGAAGGGCTAGACAGTAGGAGTTCCTAGGTTTTGTTGTCGGAGGCGACACAAAGCAGCCAGAAAAGGGAAAGGTGGAGAAGATGATGAATTCAGAGAGACCGAAGACCAAACAGAAGTCAGGAGTCTGCTAGGTTTTATTGGCTTCTACAGGGAGTTTGTTCCAAATTTCGCAGCAATCACGAGTCCTCTCAGTGATTTGGTCAAGGCAGGGAAACCGGCAGTGGTCGAGTGGTCAGACGCTGCAGAGCAAGCACTGCAGACAGTGCTAGAACGACTAGGTTCCCATCCCATCTTGAAGCTACCGGATATGTCAAAACCATTTTGTTGCGGACAGATGCATCAGGCGGTGGAGTAGGTGCAGTATTGTTGCAGGAGCACGAAGGGGTCGAGTTTCCTGTGAAGTATGCCAGCAGGAAGCTGACGAAGTGTGAAGAAGGGTACGCAACTGTAGAGAAGGAGTGTTTAGCCGTCGTGTGGGCCGTGCAGAATTCCACAAATACTTGTATGGGAAAGAGTTCGTGATAGAGACTGATCATCAACCACTCAAATTCCTGCAGGAGGCGCAGCTGAAAAACAGCAGAGTGCTGCGTTGGGCAATGGCATTGCAGCCCTACAGGTATCGAGTGCAGTACATTCCAGGTCGACAGAATGTCGGAGCTGACTATTTAAGCCGTGTAGTCTAGCAAGCTGCAACTCAGAGGAAGTCAGTCATATCCGGGGTGCTTTGTTGATAATATGTGTTGATTACAGTATGTTGAGTGGATATGGGTTCATTCCCAGTTGGCTATGGTTCATATTTTCTGTGTGAGACTGTTCATTTTTTTTTGTGAGACTTGTTTATGTAAATGTAGTTATGTTTGGAGCATACAGTCGCTTGTGTAGTAATGCACTGTTTGCGATAAGTGAGGATGGAGATTCCTCAGTGAGGTGTCATGGATCGTTATCATATCAGATTGTGCTTTTCATAATGGTTGTGAAGAGAGGATGTGGCAAATCTGCAGGTAGGGGAATTGCATAGGTGCGCACAGAGGTTGTTATAAAATGAGTTGAAATAACGCAAGAGCGCACGTCAATGATAACTCATTGCGGTGATACTCACTAATGATATATCTTATAATTTGCAAACCGTTTGTTGTAAATTATTTTGCAAAACTTTGCACGTGTAGCTGTGTGTCAGCAAATTCAGTTGTTGTCCTTTTTGTACCGTTGTTTTGAGACAATGCGGAGCATAGTCTTTTGCAAGGGGGAAATTGTCACGGACAAAAATAAAACAACCGAATTCGTGGTCAGTCCCCAGCTAGCTCAACTGGGCATAAGCTCAAACTCAAATATCCTGGGCGCCAGGTAGACGGCCTCATATGTCGGGCCGACGCCTTCAAGCATCGCCTCAGCCAATTTGGGCACAGCGAGGAGGCTAATCCTAATCCTCCACGGAGACGGTCTGGTCCACCCAGACGGACTAAGTAGCTGACCGACGCCTCGATGTCTGGTCAGACGAGTCTCGACGCCTGGATCAGACTCATCCGGCCAATTTGTGGGACCAGTGCCCACAATTAAGTCGACGTCGCCGGAAAGGGAGAGGGAGAAGGTACTGTGTAGTGGGGGTGAAATCTAGCTAATTAATTAAATGAACATTGACCACCACAGAGAGCAAGGCAGGTAGATGTGACTGTCATGATTTGAATATCCAATGGAATTAGAGGGAGGTAACTTCGGGTACGAGGCGGTAAAAATACTGACCAATGGTACTCGCCCTTTTGACAGATCGGAACGGGATAAGAAAGATGTGAGAGTGAGGGAACGGGAGAACAGGAGAGAGAACGAACGACAGACAGAGAGAGGAAGAGGTTCTGGGTGTAAGCTCTGCAGGAGAGAAGAGCAGAGAGATGGGGGGAGGAGAGAAGAGAACCAAGTTGAGGCATTAGCACGAGATATAGTCTGCAGAGGAAGGACTAAGGAGAGATGTGGAGAGAGAGAGTTGCTAACTGATGAAGAGAAAAAAAAGAAAAAGAAAAGAAAAGCAACCATGTCCATTTGATAGAGCAGACTAGAAGAGAGAGAGAGTGCAATGCGTTAATGTAGGAAGAAAGAAAGGAGAACAGATCGATGTCTGATAGTCACTGTTCCATCTGAACCCGGGGGTTTGACCTCATACCTGGCAGCGTCACTTCATCAAGCAGAACCACAGGCCAACGCCAGTGCCAGCAGTCTAACCTGACCAGTGCCAGCGGTCCAACCTGACCAGTGCCCGCAGTTGTGTTGTGCTTGTGAAAGTGACAGTGAAAAGAACAAAGAAAAAAAAAGAAAGAAAAGACAGTGATTCGTAATTAGTCTAAGATCACCTGGCCAGGTAAAGTAGAAATCTGTTTATACCGGGTTAGTTAATGATGATTTAGATAAATGGTTTTGTGAAGTTCAAGGAAAGAGAGGATGTTTTATTTTGTTTGATTCCATATGCATTGATGTTTTCTTTCTATGATCATGTGTAGTAAAGTTATAGACTTTACTAGTGGTTTGATGTGACGAATGCATGATATATGAATGAGACTGTAAGCAAGCTGTGAGTGTGTTTGGGCTGTGCGCTAGTCCTTCCTCCACTGACATACCCGAGGTTGACAGTGTGTTTATGTGCGCGTGCGCGTGCGCGCACTTGCTTGGCTTTTGCATACGCATACGAGAAAACGTTGGAAGGGGTGTTAAGTGTGCTGGATAAATCACGCAGGGTTACATCTACACCATGAATCATTCTGTGAAAATGGAATCAGCTCTGCTTCATTTCAGTAAATGACGAAATAACTCCTCTACACACACACACATACACACAACACACACACACACACACACACACACACACACACACACACACATACACGCCCGCGCGCGCACACACACACACACACACACAGACACACACACACACACAACCCTTCCTAAAAACACCTTCCCCTCCAACATGTACTTTAAAACACAGACACAGACACATATGCACACGCACGCACACATACTTGTGCGCATGCGCGCTCACGCACATACATACACGTGTACCCACACACACTCACATGTTCACGCACATGTAAACACACACACACACACACACACACACACACACACACACACACACACGAACGAACACACACACACAACACACACACACACACCACACACACACACACACACACACATACACACACACACACACACACACACACACACACACACACACACACACGAACGATCACACACACACACACACACACACACACACACACACACACACACACACACACACCATTACACACCATCACACACTATCTCACCCATCCACCACATATAATACGCACAAACATACGCAGACACATAAAATAAAGAACCCCATAAAAAATAAGAAAAGAACCACGAAACAAACGCAACAAATAAATCAAGAACTAAAGCAACGAAGCACCGCATTTGGCAGATAGGTGGAAGCCGGTGTCGAATTTCGTCCGCTGGTGAGCCTTTGTCAGGGAAGGCCCCGGCTTTCAATGTGATCGGCGATAGACGAGGGGATCAGAACGAGGGGCCCGGGCGGGAATGGAGACCCGTGGAGAACAACATTACACTGGAAAACTGAGGAGCATAATGCAAGGTCCCTATCTGTTGACTGTGCCTAAACGGAAAGAGTCCGCTTTGACAGGCGGGAAGGGGAGAGGGGGGGGGGGGGGGGATGGAGTAAGGAAGAGAAGGGGAGTGAGAGAGAGAGAGAGGGGGGGAAGGTAGGGTGGGTGGGGAGGGAGACAGACAGACAGACAAGACAGGGAGAAACGACGAAAGAGAGCAAAAAAGGGCAGAGAAAGGGTGAAAAAAAAACCAAAAAGAGAAAGGAGTGAGCAAGAGGGAAAAGGAAATAGTGAAAGAGAGACAGAGACAAGTATAGAACAGTAGAAAAAGAAAAAAAGACGAAGAAGGGGAGGAGAGAGAGAGAGGAGAGAGAGAGAGAGAGAGGGGAGAGAGAGAGAGAGAGAGAGAGAGAGGAAGACAGACAGACAACAGACAGACAGACAGACAGACACAAAGACAGAGAGAGAGAGACAAAGAGAGAGAGAGACAGCAGCCAGCCAGACAGACAGAGACAGACAGACAGAAGAGAGAGAGAGAGAGAGAGAGAGGAGAGAGAGAGAGGAGAGAGAGAGAGAATGAGAGTGCTTTATAACACTCTCGGGATGTCTTCCTAATAAGCCCAGGACAAAAGCTGTCCCTTTTTCGGGCACGTCACCAGCTAAAACAACAAGTGCGCATTTCAGGGGATTCAACGGATGTAAAGACGACACCCACCACTAACCCCTCAAAACAAACAAGCAACCAAACCCCCCAGCCCCCAGCACACCCTCTATAAAAACAACAACAAGAAGCAAACAAACAAACAAACAAACAGGGTACATCTGAAGAGCTACGAAAAAAACAGATAAACACAAAACAAAACAAAACAAAAAAAACAAAACAAGCAGATACTGACTAGTTTCAAACACTTTACAGGCGTTACTCTGATGCTTCAGTGACAAGAAACGGACAGCTGCAAACACCTTACAAATTTCGCAAACATTTTACACAATTTTGCACCCACCACCCCACCACTACTCCCCGGTGCTTCCCCGTCACCCTTCACAGAGGTAAAAAGCACCCTAGAACAAACCTTGCAAAGTCCCAGACAACAGACAACGTGCGAAAAGCCAAGACAACGTTGCTAAAACCCAGCAAAAGCTCCAGACAACTAACTACTATACATTGTACCAAACCTAGAAAACCCAAGCAAAACACCTCACAACCCTGCCAAAGACCTTCCCAGCGTTGTTGATTCGAACCTAACACAGCTCAAAACCCCTGCACATTGTGCGCACAAACGCGCGCGCGCGCGCGCACCACCACACAACAAAACCCACCACAACACCACCCAAAAACACACACCACAAAAACCACCAAACGCTTCTGCCATTCCCAACAAACTTTGAATATCCACCACAAGCATTGGAAAACCCCCAAAACAATCCGTTGCACATCATCACTAAATCCTTTCTCCCCCCCCCCCCCCCCCCCCCTCCCCCCCCCCCCCCACCCCCCCCCCCCCCCCCCATCCCTCACATTTGCACCACCGAACCTTATTTGCAAGCTACCCAAACACTCATGCGCACCCACTACCCAATCCCTTTCCCCCCCCCCCCCCCCCCCCCCCCCCACTCTCCAGGTCCCTTTAACAAAGTTGCACACCCCAAAACTATGTTGCAAAACAAACCGAGACAACCTTCCAACACCCTAGATAGAAGGACAAAACGACGAGAAAACCCTTGCCAACCCTAGACGAAGGACAAAACGAACCGAGAAAACCCTTGCCAACACCCTAGATAGGGACAAAACGAACCCAGACCCCTTGTTAATTCCCCTAGACACCATGACAAAACGAACCGAGACAACCCTGGCAATACCCCTAGACAGAATGACAAACGAACCGAGACAACCTTGCCAAACCCCTAGACGAATGACAAAACGCCCGTCGACACAAGAAGCGCTTCATTAATATTGCAAATATTAATGCAACCTTGCACCAACAACTTCAATCTCACAAACGATCTTGCGGACAGCTTTTTCAATCTCACAAACAACATTGCACACAACTTGTTTTTCAGTCTCACAAACAACACTGCAGACAACTTTTTTTTAAATTTTCACAAACAACATTGCAGACAACGTAAATCAACCCTGCGAACAACTTAGACAAACCCCCACAAACAAGCCAGACAATTTGCAACCCACTTCGCCTACCTAGCAAACAAATTGGACTACCTGTTAAAACCACTCGGTTCCAGTCTCACCCAAAAGGCGTCACCGAGTGCAGACCATCCATACAGGCTACGCCCTTCCCTACAGCATGTGGAAGATTTTTTTCTCTTCTGCCAACTTCTGTGCCACCCCCAGTGGCCTGCACCAACGCCCCTCATTCCAACACCTCCCTCCTCAGCGACAGCCTGGCCCGTCCCACCACGGCCCCGGAATCGACAATCCACAGAGGGGCAGCCAGTTTCAAGTCGTCAGGAGGCAAACCCACCACAGAAGACACTGCACTACTTCGGTGATGTTTAGTGGTGCTGTTTCGATCCGACCCTACGCTGGACACCACTGCTAAGCCTCTATTGACAACATTTGCACAGACATGGAACCGGCGTGGGGAGGTTCCTCCTATACAGGGCACCATCACGTTGACCAAAGAAAACTAATAAACGACTGACTAGCAGCGGGGGGGCGGGTTCATCCTCTAGAGGCACCATCACGCTGGACAGAAGAAATTGAAAAAACGACTGATACTACAAAAGAAGACAGATTGTGGTTGAGATTCAGCAGATGGATACCTGTACATTTTACCAGCACGCTGCTAGGCCTTAAACACACCAGCTAACATGGTCCCGCACCGCTATGCTGTACATTCACCAGACGCTGCTCAGGCCTTAAACAACCCAGCTAACATGGTCTGCACCCCTACTGCTGTCATTACCCAGCACGTGTCAGGCCTTAAACACACCCAGCTAACATGGTCTGCACCGCTACTGCTGTACATTCACCCAACACGCTGCTCAGGCCTTGAACACACCCAGCTAACATGGTCTGCACCGCTACTGCTGTACATTCACCCAACACGCTGCTCAGGCCTTGAACACACCCAGCTATCATGGTCTGCACCGCTACTGCAGTTCTGTGAATGCGAACGTGCAATGTGCGATTTGCACGATTTTTTAAAATTTTTTTTAATAGGAAAATGTTGGCGTCTTTCTGTTACGCTAACCAGACCCCAAACCAAACCGATTCTTATTCGTAAGTTTTGAGTCACTAATTCGGCGGACATCTATTGATTGACATTGCAGTATACAGGAGGGGATGGGGGAGGCATTACGTTGGAATTGCAGTAAATGGGAGGGGGAGGTATTCGAAGTAAGTCCACATGTCACATGACCTGTCATGTGTACTTGGAAAGTTTGCGCGCAAATTTATGATTATGATTATCATTACCATCGTCGTCGTCGTCGTCATCATCATTATCATCATCATCATCATCATCATCATCGTCATCGTCATCCATTGAAAGCACTTGTATAGCGCCTGCCCTCGGTTAGTGCTGTACGACCCACGTTCTCGTTTACATACAAGGGGCCGCCTGTCTGGACAGAGCCGACTGAAGAGCTGCCTGCTTTTAATCAGTCAGCGAATGGAACTCACTCACTTTTTCACTCATTCCCTAGCTTTTTCACGGAGGATGCATGCTATTCGTATACATGTTATCCACTCCCTTCAATTTTTTGTGGGGGGTGGGGACCCCATACCAAGGGCCAAACTGGCCTTTGCTTTTAAAAGCTGATGATGGACTTAAACGTGTGTGCCAAAAGCATTTGTATGCGTTCACACACGGAACCTCAGTTTATAGACTCATTCGAACGACTTCTCGGGAGACTAGACTCCGAACCAATGTTAACTCCGTGGCAAAACCCCCTCTGGTATCAAAACGGCCCAGCGGGTATTCGAACCAGCAACAACCAGGATCACCCGGATCACGAGTCCGGCGCTCTACCAACTGAGCTGTTTCTGCCTTAGTTGAACTATGCTGTCCCTGCCTTAGTTGAACTACGCTGTTCCTGCCTTAGTTGAACTACGCTGTTCCTGCCTTAATTGAACTACGTTAGGCTCAAGATGACTCCCCCTTTCCTTCACCTTCCCTCCACATCCTCCCTTCCCCACATCCTCCCTTACCCTTTCCCTTCCCCTTCCCTCTACATCCTCCCGTCCCCACGTCAACCGCCCCGACTCTCCCCCCTCCCAACCCCCCCCCCCCCCCCCCCGTCCCCAAGAGTTACAAGAGGCACAGCGACAAAAGACGGATTAAAGGCTCTCTTAAGATCCTTTGGCAGCGCTGAATCAGAAGCGTTTTATCTGAAAGTATGAGGAAGGGGTATGTCGGGGTACGGCCCAGTTGACAAGGCGTGCAAACGCCAATACACCGACCATACGTTTTGTCCTTCTCTTTGTTTGCTTGTTCGTTTTTTTTTCAATTGCGACAGCTCCAAAGACACCGAATCATTAACATGTAAACACAGACCTAAAAGTTTTACAGTCAACCCCCTCCCCCCGTAACCCTCTCCCCCCTCACTATCCTTCCCACTCCTCCCACCAGCCAGTCCTGCCTCTCCACCGTACACGGAACACCCAGACCCGGATGAGGCCTTCCTGTCCTTCAAGACAGCTTCCAAGCGTTCTTCATACCCGGCCAAGGCCAGCCGCCTATCTCAGAATCATGTGTGAACCATGGTAAAAAAAAAAAAAAAAGATCTTAGGAAAGGAGGGGTGGAGATTGGGGGGGGGGGGAGGGGAGGATGGAAGAGAGCACAAACACTGGGTGCTAATCTGGAGAAATCTCTCGTTTACCGAGGCCATTCTGTGTGGTGCGGCCTTCGAGGTGAAGGCTGATCATTCTTTGTTCCGGTGTTCTGAAGAGAATAGCAGAGGGTGGGTGGGTGGGTGGGTGGGTGGGGGGTATGTTTACGGGAGAAAAATATCTCTACTCAGTAATCACTTAACAAAGCAGTAGAAGTCAGAACATAATGATGAAATGGACTTAGACCGGGAACAAAAAAACAAAAACAAAAAATTAGGGAAAGATAACGCCCGTTTTCTCACTGCAAGTGGAGTTGTCTTTTCTCAGTTTATGGGTCATGGAAATAGATCCTAACAGTCATGTATCCGATTTGAAAGGCACGCCAGGATAACGATCGGGAACTGTCTGAAGTACAGCCGCCCGTTTCCACCCTTGTTACGGTCTTTTTTTTTTTTCTGTGCTTGAAACTGTTATGCTGACTGATGTGGGCAAACATTCTTTGGTCATACCCACCAGAGGCATCTGTCCCATGAACACGGCGGGGTCACTCTCGTGTATTCATACAGATTACCTCCCTTACGGATTTTCGAACCTAGTCTGTTGAGTGCCACTCAAGTGGGAATGTTCACGTCCAGAAAAGGGGATGGGGAATGGGGGGGGGGGGGGGGGGGGGGGGGGGGGGGGGCTCTGGTGGAAAAAAGTTGTCTGATGGTCTCCTTGATTGATCAGAAACTTGGCGATCCATCTTTAGCAAGGGCGGTGTACATTTTGAAAACAATGCTTACTGAGTCCGCCAGAAACAAGGACTGACAAATTACAAGACAAAACGTCTTGTCTGTCCTTGTTTTAGGTGGATACTCTAAGAATCATTTTTATAAAATGGTTTCAAGTCATCTCACTTTGAAACTAACGGCGGTGTAAGTCAACCGTCGTTTCAGAACCTGCGAGGTCGAATCCACGTGGAGCTGATAGCCGACCTGGAGACTGACAACTTCTCGTCAACAGACAGGGACGCTGTGAGGGTGTTCCCCCATCTGCCCGTGTGAAGTTGTCAAGTTCTAAATCCTAAAATCGTACCCCAGCAGGACAGAAATGTCACAACGCGCATAGGGACTCGGCTCGGTTTCTTCAGCTCTCGTGAGTTCTGCGACCGTCAACGTCTCCACACACACACACACACACACACACACACACACACACACACACACACACACATACACCCCCCCCACACACACACACACACACACATACACCACACACACCACACACACACACACACACACACACACACACACACACACACACCAGTGACGGGACAGACAGGGAACCCATTCCAGCGAGAGAAGGACAATGGGCGTAACAAACATGTCCACATTGACGTCTTTAGGAGAAGTTGATCTACTGACGAAAAGAAGCTCTCTCAATCAATCGTCGAGCTTCTTTCCGTCAATAGGTAATTTTCTCCTACGAGAATGCAGATGCCGATTTTGACGACATAACACTGCATCGATGCCACTAGGACAATATGTTCAAATGGGCAGCTAATTTGAACCATTTTGTGTATGTCAGGTGTCGGCGGGATTCGAACCGATAACCTTCTGAATGCAAACTTTGCTCTGTGACTCAGTAAACCTGGCACCTGATAGAGGTGTACCACACCATTTCCTTATATACCGTTCACAACAAGAAGCGAAAATTCTATTTTCGTCTGAACGGTTTAAGAAGAAGAAAAAAACGAAAGAAGTTTTATTTTGTTTAAAACAGAGTCCATACTTTAAAAAAAAAAGCAAATAAGTTGCAGTCTAAATAATTTAAAATCCTCTGACTGGGCTGGACTCGAACAGTTTACCCGCGCATATCTGCGTTTTAAACACTCTCTTTCTTGCCACTGAGCCAAATCGGAAGTCAGTGTATGGCTGTCAACTCTGTTAAAACTGACGCATTACTTCTTTCTTTAATTCTTTCCTTTTTCCACCCCTCCCTCCCCCCCCCCCCCCCCCCCCCCCCCCCCCCTCTTTTTTTAAAATACAGAATGTGGTTGTCTTGATACTGCAGCTAAAAACCATCAAATATACAAAATCGCTCCAATAGTGAACTCCATACCAATTCTGACTGAGAATCGAACGAGGAGAATAAAATGAAATAAATAAATAAATAAATACATGAATAAATAAATGAATGAATGAAGAAACAAACAAGCAAATAAATCAACAAACCACAAGTGCACGAATAAATGAAAAAATTCCATAAGCTACTCCCATTTTATTCCTCGTCGCGAGCTCATAATCGAAATCTTCCCCTTTTTTCATTAAAAAAAAAAATCTTTGCCAGGGGAGGGACAAAAACTCACCGAAAGGAATAACAAGATTAGCATAGACTCTTTCAAACTCACCCACCCCGAATACCAGTGTTAACAGCTTGTAGGGATCAAGAACTGAAAGGGGGTCCCCCCCCCCCCAAAAAAAAAAAAAAAAAAAAAAAAAAGGTTTAAAAATACTGTGGAAAAGAAAAAAAAAATGGGGGGAAAAGGTGAAAGAGTTGTGTACGCGACGCTTTCTAATATGACGGCAAGGCAGCCGACACACAACACAAGCACGCTGCCAAAGACAGAGAGGAAAGAAAAAGCCTCAGTGCATGGTTTCCACTCTTATCGGTTACTCTGGGTCAAACTGCGGCGAGAGGGGTGGGGAAGGGGTTTGGGGGAGAAGGTCGGTGGAAGACGGGTACAACCCAACCCACAAACAAGAACAACGGAATAAAAAACTTGCGACGAAATCACAAAGCCGCAATACTATAGTTTAAGTACTAGCCAAGCCCCTCTCTGACTGCTGTGTTTGTGCTCCATACACGCAATGAAATTGCCAAAATATACTGACTTCCATAAAAAACGCGAACATTTGAAAGGCTATTTTTCGGGTGAAAAGGGGTGAATATACAATATTGAACCATTGTGGCAAGTTGTTTGGGTCCAAGACTCGCGTGCAGTTAAAAAATTGTGTGAGCAACACATCATTCCCGCATTGGAGGGTCAACAAAAATGGCAAACTAGTTGCTGCATGTGAGGCACGTGCACACCATGCAGAGCAAAGTTAACCAGCGACAAGTACGCAGGCATGCAGCCTTTATAAAGCCGCGCTACAAGGTTCAGGTAACGACTTGCCGTCTGAGCGCTACAGAGATGCCAAGACTGCGAGCAGAGGAACGCAATCGTGCACTAGGCCATCTGGAAGCTGGTGTGGATGCCAGGCAGGTCGCCAACATCTTTAACGTCCACATCTCAACCATCTATCGTCTGCAGCACCGCATGCGAGTCACTGGTACCACTGATGATCGTCCCCGGCCAGGCCGTCCTCGGGTCACCACACCAAGAGAGGATCGCCATCTTGTTCGAACCCATCTGCGGGACAGGCGGCAAACAGCCGCTAACACTGCTCGACAGGTGCCTAGGAATCCCAGCAACGAATCAGCCTCAACACTATGCGGCGGCATCTTCAGGAGAACGGGCTGGCATGTAGGCGTCCTCACAAAGGTCCGGTACTGACACCAAGACACCGGCAGGACAGGCTGCAGTGGGCACAAGCCCGAATCAACTGGCGCAGGCAGCAGTGGGGACGCATACTGTTCTCAGATGAGAGCCGTTTTTGTATTGACATGGCTGACGGTCGTGTCAGATTATGGCGTCGACCTGGTGAACGCTATGCTGACTCCTGTGTGGTAGAGCGGAACCCCTGGGGAGGCCCGAACGTTATGATATGGGGTGCAATTGGCATTAACCACGCCATAGGACCAGTCATCTTTCAGGACATTGGTCCTGGTCGCGGACAGGGTGTCAATGCACAGCGCTACATCAACCAGGTGCTCAGACCCCATGTCGATCCTTTTTTTTGCGCAACGCCCAAACTGGACATTCCAACAGGACAGTGCAAGACCACACACCGCCAGGGCCACCCAGCAATTTCTTCAGCATAACAACGTCAATGTGCTGCCCTGGCCAGCCCTCGGTCCCGATTTAAACCCAATAGAACATTTTTGGGATGAACTTGGCAGACGGTTGGACCTCCTGCGTCCACGACCAGCAACAGCGGCTCAACTTCACCAGGCCATCGTCCATGTGTGGGCTGGTGTGCCAAGGGGACGCATCAACCACCTGGTCCACTCAATGAGCCGCAGGTGTCAAGCAGTTGTCAACGCAAATGGTGGCCACACACGGTATTAGGACTTCAAGCTGGTTTGTCACGTGACCTTGGATTTTCCACACAAAAGACATATTGCTGATGACATTTTCACACATTACCGGTGTAATGAATCAAATCACGTTGAATTCTTGTTTCCACTCTGTACAATTGTGACCAATAAAATTCACCCCCAACCTTCAGCTTGTTTTGTTTTCGCGTTTTTTATGGAAGTCGGTATACGTTTCCAAATTTCGGACTGAAGGTAGAGGGACGCAGCAAAGTGTTTAACTGTACGTAGGTCTACGCGTTGCAACAACGTCGTGTGCAATCGTATGACAGGCTGTGATGCCAGAGCTTGAAAGTCGATCGGGAGTCAACATTCTCTTTGAAATGCGCTCTTCGTAGTAGCGTGCAGAAAGACTGCATTTTGTCTTGCGTCTTCGTTCGTGAGTATCAGCAATACTGAATTAATTATTTCAGCAAGAGAATTCATTCTCTCTCTCTCTCTCTCTCTCTCTCTCTACTCTCTCTCTCTCTCTCTCTCTCTCTCTCTCACACACACACACACACACACCACACACACACACACACACACACACACACACGCACATGCATAGGCATGTACGCACGCTCGCTTGCTTGTTTGCGCGCGCACACACACACACACACACACACACACACACACACACACACACACACACACACACTGGCGAACCACACAATTTTTTTCAATTTCATAAAACTACCATTGTCATGAAAGAATGACGCCGTTCTTTGATTACCGTGGTATCGAGGCTTTTTCCTTTTTTTTCCTTTTTCTTTTTATTGTACCTTATGATAATAATTATGACCAATCGTTAAAAAAAAAAAAAATCTTGACTGCACAAATTTGCTGGGCTAGGGAAAAAAAACCCAAGAGGGCAATCTGAATTATCCGATACGCAGTTGCCAATACAAGAAGTCAGCTGACGAAATGCTTCGTCACCGGGTCATCGATCTTTCTACGCACATACGGCAACAACGACAATGTGATTACCTTTATGTCCTCTTAAATCTTTACGTTGTAGCATAAAATCCCGTGAATGAAAAAGTTCAAGGGGTAAGCTACTTCCTGACAACAAAGGTGTGGTGACCACTAAATGTCTGATTATGTTATCATCATTATTCCTTTTATTATCATGATAGTCATAATTCTCCTTGGCCTTTTTGTTCTGCTTCATCAATCATCATCATCATCATCATCATCATCATCATCATCATCATCTTCTTCTTCTTCTTTTCTTCTTCTATTATTATTATTATTATTATATCATTATTGCTATTGATATTATCGATATTATTATCATTGTTATCATCATCAATGTGATGCCTTTCCTTGTAAATGATGTTATCGAGTCAGAGTATGGCTATCAGTCCAGCAGAGTAAAAATGAAAAGAGGACACAGACAGAGACAGAAAGAAGCAAGCGGATCACACAACACACACACACACACACACACACACACACACACACACACACACACACTCACACGGACACACAAACACACATACTCTTGCCACCTCTATCTCCCCCCCTCTCTCTCTCTCTCCCTCTCTTTCTCTCCCCCATTCACGATCGCGCGCACGCGCCTTCTCTTTCTTCTATCTATCTATCTATCTATCTATCTATCTATCTATCTATCTTTCTATCCGTCTGTCTGTCTATCCATCTATCTATCCGTAGTTTCTAATATGTAACAGGTGGCTAAATGGACGGGGCATTACAGAGATGCGACTCGGTCTGTCTGTTAAACGCCACCGTAGAATACGTTCACATAAAGTCCACACGATTGGTTTTTCACCGGGCGTTTGTTTTCTTCGTCCATTTCCTCTCTGCCTCTCCTCTCCACCTCTCTTTCTCTGCGCTTTAGCCACTCCCACCCCACCCACCCTCCCCTCCCCTCCCCTCCCCTCCCCCGTCCTTCTTCTCCTGCCCCGGAGAATGCCTTTCAAGCGGTGGAATCTCAAAGCCTGGCTGGTTGTGCGCCCTCCATACAGGTCCCACGCCGCCCTCCTTTCGCACCACGTCCACAGTCCTTTTCACTGCCCTCAACTATTCTCCACTCTCAGCCACAACCCTCAAAGACATCCAGAAACTCGGTGTGTGTGTGTGTGTGTGTGTGTGTGTGTGTGTGTGTGTGTGTGTGAGTGAGTGCGTGGAACAGCGGGGGGGGGGGGGGGGGGGGGGGGGGGGGGGGGGGGGGGGGCGGGGGGGGGGGAAGCGGCAGGAGAGTGGACGGTTAGAGAGAGAAGGGGAGGGGAAGCGCAGGGAAGTACTCTTAACGCTCCCTAACCTCAAGAGCGTCTGTCTGTCCCGCGATTTCTAACACTGATC
>CM031595.1:135443224-135457105 GCA_018398815.1 Conus ventricosus | reverse complement strand
AAGCAACGCAGTACAGGCTTTAGCAAATTAAAACGGAATCTAACTGTTAGCAAAAAACTAGAAAAACAAACAAAAGTAAATAAGTGCACTCTTACCTGTCTCGTTCCAAGCAATACAACACTGAACAGTCTTTGGCCTTGAACATTTAACAGACCAGCTAGGCCTACTCATGGCAGCAATCGCAACACTTTCTTGGTGGATGGAGTCCACAGTGCTATAAATAGACGGACTCCTGAATCTTTGAACAGCCAATCACCGTTTAGCTGCATGTCTGACGGCAAATCTGGAGAGTCCAAAATCATATATCGGGGATATATTTTACATAACCACTTGTAAATCCAAAAATTAAAATACATTGTAACGAAGTTTTGTCATTGAAAATACCTGCACTAATTCAATAAAAATATATTGTGCTGCAATTTTGTAATTAACAAAAAACTAAATTTCTCCCTAATATACGTTTTCTAACACCATGAGATATATGTGCCTGTTTTTTAAACTTGAATTTTTAAACCTTCGCTACCCAAAAACCAAAATGGACTGTTCCGTTCAACCGTTTCTTGCATCAGCAATCATGAGAACGAATTTTTGTATCTTTTTACATCGACACTTCCCAAAGAAAAACTGCCAAAACGCTAAGGAGACACAAAATTGTCTCCCTAATGAAAATGTCTCCCCAAAGTATTTCTCCAACTGCGTTTTGTCTCCCAAAGGTGCAATCCATAAAAAAAAATATATATATATATATATATATATATATATATATATATATATATATATATATATATATGTATATATAATATATATATATATATATATATATATATATATATATATATATATATACATATATATATACACATGGAAAAAAGTTAAGCAACCCTAAATGAAACATACCGTCCCAGGTAACTGTGAGTATTAACATGGCACAAAATAGTAATTCTGACAAGACGGGTTTTCCCATAGAGATGATAAAACCAGCCAAGTGTGACAGTGAGTCTCTGGCTGCATGTGGCGTGCACGAGCATCACACCATCCGTGCACTCGCAAAAATGAAGTTTGCTCACTCCACAGAAACGTGCGTTTTTGAGTAAGTTTCTCACTGCACAGTCACTGTCCAACAAGATGGAACGAAGAAGAATGTCAGAAGGACAACGTTGGCAAATTATTGGCATGCATTCTACTGGTATGACCAGCAAAGCTATTGGACGTCAACTGGGATACCAAACGTCCGTAATCAGCCGATTGATAAGAAAACATGCTGAAACGAACACAGTGAATGACCGGCCACGATCAGGCAGACCACGTGTCACTACCCAGCGTGAAGACAGGGCGCTCCACCGACTGGTACGGCAACAGCGATTCGCAACTTCAACCACACTGAAACGGCAGTGGCTGCCAAATCGACCTCTGTCCACAAAAACCGTTAGAAATCGCTTGCAAGCTATAGGACTGAGGGCAAGAAGAGTCATCAAGCGTCCACACCTTACAGACAATCATAAGAGATTACGTTTGACCTGGTGTCTTGACCGACAGCACTGGAACCTAAGGAACTGGAGGAAGATCCACTGGTCTGATGAAAGCCGCTTCTTACTGCATGTTACAGATGGCAGAGCGAGAGTATGGAGGCATCCCCAAACAGCCTATGCAGCAAGGAACATCAAACAAACTGTACCTTTCGGCGGAGGCTCCGTCATGGTATGGGGATGCATCTCACACGACTGCAAGATGGACCTGGTGACCATTCGTGGCAACTTGACAGGGGATCGCTAACATCCGGGAGGTACTGCAGCCAGCTGTTTGTGCCTCATTTTGACGACCACCCACTAGCCACAAGACTTGTGTTCATGGATGACAATGCCCGGCCTCATCGTTCAAGAGCAGTCACAGCATACCTCCAGCAAGAGGCGGTGACAACATTACCATGGCCTGCCATGAGTCCGGACCTCAATCCGCTGGAGCATCTATGGGACTTGCTTGGCCGTCGAATACAGACACTGGACCCTCCTCTGCAAAATCTCCAGGAACTGGAAGCAGCATTGCATCGGAGTGGCAGCAGATCACCTTTCAGCAGATCAGACGACTCACTAGAGGGATGAGACGAAGGATTCAGGCAGTCATCAATGTACAGGGAGGATACACCCGGTATTGATTTTTGTTTGCTGTTATGCAATCTGGACACTTTCATTGTTGTTTTCCTACCAAAATTAATTTCGGCATCAACTGGATGAAATTGTTATTTTCAAACTTAACCATGCCATGTTTTTGTTCAAAAATGGTGCACATCTTGGTTCACCATTTTGCAGTTGAATTATCAAACACTGAACCATATTTCTATTGTTTCGGTAATGGGACAGTGTCATACTTCATGGAATAAAGACCATTTTGATTTACTTGAGTGTTGCTTTCATTTAAATAGTATTATATCTCGTCCTTAGCGATAAATGTGAGGGTTGCTTACTTTTTTCCATGTGTATATATATATAAACAAACTTTCTCCCTGGCCACATGTGTGAAACACTGCACAGTGTGCCAAAAGAATTTTGTTTGTTTCTTTGTTTCTTTGTGTGTGTGTTTTCAGCGTAATCAATCCATGTGGTCTATGGCTCGGCGTTCCCCTGGTGGCGTCATCAATCCATGTGGTCTATGGCTCGGCGTTCCCCTGGTGGCGTCATCAATCCATGTGGTCTATGGCTCGGCGTTCCCCTGGTGGCAATGACGGACCAATGGATTTCCTCCGTGATGACTTGCTGCATTGGCATCTATCGGTGCTTGATTGCTCTGTGGCGCTGTTGCTGGGCCTTGTTGGACGACTGAGCGTTTTAGATTATGTACACACACAAACACACACGCGCGCGCGCGAACACATACATTAACACAGACACAAACGCACACGCACACACACACACACACACACACACACACACACACACACACACAGATAAATACACACACACACACACACACACACACTTACACACTCGTCACTGAAGAGGTGAAAGATTAAAATCTGACGCCAGAGACTGCAAAGACCCGTCCCACCCCCAATCCCCTACCCCCAACCTGTAACACCTGAGGGTATACGGATCATTCTTAAGCCTCATTCTTTAAAAAAAAAAATAAATAAAAAATACCCACCGTAGCGGTCAAATTTTGAACGTAAAAAGGGGGTGGGAGGATGATCCAGAAGCCCAGTTATCCCTCCCCCCACCCCCCATCCTCGAGTCCTTCCTGATGATATCCGTTTGTCTATTTATCTATTTATCTGCCTATCTATCCATCTATATCTATTTGTATATCTTTATCTATCTGTCTGTCTGTCTGTCTATCTATTTATCTATCTGTCTGTCTGGCTATCTATCTGTCTGGTTATTTATTAATCTACCAATCTACCCACCTATCTAGTTCACAAGTTAATTTGTTTATTTTGTCCATGAGGGAAAATTATGTTGTGATGACACATTGCAATATCACATAAAATACAATGTAAAATACAACATAATAAAATCAAATTAATAAGCTAAAAATTAAACATCAACACTCACGTACCACTTATTTACTTATCTACACATCACAATCCATCTTCTATCCGCACACACACACACACACACACACACACACACACACACACACACACACACACACACACACACAGAAAAAGTGATTTAGTTCGCTTATTCAATGTTTCCATCTATAAATAAAATTTTTGAATTGAATTGAATTGAATTGACACACACACACACACACACACACACACACACACACACACACACACACACACACACACACACACACACACACATGCATGCACACAGACGTACAGACACAAGCACATACACACATATACACACAAACACAAACACACACACACACACACACATACACACAAAACACAACACACAACACCACACACACACACAAAACACACACACTTACACCCACAAAACACACACACACACACACACAAAACCCACACACAATACACACACCACACACACACACACACCACCCCACACCCACAAAAACACACAGATTCAAAACTAACATTTGTCAACATATAAATGGTTATAAACATTGAAATGAACATAAAAAAAAGGACAAAGACCCTAATAAAACCCAAAAACAGCAAAAACCCCACATTTAATATGTATAAAACCCTTTTGTTTTAGTACAATTTGTGCCTGGGGGGGGGGCTTGTTCGCTCATTCGGGGTTTGTGTGATTTGGGCCCGAAATGTTTTGTGAGCAGTGTGTGAAATCCCGCGTGGGGCAATGTCCCTGCGTGTGTGTACATCTTCAAACTACTATCTATCTATTATCTACCTATCAAACTATCTATCACCCACCCACCTATCTATATACCTATAACCACCATTTATCTACCCTCAAATCTATATTCTTCTGTGTGTGAAATCTTTCTATCAATCAAACTATCTATCTATCAAATCTTTCTATCAAATTCTATCAAACTATCCACCCCTCTGCCTAAAATAGGAAAGGGAAGGATTCGGGAGGGGGGGGAAGGGTGTTATGGGGGGGGTGGGGGTAGGGGGGGGGGGGAGTTTCAACAATCAAGTCTGCCCCCCTTTTAAAAAAGGCCCAAAATCACCTTCAAACCCAACCAAAAAGACAGAAGGGCTGTGGCAGGTCAGAAAGGAAATCGTTTTCTAATTCCCCAAATCGCCCCCCTTTCGGGTTAAATTTTTGTCTTTTTTTTTCCCCCATTTTTTTTTTCTTTTTTTTTTCCTTTTTTCCCCCCCCCCCCCCCCCCCCCCCCCCCCCCCCCCCCCATGTTCCAAGCACCATAAATAGAAAAAAACTAACATCCGGGGTTTGGTTTCCTGACGTGCGCAAAATTTTCTTCCCCCCGCCCGGTTCCGGCGGAACCAAACCCGGTTTAAAGAATGAAAATAAACAACCCGTCATTTCAGTAAAAACGCTGACCCACCCCGGGTTTGAACCCTCCCCCCCGAAAACCACCCGACTTAAAACTAATCCACCCGGCGGGGAAGGCCCCCTTATCAAACCACCCAACAAAACCCCACACACACACACACAAAACACACACACCCCCACACACCACCAACCCCCCACGCACGAAACGCGCCCCCCAACTTTTCACCACCCCCCCACACAACACACACAAAACACAACACCACACACACACACACACACCACAACACACACACACACACACACACACACACACACACACACCCACCCCACACACACACAAAAACACACACACAAAACACACACACACACACACACACACAACACACACACACAAAAAACACACACACACACACACACACACACACACACCACACACACACACACACACACACCACACACACACACACACACCACAACACACCACACACACACACACACCCCACAAAACACCACCCACACAAAAACACACACACACACACACACCCCCAACACACACACACACACCCCACACACACACACACCCCAACCACACACACACACAAACTTACACACAAAACACACACAAACCCCCACACCCACACACACACTAAACACACACACACACACCCCCACACAACCACACCCCTTAAAAACCACACACACACCACACCCACACACACACACACACACACACACACCACACACCACACAAAACACACCCCAAAACACACACACCCACACACCTCACCACACTCACACACACAAAACCACACACCAACACACACACACACCCAAAACACACACCCACCACTCACACACAACACACCACACACACACACACACACACACACACCCAAACACACACACACCCACACACCCACAAAACACACACCTTACACACACACACACTTACACACAACACACACACCCCCAAACACACCCACACACAAAACCACAACACACACTTACACACCCACACACACACAAAAAAACACACCCACACCCCCACACACTTACACACACACACACACAACACACAACACACACACACACACACCAAAACACACACACACACACACACACACACACACACACACTCACACACCCCACACCCCACACACACACCCCACACACACACCCACACCACACACCACACACAAACACACATGGGGGCGTACGTGCACACGCGCTTTCCCACATACACTTTTTGCACGAGAAACACACACACACCCACACACACACACAACACACACACACACACAACACACAAAACACAAGAGAGAGAGAGAGAGAAGAGAAAAAAAGAGAGAGAAGAGAAAGAGAGAGAGAGAGAGAGAAAAGGGGAGAGGGAGAGAGAGAGAGAGAAAGGGAGAGAGAGAGAGAGAGAGGAAAAGAGAGAGGAGAGAGATGTGGGGTGTGTGTGTGGGGTTGGGGGTTGGGTGTGGGTGTGTTTTTGGGGTGTGTTTTGGTGTGGTGCGTGTGTGCCCCCTCTCTCTGTCTCGGGTCTCTCCTTCTGGGGGGGGTGGGGTTGTGGGTGGGGTGTGTGTGTGTTTGTGTGTGTGTGCGTGTGTGTGTGTGTGTGTGCGTGTGCGTTTGTGTGTTGTTTTGTTGTGTGTTGTGTGTGCGTGGGGTGGTGTGTTTGCGTGAAAGTGTTGTGGGTGTGGGGTTTTGTGTGTTTGTGTGTGTGGTGTGTGTGTGTGTGTTGTGGTGTGTGTGACCCCGCGCATGTGTGTGCTTTGGGTGGGTTTTTCCTCTCGCTCTGTTTGTGTGTGTGTGTTTTGTGTGTTTTGTGTGTGTTTTGTGTGTGTGTGGGGTGTGTGGTGTGTGTGGGGTTGTTGAGAGAGAGGGGAGTAGAGAGAGAGAGAGAGAGAGAGAGAGGGGAAAGAGAGAGAGAGTTAGGATTGTGTGTGTGTGTGAGAGAGAAAGAGAGAGAGAGAGAGAAGAGAGAGAGAGAGAGAGAGAAAAGAGAAGGGGAGAGAAAAGGGGGAGGAGAAAAGAAAAGAGAAACCAAAACCCGGGAGACGTTAAAACATGCCGCCACAGATTCCACACAACAACCCAAACGAAGTCTTTATTTTAACCCCCCAGTCAAACGAAGCCTACGGTGACATTTGGTTTGGGTTTTTTCCCAAGACCTGTACTTACGAACTTTCCCAGAATATGTGTGACGGGGAAACCCCCCCGGGGAAAAAAAAAACCAAGGGGAGGAGGGGGGTGGTGGTGGGGGGGGGTGGGGGAGGTGTTTTTGTGTGTGTGCGGGGCGTGCGTGCGGCGTGCGAGTGTGTTTTGTGTGTTTTGTGTGTGTTTTTTGTGTGTGTGTGTGTGTGGTGTGTGTGGGGTTGTGGGTGTGTGAAAAGGGGTATCTGTTTTATTTTGGGAGGGAAGGGGGGGGGGGTTAAGTGGGGGTAAAGGGAAAGGGAAGACGGGGGAAAAAACATGTAATTTTCCGGGGGCCAGGTAAAACAAGCGGGGGGGTCCGCCCAGACGTGGCCACCGCCCAAATCCCGCGGACGTCCCCCAGAAAAGGGCCCTCACCTGGAGGCCCCTCTTGACCTGTCGCTTTTTAAAAAATTGGTGTCGGGGCAGTGATACCTAGACCCCCCCCCCCACCCCCCTCCCTTTTTCCCTTGCCCTCCGCTACTCCCCCCGAGAGGGTTTTAATCCCCTCTTCCCCATCTTCCACACCATTTTTTACAGTCAGAAGAAAAAACTAGGGAGGGAGGAGGGGGGAGGGATAAGAAGGAGGAGGAGAAAAAGGAGGTGGGGGAGAAAAAGGGAAAAGGGAAAAGGAGGGGGGGAGGAAGAGAAGGGAAAAAGGTGGAGGAAGGAGGAGAGGCGGGGGAAATGAAGAAGAGGAGGGGAGGGGGGGGGGGGAAAAAGGGGGAGCAGGAGGAGGAAAAGGAAAAGAAAAAAAAAGAAGAAGAAAAAGAAGAAGAAGAAGAAGAAAAAAGAAGAAGAAGAAAAAAGGGGGAGAAAAAAAGACGACAAAGACCAAAAAAAATCTCCCAAAGGGATGAAAACAACCATTAACATTTTTGTTAACAAGAGTGAACGAGATGTCGCGCGCGCGCGCGCACAGAAATGAAATAAGCGCTTTGGGGAGGTGGGGGGGGGGGTGGGGAAAGGTGGTGGGGTGGGGGAGCTCAGACACATGCCGTAGAAGAAGCACAGGGTTTTTTCCAAAACCCGGGGGGGATCCCAAACATGACCGGGAACAAGAAAGAAAGGAAGAAAAAAGAAAACCAAAACATTTGTTGTTAATTTTAAAAAAATCAAAAATCAAAAAAAGATTAAAACTCCCCCCCCCCCCCCCCCCAAAAAAAAAACAACTTTAAACCCCCCGGGGGACCCAAAGACCTTTCCCTCACACCCGTTTTAACACCTCGCAGCTTTTCAACAAATGTGAACAAATGAACCCGGGGGGCCACCCGGGTTTTCTGGGTGTTTTATTGTGGGCCAGCCTGGGTTTGCTGGCTGTCTATTGTGGCCACCCCGGCTTTTTCTGGCTTTCTAACTCTATACCCTTTTTCCCTTTGTAACAAAATTAAATTTTTTCAGGCTCATCATCAAAATTTGTAAAAATGGAAATAGATTCATCAGAAATCGTACAAAGAATAAACCCCCTCATAAAACAAAAAGGGCCCCTATTTCGGGGAGCGACAACGGGGTGTTTCCACCAACATTTTCACAACACACACACACCACACACACAAAAACCACACACACACACACACACAACACACACACACCCCACTCCCCCACCAACGATACACACGCCACGCACGCACGTGTTTCACACACACACACACACACACACACACACACACACACCCAAACACCCCACCCCAAAAACCCCCCTCACCAAAAAAACATTCCCATCATGCACCACACACCACACACACCACACACACAAAAAACACACACAAAAGGGGGGGGGGAAAACCACACAAAACTCCCTCACTAAAATTCACCATATAAAACCCCCACACGCACACCCGTGTACACACACACCACACACACAAACACACACACACACACCACACACACACAACACACACACACACAAGCACGCGCGCGCACACACACACACACACCACAACCCCCACACACACCACACACCAAAACACACACACACGCAAGCACATGCATGCTTTCAACTTCATGCCCTCCTTTTGTCACCTTAAAACCCTTTGCTGAAAATTTTAATGATTTTTCCCCCCCGGTTTTAAAGGCAATCACATTTAAGGGGGAAAAAAAATGCCTGGGGTCATGCAAAATGTGGGTTTAAATTTAAAAGGAAAAAACTGGGCAAAAGCAATGCTTAACCAAACCCGGGAGTCAGAAAAAAAGTTTTTGGCGGTAATTTCCCCCTCCGAACGAAACAAGGACATTTCACGTCAAGGCCAACGCCGCATGTGGTGCCCTTTTAGCTAGCACACACGTATGAAAGCAAAAAAGCACAAGCCCCCAAAAAGCCCTTTGGGGACTGCTTTGGGGGTACCATGGGGAACAGCTCCATCATAGAAAATCACAACAAAGGGTGAAAATTCAAAACCTTTTTGGGATCCAGCACCAAAACCCAAAAAAAAACAAAAACAAACAACCAAAACAAAAAAGAAAAAAAAACAAAACAAAAACAAACAAAAAACCCCCGACAATGTTCACTGTCTTGTCTTTTTTTGTTGCCTTTCCCTTTTTTTCGTTATTTTGTCCCTTTTCGTTCATTTTCGTTTCTTGTCCCCATTTTTTGCTATCTTGCGTATTTGGGAAAATTATTTCCGACCTTTTGTCAAATGAATTTTCGCTCTGTTAAGAAAAGGTGTAGGGGTTTATGTCAGCCTCCCCTCCCTTATTCCTCTCACGTCCTCCCTCTCTCCTTCTCTCTCCTCTCTCTCTCTCTCTCTCTCTCTCTCTCTCTCTCTCTCTCACACACACACACACACACACACACTCTCTCTCTCTCTCTCTCTCTCTCTCCT
This sequence comes from Conus ventricosus, assembly GCA_018398815.1. Taxonomy (NCBI): domain Eukaryota; kingdom Metazoa; phylum Mollusca; class Gastropoda; order Neogastropoda; family Conidae; genus Conus; species Conus ventricosus. The sequence goes on along the minus strand of CM031595.1, from coordinate 135,447,192 downwards.
CTCTCTCTCCTCTCTCTCTCTCTCTCTCACACACACACACACACACACACACACACACACACACACTCTCTCTCTCTCTCTCTCTCTCTCTCTCTCTCTCTCTCTCTCTCCCCTGGGACAGATAATCCGTCAGCCATAACCTGTGGCAGATGTGGGCGCAGAACCTGGATGTAAACCACCCAAGCTTGTTCCTCCTTTCCCTTCACCAGAGATGCGCACACGATTGCAGCTTTCTTTTTCTTTTCTTTGTTACCTTTATTATAACTTTTTTTTTGGGGGGAGGTTAGTACAGAGTGAGTGAACTGCCATTACATTGATTTTCAAGAAGAGTTTGACACAGACAGACAGACAGAGTGAATTAAAGAAGACGAGAGAGAGAGAGAGAGAGAGAGGAGAGAGAGAGAGAGAGAGAGAAGAGAGAGAGAGAGAGGAGAGAGAGAGAGAGAGAGAGAGAGAGAGAGAGAGAGAGAGAGCGAGAGAGAGAGAGAGCGAGAGAGAGAGAGAGAGAGAGAGAGAGAGAGAGAGAGAGAGAGAGAGAGAGAGAGAGAGAGAGAGAGGGAGACTCTTGACTCTTGACGCGCGCTTTCACGCCGCGCCATTTATTGTGAGGCCCTCGGCCCGTCCACAGGAGTACGCAACATACATTTCAACATGACAAAAACGTTTGATTGAAACGTTGATTGTAACATAATTTGTTTTCTGATTAGAATTTCTGTTCTTCCTGTAAGTATTACTATTACATACGGGTTTCTCTGGTTTTTAAGGCATAGAAGATGTACATTGCAATATCTCTTATGGTTTCGGTGTTATCGTTTTGTAGCAGACTTTCCAATGTGATTGCGTTTCTGTTACTAAAGTGTTTGAAAATGTATTTTGTTCGTAATTGCTGTAATTTGGACACCACATTAAGAAGTGCATTTCTGTTTCTACTGTTGGGCAGAAGGGGCATGTTGTTATAGCTTCATTGTCTATGTATTTTTATTGCCATGCAGTTCGTTTATTCCTAATCGTAGTCTTGTCAACGCTTTTCTGAACTTTGCGATTGTGGTTGCGCGAAAGTATTCTTCAGTTTGGTGTATAGTTTTAAACGTATTATATGTTGTAAATTGTTCACTGTTCGCTATTTTGTTATGCCAGTTGTGTTTGTAACAATCTATGATTCTTTGTTTTAGTGTTATGATAAATGTTTGCTCGTTTCCTACGCCTTCGTTCAGCCAAACTTCAGAGAAGCCATATGTATCCAAGCAACGTTTAATTTTCAGTGCCCAGTTCTGTGGTTTGTCAATTTCTATTTTTTCTCTTTCATATGCCTGTCTAGGTATCCTGTCTGGAGTCATCTTCATTAATTTGAACCAATATCTGATTGCTTTTATTGAACTATCTATACTCATCGGATATCTTCCTAGTTCACCGTATACTAAGTTGTTTGGCGTTTTCTTCCCCACCCCGATGTATCTTTTACATGCAAATAGATGTATATTTTCCACCGCTGAATAACGAGTCAAACCCCATACTTCTGCTGCGTACAGTAGCAGTGGCTTGACCTGTGTATCAAATAGCTTAAAAAATATGTTTATATCCAAATGTCCTAAGCTATACATTGTTTTCATTATTTCACCTATTTTCCCTTTCGCCCTTCTGCATATTCTGAAAGTGAAATATCTACTGAGAGTTTAGTCGTTAGAGTGAAACCTAAGTATTTGTAGCTGTTCACTACCTCAATTTCTTCCCTTTGTAGTTCCATTTTTCTAGTCTGCCAAGGTATCCTCCTTTTCTAAAGACCATGATTTTTGTTTTTTGGAGATTAACCTTTAGTCCAATGCGGTCTGAGGCTTCCTGTAGGTTCTTAATTTGGTTTTGCAGACCTGCTGGTGTTTTAGCTATTAAAGCTATGTCATCAGCGAATAGAAGTGAAATATTTCTGCCTTTCCGGGTAAGAATTGATATCCGTGTCTTCCTTTAGCTGTGACATTGTCTGCAACTTCTGTAAAGTAATGAAAAGATTAGAGGGGACAGTAAACACCCTTGTTTCACTCCTGTGTGGCATTCAAAGAATTCTGTTAGTTCAGTTCCATGTCTTACACATGCTTGTACTGTTTTATAGATAGCTTTTAGCATGTTAATCATCTTCGTAGATATTTTGTGTTTCTGTAGAATTTCCCAAAGTTTTTCTCTATTTACTGTGTCAAACGCTTTCTGATAATCAATGAAGGCTACATACAATTTACTTCTTCTTCTGCCGTATAGGCAGTTACTTATCATAGATGTTAGTGTGAAAACATGGTCTACTGTTGAGATATTCTTTCCTGAAAGCCTGCCTGCTCTTTGCTGATTTTATTTTCTGCTTCTGCCCAATCGTATAGTCTTCTGTTTAATATTGCTGTGTAAATCTTGCTTATGATGCATAATAAGGATATTCCTCTATAGTTTCCTGGATTCTGTCTATCTCCCTTCTTGTGTAGTGGTATGATCACCGCCCTTGACCATTCTATGGGAAAGTAGCTATCTTGATATAATTTATTGAATAATTTCGTTAAGAATGGCACTATATTTTGTCCTATAGTTTTGAGAAATTCAGGAGGGATTTCATCAATGCCTGGTGATTTGCCTTTTTTTAATTTTCTGTAGCTGATCTTACTTCGTTTTCGGTTATCTCTTCGTCTAATTCTTGTACATGAATTACGTTTAACACTTCTTCTTGTGGTCCTTCTTCTCTATCGTTTAGCATTTCTGTGTCTTGTGGATTCAAGATGCTTTCGAAATGTGCTTTCCACTGTGTAATATTAATAGATGGTAATGTGTTTATTCTTTCTTCTAACACTTTTTATGGTGCTCCAGAACATTCGGCTGTCCTTACGATTTTGTACTAGTGTGTCGTATGTTTGCTTTTTATACTGTTTTTTTCTTTTCTCTAATTGTTTCTTTGTATACTGCTCTTTTGTTCCTGTAAGCCTCTCTCCTTCCTTCATAAATGGTTGGGTTTTTATCCTTTTTCGTCCATGTCAGTCTATTGAGTGCTTGTTGTGCTTCTTTCTTTTTGATTTCGCATGTTTTATCATACCAGTTGTTTTTAGTCTTATATTTTCCTCATATACCTATTGTTCTGTACATGTCTTTCCTGCCTCTTTTAGTAGCTTATTAAATCTGTCTATACTCGTGTCTACATCTCTTTCTATTTCTTCTGTTATTTGTGCCATTGTTTGTTTCGCCTCTTCGATTCTATGAACTGGACATACTGTTGTTGTTTTGTGGGATCCCACTTTGTTTCTTTACGTAAAATTTTCTGCCTCGTTCTCCTTGTGCGTTAGACAGTGTGCTTTGTAATTCCATCATAATAGGCATATGCTGAGCTTCAACTCTCTCTACTATCTGACACTTGTTCACATTTCTAACAGTTCAACAGAACATATATAGTAATCTATAACACTGTTACCCCTTTCGGAATAAAATGTGTATGCATCGTCAAGAGGGGGGAGGGGCAAAGAGAAACTATCTGCAACGCACCTTTTTTCTTCTTTTTTTTTTAGTCTGTAGTAATTGAAAAATAAAACGAAATAGACATTTGACCGTTTCCTGAACCTGAACGAAGGCTCCCCTACCCCACCCCACCCCCACCTCAACACCCTGAACTTTCTCCCTCGTCCCCCCACCCCCATCCCCACCCCCTTCCAAGCTCCTGGGAACCCCCCCCCCCCCCCCCTTTTCCCTACCCCCATTCCCCAAACCCTCCCCCTCCCCAGCCTCCCCACTCCTGTTCCTACTCTCACTGAGCAATGTGAGGGGGGGGGGGGATAAGGGTGGGGTGGGAGGAGGGGGTCACTGTGTCACACACATGGCTGTACACCCTTTACCACTACTCTTCTCCCTCCTCCTCCTTCTTCTCGTTAAGTAAAAAACCCATCGCTGTAACTGATATCATTGCTGCTGTGTAACGGGGTTATGCCAGACTGCAGCCGGATACGCTGAAA
>CM031595.1:135427923-135432239 GCA_018398815.1 Conus ventricosus | reverse complement strand
GATCAGGATGTTTTTCTCAGGATGATAACTGTTTTACCCGTTTTCTCCCTAAGGGTATTTTTTTTCAGGATGATTTAAACCCTTTTTTAACCATTTTCCCCCTAAGGATCACGATTTTTTCTCAGGATGAAACTGTTTTACCAGTTTTTCCCCCCTAAGGAGTGTTTTTTCTTTTAATGATAACCGTTTTTAAAGTTTTCCCCCTACGGGTCAGGAGTTTTTTCTCGGGTGATAACTGTTTTACCCCGTTTTTCCCCCTAAGATGTTTTTTTTCCAGGGTGATAACTTTTTTTAAAACCAGTCCCTCCCCCCCCAAAGATCAGGAGTTTTTTCCAGGAAATAACTGTTTTTTTCCATTTTCCCCCCAAGGGGTATTTTTCTCAGGTACTGTTTTATCATTTTTCCCCCCAAGGATCACGGTGTTTTCTCAGGATGATAACTTTTAAAACCCGTTTTCCCTCTAAAGGGGTGTTTTTTTTTTCAGAAAGATAACCGTTTTAAAAACCTTTTCCCCCCCAAGGATCAGGAGTGTTTTTCTCAGGAAGATAACGTTTTAAACCCGTTTTCCCTCTAAGAGTGTTTTTTTTCAGGGTGATAACCGTTTTTAAAAAACCCTTTTCCCCCTAAAGATCCGGGGTATTTTTTCTCAGATGATAACTGTTTTTCCATTTTTCCCCCCCTTTAAAATCCCCACTGTTTTTCTCAGGGTGATAACTGTTTTAAACGGTTTCCCCCTAAGGATCACGAGTGTTTTTTCCTTTTTTTTGCAGGGGGCAACAAGTCTCTCAGTGTTATTCCTGGTATTACGACGTTTCCTATTTCGCGCGGAAAAAACTTTTCCTTTAGGAAAAACACTTCGCGAGAAAAAAAGGGGGAAAAGCTTTCATCACCGAACAAGGTAAAGCAGTTTTGTCCCTAAGGGAAAAAATTGCCTCTCAAGGAAAAACTCGTGAAACCGAAGATGTTACTTTTTTCTCTCCCCTCCCCCCCCCCCCCCCCCCCCTTTTTTTTTTTTTTCCTTTTTCTTCTCTATTTTTCCCTAGGGTGACCGCCCTTTAGACGCAGAAACTCTCATTGATCCTCCAATTTATCACTGTATACAAAATCTGGGGGCCTCAAATATTTTTTTCCATCTGTAAAGTCACTTGGTTTTCTTTTTGTTTTTATTTTTTTTTTGTTTTTTTTTTTTTTGTTTGTTTTTTTTAAAGGGGGGACCCCCCTCCCCCCCCCATCCCCCCCCCACCTCATTTTTCTTCCCCCAACGTTGACCGAATGATTATTCGGGAAAGCTATTGGGTCTGGTTTCATGGTTTTGTCAAACGTCTTTTTTTTTTTTTTAACTGAGTCAGTAGACCATCATCGTGTATCCCCAGTGCGCTTGAGGGCTGGCGCGTCTTTTTTCACGGGGGACCTATCGTGAAGTGAAAAACGGCGGAGAGAGAGAGAGAGAAAAGAGAGGAGAGAGGGAAAAGGAGAGAGAGAGAGAGAGAGAGGGGGAGAGCGGGAAATTCATGGACTAAAATAAAAATTTTTCGGAAAACGACGATCAAACTCCCTGCCAACCATATTTTCCCCCCCCCCCCCTCCCCCCCGCTCCCTCTTACCCCCCCCGCACCCCCCACGCACCCCGCAAACACACACACACACACACACCACACACACAACACACACACCACACACACACACACACCCCACCACAACACACACACACACACACACACCCAAAACACACACAGACACCACATACCCAAACCAACACACACACACACCACTCACACACCCAACCCCCACCCACACACTCAAACCCTTTCCCCCCCCCCGAAAGACGGGCATCCAATGGGACTGCTGCTGACTCTGGGGGGTTGTTCACACCGACGACACAAAACGTCTCCCCCTGGCCTCCTTTCCAGCGCAAAATGCTGGGAGCTACAGACAAAAAATCAATGCTACCTCCACCACACCACACCACACCCTCTCCACCCGCACCCCCCTACCACCTCCATCCCCTCATCCCTATAACCCCTCCTCCTCCCCCCCCCCCCCCCCCCCCAGTCTCATCTATCCTTTCCCCCTCTCGGGTCCCACTCCCTGGTTGCACATGAAATTTCCTACGATTTTTCTTCTTTTTTTTTCCTTTTTTTTTCTTCTTTCTGTTTTTTTTTTTTTTTAAACCAGGAAGGGAGAAAAAAGGAAGAGGTCGTACCTTTTGAGTTAAAATTTGCATGGGTCGTTAGGAGGTTGGGTGGTTTTTTTTTGGAAATTTGATTTTTTTTTTTCATGGGTTGGTGGGACCAGGTTGGAAGAAACTTGACAACGTGTAATCTGGATGGCGTTTCTGCCTTGCTTATCTTGTCCACCACCCCCCCCCCCCCCCCCCCCCCTGTTCGCTCGGCCTGATGTGAGGCGTCGGATTACTGAGGAAAAAAAGGAGTGAAAGCCCACCCACCCACCACCACCCCACCACCACCCACCCCCACCCTCCTACCCCTCCCTCCCTCTCTCTCTCCCGGGACTGCAGTCTGGCATGAAACGCCCGGGTCTCAACGACAGCCGAGCAATGATTAATCATGTTACGTGCGGATTGGTTTTTTTTTACTTTAACGAGAAAGAAGGAGGAGGAGGGAGAAGAGTAGTGGTAAAGGGTATACAGCCATGCGTGTGACACAGTGACCCCCTCCTCCCCAACCCCCCCCCCTTACCCCCCGCCCCCCCCCCCCCCCCCTTCCCTCACATTGCTCAGTGAGAGTAGGAACAGGAGTGGGGAGACTGGGGAGGGGAGGGTTTGGGGAATGGGGGTAGGGAGAAGGGGGGGGGGGGTTCCCAGGAGCTTGGAAGGGGGTGGGGATGAGGGTGGGGGAGGCGGAGGGGAGAAAGTTCAAGGTATTGAAGGTGGGGGTGGGTGGGGTAGGGGAGCCTTCGTTCAGGTTCAGGAAACGGTCAAAATGTCTATTTCGTTTTATTTTTCAATTAGTACAGACTAAAAAAAAAAAAGAAAAAAAGGTGCGTTGCAGATAGTTTCTTTTTGCCCCTCCCCCTCTCTCTCTCCCGCCCCCCCCCCTCTCTCTCTCTCTCCCAACTCTCTCTCTCTCTCTCTCTCTCTCTCTCTCTCTCTCTCTCTCTCTCTCTCTCTCTCTCTCTCTCTGTGTGTGTCTTTAATTCACTCTGTCTGTCTGTCTGTCTGTCTGTGTCAAACTCTTCTTGAAAATCAATGTAATGGCAGTTCACTCACTCTTATTAATCTCTGTACTAACCCCCCCCCAAAAAAAAAAAAAAAAAAAAAAAAAAATTATAATAAGGTAAAAATGAAAAGGAAAAGAAAGCTGCAATCGTGTGCGCATCTCAGGTGAAGGAAAAGGAGGAACAAGCTTGGGTGGTTTACATCCAGGTTCTGCGCCCACATCTGCCACAGGTAATATGGCTGACGGATTATTCTGTCCCAGGGGGGGGGGGGGGGGAGAGAGAGAGAGAGAGAGAGAGAGAGAGAGAGAGAGAGAGAGAGAGAGAGAGAGAGAGAGATGGAGTGTGTGTGTGTGTGTGTGAGAGAGAGAGAGAGAGAGAGAGAGAGAGAGAGAGAGAGAGAGAGGGGAGGGAGGAGGGGAAAGGACGTGAGGGGAATAAGGGAGGGGAGGCTGACATAACACTACACCGTCCTTAACAGAGCGACATCATTTGACATAAGGTCGGCAATAATGTTCAAATACGCAAGATAGCGAAAATGAGGCAAGACAACGAAAATGAACGAAAATGAGACAAGATGGCGAAAAGAAGACAAGACAGTGAACATTGTCAGGGTTTCTGTTTGTCTTGTTTTGTGTTGTTTCATCTTGTGTTGTGTTGTTTCGTTTCTGTTTCTGTTTGGTTTGTGCTGGATGCCAACAGGATTTGAACTCTCATCCAGTTGTGACTGCAATGATGGAGCTGTTATCACTGCGTCCACCCAGCAGTACCCAAGACTTGTTGGGGGCTTGTGCTCTTTGCTTATCATACGTGTGTGCTAGCTGAATGGGCACCACATGCGGCGTTGGCCTGACGCTGTATGTCCTTGTTTCGTTCTGGAGGCGAAAATTACCGCCGCAACATTTTTCTGACTGCCGTCTGCTTATGCATTGCTTTTGATCCCGTGTCCTAAATAAACTGCACTATGCATGAGCCAGGCATTTCTTTTCCCTTCATGTGATCTGCCATTGCACCGTGGGGGAAAATCATTAGAAATTTCAGCGAAGGTACAGCTGTGACATAGGAGGGCACTGAAGCTTGAAAGCATGCATGTGCTTGCGTGTGTGTGTGTGTGTGTGTGTTGTGTGTGTGTGTGTGTG
>CM031595.1:135397923-135415423 GCA_018398815.1 Conus ventricosus | reverse complement strand
CGTGTGGTTTCCCAAGCCCCGTTGGTCACACACTGGATACTGACCGCTGGTCGGACCATCGGGCAGAAGATTCAGCGGACGGCCGATGGATCCGAGAATGGATCATTTGGGCCTTGACCATCACCTCGGTGACTGGACGCAGCAGCAGTGGACGACAGGTAAACATTCTGTGATGTCTTGACGTTCGTAGTTACCCTCACATTGAGGAAAGCGTCCTTGTTTGTTCGTTCTGTACGTCTCTTATCCACCTGTGTGCAAAGTCAATGGGTTCCGCGAGGATACGTGTGTGTGTGTGTGTGTGTGTGTGTGGTGCGTGCGTGCGTGCGTGCGTGCGTGCGTGCGTGCGTGCGTGCGTTCTCGCGTGTGTGTATGTGTGTGTGTGCGTGCGTGCGTGCGTTCTCGCGCGAGCGCGCACGCGCGCGTGTGTGTGTGTGCCTTGAATTGTTTGACGGTTGAGGGAAGTTACGTTGTTTATTGATTATTTCACGTATTCACTAAAAAAAAAAAAAAAAAGGAATAATCATGGTTGTTCCGAGATATATGATGATATGTACAATACAAGATTCGCAATTATCCTTTACCCCCATCCCCCATCCTCTCTCTCTCTCTCTCTCTCTCTCTCTCTCTCTCTCTCTCTCTCTCTCTCTCTCTCTCTCTCTCTCTGTTTCACGACGCTTAGAACGTTGAGGGTTCACCATTCTTTTTTTTTCTCCTGTGCACATGTGACCTTTTTCAATCTCACCATTAAGGTAGCCGTACTCCGTCTTCACAAATCATGTCTAAGCACGACACCATTGTGCGTGTGTTTTATTATTTATTTGCTTATTTATGTGTTCATATTTATTTATTTATTTATTTATTTATTTATTTATTTATTTATTTATTTATTTGTTTATTCATTTGTTTATTGTCATTTATCCCGTCGGCACACGACAGACTGTTCATCTCCGTAAGGTGGGATGGGATTCAACGTATTTGGAAGATTTGTGTGCCTGCGTTCTCACACGGGATCTCTGTTTAAAGTCTCATCGAAAGGGCAAGGAGGGGACAGGAGTCTGCACATATCTTAACTCTGAGCAGAAAGTCTGTTCCAGTCTGGCCCCGTCATCTTAACTCTGAGCAGAAAGTCTCTTCCAGTCTGGCCCCATCAGATGGGATTCGAACCCTGGAGCCCGGAACAGGTGTATGAAACCACCCCCACCACCCCACCCCCACCACCCCACCCCCAAACTGCCCATAACACGTCGTTCGCTCTGGTGGCATACATGGAATTTCAGGTCGTCCCCCCCCCCCCCCCCCCCCCCCCCACCGTCCCTCCTCTAACTCCAATCTCTCCTGATACGGTTATCACCCTTTCTGCCCAATTACCCGAGATGGGCGTGGCACGCTGACTCTAACAGTTGCACCAACATGGACAGCATAATGCAGTGTGGTTGGTGGGTGGGTTCAGCGACCATGGCGGTCCCCCTAGGTGGGGTGTTTGTCGGCCCAGGGACAGACTGGTTCCCACAGGAGCACTGGGAAGTTAAGGACGCACCGGAATGTCAGCCGGCCATCAAAGGGACATAATTCACGGCCCGATGGGAAATCGGACACGTCCGAACAAATCGGCCGGCTCGCTGTCGGACCCGAGTACACGCACACACACAAGCTGTGGAGAAAAAACACTTGGGTGGGTGGGGGCGAGGGAAAGAGAGGGTGGCCCAGCCTTGTCCACATTAGTTTTTTTTCTCTTTTTTTTCTTCTTTTTTTTTCTTTTTTCTTTTTCTTTTTTTTTTTTTTTTCTGTCCCAACCTCTGCGCGACCTGAGGCAGTGCACCCACGCCGCTCATTCCGACACCCCGTCCAGAGCCACAGCCCGGTCGGCCCCGCCGCAGCCCCGGCACCGGCAATCCACAGGGAGCAGTCAATGTCAAGTCGTCAAGAGGCAACCCACCAGAGGAGACACTGCACTGCTGCCGAGTCACTTCGGTGGTGTTCAGTGGCGCCTGTTCTGATCTAACATAGGCAGGACACCACCTACTAAGCTCCCTACTGACGACAATAATTTGCTTAATCGCGGAGCCGGCGTGAGTGAGCTCTCCCTCCGGAGGGCGCCACCACGTCCGTCCAACGACAGCTCCCATGGAATCGGCGATACCGTAGACCCCGACGGAAGCAAACCAAGGCCACTGTGGAGAGGACATCGAAATTGAGGTAACCACGAGAGCAGGGGATGAAGGGCCACAGAATTTGAGACATTTTTTTTTTAATGCTGATCGATGAGGATGAGGATGATTAAGATGATGCTGCGGATTTCCATTTCGGTCTGAGACTACATGACAGGGCTGTACACCACGCTTCCTTTCATAATATATCCTGGGGTCAACCAGACCCGAGAGATACAGGCACCTGCAGTGTTGGTCATGAAATTTGAGCAACACTCTCAGAAACGCATCCATTAAGTGGACGAAACTCGACTGTGTGGTCCAGTCTTCCCAACTGAGTCCCCAGCAACTCAACTCTGGGTAGGAGCCGGTCGGGGCAGAAAAACCCACATGACTTCTGATGGGATTCGAACCCACGACCTCCCAGCCGGGAGTCCGCGACGCTAACCACTTCGCCACGGCGGCTGGTTCTTTTTTTTTTGTTGTTGTTGCTTGCCTGTCTGTGTGCCTCTCTAGCTGCCTGTGTTTTTATCTTCTGCTTTTCCTCCTTTTTTTTTTGTTCCTTCTTTTTATTTCACTTCTGTGTTTTCGTCTTTTTCTTTCTTTCTTTCTTTCCTTCTTTCTCTCTTTCTTTCTTTAGTTCTTCTTTCTGTGTTTCTTTAGCTTTCTTACGTTATATCAATAGCTTTTTTTTTTTCTCGTGTCTTTAAGTTTCTTTGCTTTGTTCATTTGTCCATTCAGATTTTGCACTTTCCCCTCAGTTTTTTTCTGTCTTTCGCATTCTCCCCCTCTCCCCTTTATTTTTGTAATTATTTATTTGTTTATTTGTTTTTATTATTATCAATATTATTATCATCACCATTATCATCATTATTATTTTTGTTGTTAGTATTATCAGTATCATTATTACTGTTATTATTTTGGTCTTTGTGTTGTACGATGGTTTGCTAAGTTTTTTCCAGTTGGTTGGTGGTAACTGCTGTTTTATCCTCGTGGTCGGTGTCTACTGTTGACCGTTCGGTGTGGTATTCAGACTGGACTAGGCCCAGCACTCTCCATCTGGTCACTGGCTTCTGGTCACAACGGCCATGGATGGGCATGGCCACTTATGCTATGGGAGATTGCGTCTTCATCTGTGTCCGTCTGTTTGTTTGTTTGTTTGTTTGTTTGTCGACACGGTAACGCACAGACTATTAACCCGAATTTAACCAAACTTGGTGGAAATACGAAATGTGGATCATGGACGAAACCACTAAATTTTGATGCGTATCCGTAGATCCGGATCAGTCGGCGGATACAGGATCTGTTTACCATAGTTATTACCGGTTTTCCATCGAACTTGACCATTGTGGAGCGACTGTTTACAAATTGACGACAATTCACGCAGTAACACATTTTGTGATTGAGTACTGAGGGTCTCTAGTGATAATAAACTTTGACATTATGTATTTTCTATACACTGACAAAAGCAGAAGAAGAAAAAGCCGCAAGGGACGTAACTCTTTCAGTGCACTTGTAAGTTAATTTTTCAGTCCGGGGGGCATCCAGGATGTGTCCGAGCTTGGCAGAAGTCTGAGTTCTCCCAGATGTCTAGTTCATGACCGCATTCGTGCTGGCCTCTTCCATCACCAGGGGCCAGATTTCGTCTGTCGATAGGATACGCATGCTTGTCTGGTATGATGCCGTCTCTTCGCTGAAAAGCTGTATTTCAAACGTGTGTTGTCGAAGGGTGGGTGGGCTAAATGCTTTAAAGACCGATCATAAGAGTTTTGGAGAAAGCCTCTTGATTTTGTTCCTTCTCCCAAACGCATGCATACAAGGTCTGTATGTTTCGTCGCCGAATTCAAGACACGAATTGGAGAAATCACGGCCACCTTCGAGTTGAGTTTTTGGTGGTGGTGTTGTTTAACGGAAGTTGTTTTGGACCAGGTTCATCTGCTTTCTCTCTCTCTCTCTCTCTCTCTCTCTCTCTCTCTCTCTCTCTCTCTCTCTCTCTCTCTCTCTCTCTTCTCCCCCCCCTCTCTCTCTCATGTGAAGTTTGGATCAGTTTTCAGAATTGCACAGATGTAGAGCATCAGAAAAGTCAGGCTGGTTAGAAAAAAATATTTTGTTATCAGTGTTGTTCAGTTTAGTATTATTAGCTGGTGATTTTTTTGTTTTAAGTAATGACAATCTGAACGTTTATTTCTACACCTGCCTCGCATATTTTACATGCATGTACACCACCCTAACCCCCCCCCCCCCCCTCTTCAACCCCATCCCACCCCAGTCCTACTCCCACACCTGTGCTGTTCATCCTCAAGCCAGTTCTCATCTCCCATACCTCCACCCCACCCACCCCACTCACCCTCTCACCCGTGCCATTTAATTAAACGAAAAAGTGGTGGTGGTGGTGGTGGTGGTGTAGGAATATAGAAAGGACAGTCCCCCACCCCCACCCCCACCCGACAGAAGCCACACACACACACACACACACACACACACACACACACACACACACCACACACACAGAGAGAGAGAGCGAGAGAGAGAGAGAGAGAGAGAGAGAGAGAGAGAGAGAGAGAGAGAGAGAGAGAGAGAGAGAGATTTGGAAAGGCAGGTCCTGTTTAGATCGGGGGAGGCGATCTGGAAGTGAAGACCAAAGGGGGCCGAGAGTTTTAGCACCACCACCAACCAACCAGCCAGCCAGCCAGGCAGCCAGCCCCAGGAGAAAGGAACTCGGCCGACTCACCCCTGCAGGAGTGTCCGGTACAAACCCATTTGGCGGTGGGAGGGGTGGGGGATGGGAATGCGGGGAGGGGAGGGGAGGGGGGGGGGGGCAGATGGGGTAGATGAGGGCTCCAGCCAGAAGGTAGTAGAGCGGAGGCCACAAGTTGTCTTTCTTGGGCCTGGCTTCAAGGCGGAGGCGCCAGGCGGAGGCGGTTAAAGAGGACTGTCAACTGGACAATGGCCAGTTCCCTCCCCTCTTCCATCTCCACCCCCTGACCCCCCCCCCTCCCGCGCACTCCTTCTTCCCCCCCCCCCCCCCCCCCCCACCCCCTCCTGCCCCCCTGCTTTGTCGGCGATCTTCTTGATGAAGGGCTGGTTGGGGTGGGGGGTGAGGGTGGGGCTGGACGATGTACAGCGGGGTGGGTGGGGGTGGTGAGGGCAGGTGGAAGAGGGTAGGGTAGAGGAGGGGGTGGGTGGGAAGGAAAGCACTTGTTGCGGCGTGTTCGAGAGCGAGCAGAACAAAAGACTGGAAGAGAAGATGAAGAGAGAGAGAGAGAGAGAGAGAGAGAGAGAGAGAGAGAGAGAGAGAGAGGGGGAGGGAGGGAGGGAAGTGGGGGGGTGAATAGAAGAGCGGGAAAGAGCGGAAGATGAGAGGAAAAAAGAAGCAGGGAGGGGTCGAGAAAATTAAACACACAGGTGCGTGCGTGCACACACAGACCTACACACATACACACACGCACGCTTGCGCGCGCACGCACACACACACACACACACACACACACACACACACACACACACACACACACGCATGCACTCACGCACGCACGTACGCACACATACACACACACATACACAACATATACATGCATACATAATGAGAGAGAGACTTAACAGCAAGTCATGTTGTTTATAGCCCAGTCAGCTACGAAGGCCCAATCAGAGCTCAAAAGAGGCCGAGGAGCGAGCAAGCTGGGGAGAGAGAAGAGAGAGAGAGGAGAGAGAGAGAGAGAGAGAGAGAGAGAGAGAGAGAGAGAGAGAGAGAAAGAGAAGACTCAAACATTTTTACCACTCAAGGATGAAGATTTAAGACAGTGCCAAGACTTCCAACCTCTCTTGCTATTCTGCTGTATTCTACGAAGACACAAAGACCATACGATGGTAACAGAAAGAGAAGAGAGAGAGAGAGAGAGAGAGAGAGAGAGAGAGAGGAGAGAGAGAGAGAGAGAGAGAGAGAGAAGAACCGACATACAGGGACAAGAGAGGAGAGAGAGAGAGAGAGAGAGAGAGAGAGAGAGAGAGAGAGAGAGAGAGAGAGAGAGAGACTGACAGGGGGTGAGGAAATAAAAACGGCGTTCAGAGGAGGGACATAGAGATGTTAATTTCTTTTCTTGGCATATAATAGAAGTCGCGATGTGCCTGGGCCAGATCGTAAAACTGGCTATCAAAACACAGACACTCGCACGCTGGGCGTTGGGGTGAGGGTGCTTGGGGTGGGGGTGGGGGGTGCTTGGGACACCTGAATTTCAATTTCCATTAGCAGGTACACTGCCGTACAAGGCTGGCCTGCGGGGAGATAGGATGTGAACAGCTTGGGTGTTATAGGACGGGGGTGGGGGGTGGCGAGGGGGGGGGGGGGGGGGGGGGGCATCCAAATTCACTATTCCAGTTTCACCTATTCCAATTTCACCTATTCCAGTTTCACCTACGGTCTCAGGAAGGCCAATTTCACCTACTGTAATGTATCCTAAGGGCCAATTTCACCTACTGTGGTTTTTGCGCTATACGAGGGACCGACCGACAGCTTACCAACGCATTAAGCATGGATAAAAATACACGTGAAAGCAATGCCTTTCAATTAAAAATACTTTATTCTACTTTTTAAGACTGTACATAGATATCACATTCACATATGTTGTAATGCTCATCAGCTGACATTATGCGAGAATCATTCGTCTCCTCGCTCACCTCTCACCCTGGTCTGTTCAGTCATGGCATCAGTCTTTCACTCACCGCACACCTCAACCCAGCTTTATGTTCATCCCCATGGCGTCCAGGTACGACAGAGGAGGGCGCTGGCCTGCCTAGTTCTGCTGCAGAATTCTGCGAACTCGATCCTCTTTGTCTCTGCGCTTTCTCTTCTGGGCCTGCGGTTGCGTTGCCAACATCCAGTGATGCGATGATAGTCTGTGTCTCATCCTGCCGCTTCTTCAACACGGTGACAAAGTTGAAGATGTTGGGATGTGCGGTATGAAAGTTCCTGTTGAACGCTGAATGGAAGGACTCGAGATGGTTGTTGGTCCTTATGCCTGTTGAAAACAAACAGATCGATGGGTACGTGTAACTTTAAATTCTGTATGTGCTGCGTGGACGGTAATCTCATCAATCTAATCAGACAATAAAAGATATTAGACGTACAGTGGCATAGGTGGTACCTCTCCAACATCTGTGCAGTTTGCTCAATATTGTCTGTGTCTGTGTTATTTCTGTCGTTGGTGGCTGGCTGTGTCGTACTTTGCTCCTGAAGAGTCTGGAAGTGGTTCCACAGTTCACGCTGGAACATCGGGTTTACATCGTCGATCCAGGTGTTGACCATGTAGTCACACAACTGTGTCACGCCAGGAACCTCAGCTGGAGCCATCCCGTGCAAAGCCACCCAGATGTTGTCAATGTCATGACCCAGATTTTGTCAATGTCATGACCCAGATGTTGTCAATGTCATGACCCAGATGTTGTCAATGTCATGCAGAGGAACCAGTGGTAGGACAGCCGAGCGACGCACAAAGGTTTTCACTTCCGGAGACTCTCTGTATGCACCAGACAACCCAAGAGCTTGCACCTAAAAAAGATAATGGCACGATTCCTTAATGCATAATGCATTAAATGTGAGGCTCAAAGCATACATTGTTTTATAACTCAGCACTCGGTCAGTTGCTTGCTGTCGCAAAAAAAAAAAAAAAACTATTGATCTGATGGCCATTCATCAACAATTATTAATATATGTATATATACATTCACACACCTTATATAAAATTCACACGCCTTAAAGGCCGGGATATTATAACTTTAGGCATACGTGGACACTTTGTGATAGAAGATATGATCATGCATACCTTACGCCATACTGCCTGTGTGCAGTGGAAGAAGCACCCTCGTACATCTGCCAGAAGGAAGGAGATGCGAATCGCTCGTATTGCTGCCATCTCAAAATCAGTCTGTATCCCCCGTGGCTGGAATGGAAGATGTCGGTCGTGACAAAGTGTTGTGAGGATGCCAAACAAACGGATGTAGACCTTTTGTGTTTTGCATGGCAGCAGTGCAAATATCACTGGGATCATCTTTACAAGATGCTGCACGTGCAATGTATACAACTGCGTGAAGAATGATGGGGCGACTTTAAGGTGCCATCCATGAAGACCTGGTCACTTGCAGACAGCTTCTCCAAATTCTGATCTGTGGAAAATGCAAGGATCTTCTCTTCGTCTCCGTCGTTTGCAAGCAGGAAGGTCTGTCCACGAGCTGTCTCAGCCCAGGTTCCTTCCAGCACCACTTCCTGAATTCTGCGAGGAAAGGCAGGCAACGTCTTCCTCCGTTGGTTATACAGCGTGGACCTCACAGACTGAAACGTTGGTCGGGCTGCAACGAAGTCATCATCGCCGATTTCAGCAGCTGAAAATGCTTCGCTGTACAGGCGTTTGACAGGCACCTGCGTTTGCGTCTTGACAGCTTCCTTCAGTATCA
The DNA here is from genome assembly GCA_018398815.1 of Conus ventricosus. Taxonomy (NCBI): domain Eukaryota; kingdom Metazoa; phylum Mollusca; class Gastropoda; order Neogastropoda; family Conidae; genus Conus; species Conus ventricosus. The sequence goes on along the minus strand of CM031595.1, from coordinate 135,406,829 downwards.
TCGTCCTTCTTGTGACATCCACCTTGGGTTGATGGGGCTCGTCGTTGTGGTTCTTCCCAATTTTTGTTATGCTGACATCTTCCAGCGATGTGGTGACTGTTGCTGGACAGGTTTTGTAATTTGCACATCTCCAAAACATTGAGGTGTCACTTTTCCTATTCAGAACAAAGATGTGACCATCCAGAATTAATTTTCGCTCCCCTCTGTTTGTGCTGACAAATTCATGCTCCATGGTTGCAGAGAAGACAAATGAGCCAGTGTGTAATAGTCGGTGAGGGGACTGAGTAAATTTCACATTTCAAACACTTTACAAAAGTACGAGCCGGTGAAGTTATGAGAAGAAGATTGAGTCATTTTCACATTGAAAATAAAAAGTGGGCAAGACATGCAGAGAGAGAGAACAAGAAAATACAGTTCACAGGTCGTAGGTGAAATTTGACGGCTCACCAAGGTAGGTGAAATTGGACTTTTGGCCAATTCTGTAAAAAGGAGGGGAACAACTGAGTAGGTGAAACTGCACGGGTCAGGGGCAGCCATCTTGCTAATTTGAATAACAAAGCGTAGGTGAAACTGGAATAGGTGAAATTGGACGCCCGCGGCGGGAGGTGGGGGGCGGGGGTTGGAGGAAAGGAAGGGGGGGGGGGGGGGGTAATAATATCTTGACCAGTCGTTTGGGGGTTACTTTTTGAAGATTGGTTTGTGTTTGTTGGTTGGTATTCTGTTTTGATTTAATTTGAATACTGTTGATGAATTTGACCTCTAGCAGAAAGAAAAAAAAAAAGAAACAAAAAAAAACCCACCAGCAAACGACTAGACCAACAAACCAAATATCAAACAAGACCCGACGCCACACCCATGCTAGAGCGCACACGAACGAAGTTCCCCGCCCCTCTCCCCCCCCACCCCCATGCATACATAAATACGCATGTACACACGTAGACTCTCTCTCTCTCTCTCTCTCTCTCTCTCTCTCCACACACACACACACACACTCTCATCTCTCTCTCTCTTCTCTTTCTCTCTCTCTCTCTCTCTCTCTCTCTCTCTCTCTCTCCTCTCGCTCACTCTTGTATGGTAGAAATTGGGTGCTTTTGAAAATGTTATAACGACTAACCGGATTTACACAGGTCACTCAGCTAGGAATAGCACTTACTTGGAGCTTTCGACAGACCTCCGTCTGTCTGAAAATGTTGTTTGTGATTGTGGTTATAATTGTTATATTATACTGTATTGTTTCTTTTTTTTTTAATGAGGGCAGGATATAAATAATAGCTGAGAAGCTTCTTCTTCAATCCTCAATAAAAATAATTTTGAATTGACTCACACACACACACACTGACAACAGCAAAGCGTGAACTTATGATAGAAAATTTGTTGACTGTATTTTTCAGCAAGAATAGGAGGACGAAGAAAAATAAGAAGCAGAAAATAATGATATGCGTAAGAAGTGAGAAGTAAAAGATTGAACAGAAAAGAATGAACTAGAGAGAGACAGAAGAACAAGAACAAGAAGAAAACAGAAAGTGTTACGAAGAAACAGATAGACAAGAAAGAACATTAAGAAGAAGCCGAAGAAGTAGGATTAAAAAAAATTTAAAAAGATAATGGCGATAGTGAAGAAGAGTGCAACGAAAAGTTGATAACCACAAGAGAATAAACGATCAATCTCTTCGCCCTACTACCTTCTATCCCCCCCCCCCCCCCCCCCCCCCCCTCCGCCGAAAGAAAGTGTATGTATGTTTTTACACACACACACACACACACACACACACACACACACACACACACACACACACAAACAAACACACATGCACGCTCGCACGCACGCACGCACGCACGCACGCACACACACACACGCACGCACGCACGCACGCACACATACACGCACGCACGCATACACACACGCACGCACGCACGCACGCACACACACACACACCACACACACACACACACACACACACACACACACACACACACACACACACACACACACCCCACCTGTGTGTGCATAACGTCAACTTTAGCGAAGAGCGGGCAGGAACTGGTGACACGTATAGATAGATTATGCTGATAACATCCCCCTGGAATGCAGGTACGCTTCGGGGCAGGGGCGGGGGTAGGGGGTGGAGGGGTGGGGGAGGGGGTCATCTGATGACGGCAATCCATCACTGACCGAAAAGTCAGGGGAGAAATCTCTCACAGATATCTCATGTAGATGTGCGCATCGTGCACTCGGGGAGGTGGGGAGGAAGGGGTGGAGGCGAGAGGGGGGTAGAAAGAACTCAAGGAAAAGTAGGAATAGGGGAAGGGGGCGTGCAAGGGGGTAATATCGTCGTCAGATATGTATAGTGCGAATGCACACAAACAGACGACACACACACACACACACACACACGACCACGCACGCACGCACGCACGCACGCACGCACGCACGCACGCACACACACACACACACGAGCAAACAGTTAATTCCTACTTGAAAAGGTCTTTCTGTTTCGTCCGAACGCGGCTGTAATTGCACTATTATTCATTGTTATTTTGTTTGAGGTTTGCGCTCGCGCGCGCGCGCCAAAGTGTGTGTGTGTGTGTGGTGTGTGTGTGTGTGTGTGTGTGTGTGTGTGTGTGTAGATTCAAGATCCGGTTTTCCTACCATAAATCAGCAAAGTCGTACTCGAGATTTGAGCGAATAACCGAATACGAACAGTCATTAACAAAAACACAAAAGTGTATATATATATATATATATTACCCACGGATGATCAGGCTACTAGTTTGTTACAAGTGGAACTTGACGCTTCAAGAGGTACGCTCATACAAATGACATTAGACATCCGAGCTGAGAGGGGATGCCACGTCATGTTTGGTTCCATCGTCTCTTTGTGAACAGGTTTTGCCTGACTGGCTGTGAGATAACAGCGCTTCTGAAATTGATTTCAGCATCCGTGTTGCTGGTTACTTACCTTCCACAACAATGGCTTTCCCTCATCAAAGACCCAGGCGTTGCGTGAACAAAAAGCACTTTTAGCGCGAAGTCCTATAACACAGGCTCAAAGTACACTAAGCACAGATGCACACAAAAACAGTAAACAATGTTACAAGGGTAAATCAGAAACAATGGAGGTGCATTCTGCGTTGGAGTTGGTAAGTTCAGTCGTAAGTTTCATGAAACGGGTGAGTCTCGCGTTCTCTTGATGGTGTGTCAAGAATTGAATGTTTCTGAGAGTGGATGCCACGGAGCTCCAGAAAGCCGGAGCTTAGTGGCGGAATGGTCTTTGGTCCAGTGATCTGAGGTTAGTTGTAGGGGCACACGTTAAGGGTTGTTTGTTTATTGGTTTGAGGTTAGTTTTTTTAGGACTACGCATCAAGGGTTGGTTGTTTGAGGTAGTTTTAGGGACGCACATAAAGGGTTGGTTGGTTGTTTGCTTGAGGATAGTTTTTTTAGGACTACGCATCAAGGGTTGTTTGTTTGAGGTAGTTTTAGGGACGCACATAAAGGGTTGGTCGTTTGTTTGCTCGAGGTTATTTTTTTTTAAGACTACGCATCAAGGGTTGTTGGTTTGAGGTAGTTTTAGGGACGCACATTAAGAGTTGTGTGTTTGTTTAAGGTTAGTTTTAGGGACACGCATCAAGGGTTGGTAGTTTGTTTGCTTGTTTGTCGTTGTTTGTGTTTGCTGTGTTTGTCTTTTTTTGTCACAGCCATGGGTCTGAGAGACGGGGGGGGGCTGGCAGGCCTGCAGGAGAGAAGAGAGACAACGGGTGGCTGGTGATGGAATCACCTGTCGATTCGGCTGACCAGTGGGCAGGCAGGCAGATTCATGTCCCACAAGGTGTTCCTCCTGTGGGGAAGAAGACCTGTCACTGAGGCACTTAGCAGGCCACAGACGTCCTGGGAAGAAAGGGGGGGTAGGGGAGTATGGGGGTAGGGGGGGGGGGGGGTTAGCGGGTGGGCGAGATAGGTGGTAAAGACCTGTCACAAGACTTGGGAGGAGCGAAGACGAGGTGTTCAGATTCTGTTCAGCGGTTGCTGCTGCAGCTGCTGCTATTGTTGTTGTTGTTGTTTTTGTGGTTCTGAACGTGTCGTTTCCAGGATGGATGTAAAAACATTTGAAATATCCCCTATAAATAATTATATTTTGAGCATGCGCGCGCGCGCGCGCGCGCGCGCGTGCGTGCGTGCGTGCGTGCGTGTGTGTATGTGTGTGTATATATAAAATTAAAAAAAAAAAATATATATATATATATATATATTTTATATATATATATATATCGCATGCCGTGTGGAAAGACGTGAGAACTAAAGATAGAAGCATCCGCACTCACGCACATACGCACGCGCAGACACACCTATGTTCTTTCCCGGCCAGGCTTGTCAACGAAGAGAGAAGGAGGGAGACAGACAGACAGGTAGACCGACAGAGACAGAGAAAGGGGATGGGGGAGGGGAGAGAGAGAGAGAGAGAGAGAGAAGAGAGAGAGAGAGAGAGAGAGACAGACAGACAGACAGACAGACAGACAGACAGACAGACAGAGGACTACACACGCACACGCGCACACACACACACACACACACACACACACACACACACACACACACACACACACACACACACACACCGCGCGCGCGCGCGCATGCTCAAAGACAACGCAAACAGACCCCCGCACGCATTGTTGTACATGCCTTTATTCTTTCTTCTGCTTCTTCTTCCCCATCCGCCCCCACCCCCGCCACCCCCTCTCCGCCACCCCCTCTCCGCCCTCCACCCCCACCCCCTTCCCGCCCCCCCCCTTCGCTTCTTCCTTCGATTGGCAGAGAACAGCTTGTTTTGTCGGCACCATGGGAGCCTTTGTCTTGTCCTCCCCCTCCTCCCCCGTTCCCTCCCTTCCTCCTTCCCCCCGCCCGTCCCGCCCATCGGCCGGTGTGGCAAAAATGATTTTGATGTTGGGACAGGCGCACAAAGCGCTGCATTAGCTCTACAGACGCACAGCGGGAGAGGGTTAAGTTCCCTGTGTTTGGATTAGCTGGGAGTGGGGGGAGGGGGGTAAAGAGGATGGGGAGTGGGGGAGCGGTGAGTGGTGGTGATGGTGGCGAGGTGTGTGAACGGGGAGAGTGGGATGGGAGTGGGGAATGGGGGTGGAAGTGGGGGAGGGGGCGAGAGTTGCGGGTGCAGAGGGACCTGGCGCCAGAGTGTGTGTGTGTGTGTGTGTATGTGTGTGTGTGTGTGTGTGTGTGTGTGTGTGTGTGTTGTTTTGTTGTTGTTGTTGTCGTGTGTGTGTGTGTGTGTGTGTGTGTGTGTGTGTGTGTGCGCGCGCGCGTGCGAGCGAAGGTGTGTAGTTTATGCACGTGTGTGTGTGTGTGTGTGGTGTGTGTGTTTGTGTTTGTGTGTGTGTGTGTGTGTGTGTGTGTGTGTGTGTGTGTGTGTGTGACGTACGCTTCTCACGGTCCAGTATTTTACATCTTGTGTCGAATACCTTTAAATTCAGCCGTAGCCGTCGTTTTCATAGAGAGTTTCTCTGCTGTATGTCATTGTCTACATATCAGAGTTATATTTGGATACGTGTGCACCCCCCCCCCCCCCCCCACCCTCTGAACAAAACTCACCCGATTTATTTACTTATTCACACAATTCATATTTTCATTTGTTTGTTGTGTTTGGGATTTTTGTTTTTCTTGTTAGAGAGCTCCGCTTGTACTCTTGCATTCAAGCACAGGATCGCAGCCTTCGTGCAGCGGGCGTGCAGCGAGAGCGAAGAGTGTTTAAGATAAAAAAAAGAAAGAAAGAAAGAAAAAAGCAAACTCAAATAGACATAACGAGTGGAACAAAAGCGGTGACGTACGTTGTCATGCGGTGACGGAGCCAATCGATGGCCGTGGCCCTGTGAAGACAGCCCGAGACAACAGAGCGGCGGTGGAGGAGGTCGAGGGAGTGGACGAGCCACACTGCATTATCCCAGAACAAGAGACGGGGGTCTACCCTTCCTTCCTTCCTTCCTTCCTTCCCTCTGTCCTTCATTCCTTCCTTCCGGACCGCCTCGTCTCCTTGCGCCGACTCAACGCATCGCTCGCGCGTATTTCATTTTGCGCGGATCTGAATTGAACGAACGAGCGTGACTGCATCGAAAATCTGATTCGGAGCACAACCCCACATAGCCTATTTTCGTCATAAGAACATTAACATGAATTTTTTGGTTGTTCATAGGCAGCCAACGTCAATCCACTGACGAATCTCGTCTATTTGCTCCGACTGGGACTATCCCCTAAGCACACAGATCTGAAGCTTGTGACGAGGGCTGAAAACAGTTCAATTGTTCAGTTGCTCACTTTGTGATGAAACGTATGTTGCCAGATTGAGTTTCTTGTTGTGCATCAGTGCGTATCTAAACGTGACTACTGTTTAGACTCATCGGTTTGTTTACACGCTTTTCACGCTTATATCCATTGTAAAGCCACCTAAAATGTCACTCGCTACATGAAGATCTGAAAGGCGGCAGTTTTTAACAACAACGACAACAAAAAATAAATGACAATAATGATGAATAACAGTGAGCAAATCAGCGATGTCCAATATCCGGTTACTAGTTTCGTCACCAACACTTCAACACTGTGAAGCTGCACAAATCGTCATGCAAGTCCAATGGAAACAGACCACGGAAGGTTCCAGCAACGTATTTATCCTGATCCTGATCCTCATCCAGACCTTGGTGTCGGAACCCCATTGGTGCAACGGGGGCAACAGGTTCCTCAAGCCGGTGAATGGAAGAGGTTCCCAAAGTCGCGTCAATGTATGGTCGTGCCAACGAAAGTCGCGTCAATGTATGGTCGTGCCAACGGAAGTGGCGTCAATGTATGGTCGTGCCAACGGAAGTCGCGTCAATGTATGGTCGTGCCAACGGAAGTCGCGTCAATGTATGGTCGTGCCAACGAAAGTCGCGTCAATGTATGGTCGTGCCAACGAAAGTCGCGTCAATGTATGGTCGTGCCGACGAAAGTCGCGTCAGTGTATGGTCGTGCCAACGAAAGTCGCGTCAATGTATGGTCGTGCCGACGAAAGTCGCGTCAATGTATGGTCGTGCCAACGAAAGTCGCGTCAATGTATGGTCGTGCCAACGAAAGTGGCGTCAATGTATGGTCGTGCCAACGAAAGTCGCGTCAGTGTATGGTCGTGCCAACGAAAGTCGCGTCAATGTATGGTCGTGCCAACGAAAGTCGCGTCAGTGTATGGTCGTGCCGACGAAAGTCGCGTCAGTGTATGGTCGTGCCAACGAAAGTCGCGTCAATGTATGGTCGTGCCAACGAAAGTCCCGTCAATGTATGGTCGTGCCGACGAAAGTCGCGTCAGTGTATGGTCGTGCCAACGAAAGTCGCGTCAATGTATGGTCGTGCCAACGAAAGTCGCGTCAATGTATGGTCGTGCCGACGAAAGTCGCGTCAGTGTATGGTCGTGCCGACGAAAGTCGCGTCAATGTATGGTCGTGCCGACGAAAGTCGCGTCAGTGTATGGTCGTGCCGACGAAAGTCGCGTCAGTGTATGGTCGTGCCAACGAAAGTCGCGTCAATGTATGGTCGTGCCAACGAAAGTCGCGTCAGTGTATGGTCGTGCCAACGAAAGTCGCGTCAGTGTATGGTCGTGCCGACGAAAGTGGCGTCAATGTATGGTCGTGCCAACGAAAGTGGCGTCAGTGTATGGTCGTGCCAACGAAAGTGGCGTCAATGTATGGTCGTGCCAACGAAAGTGGCGTCAATGTATGGTCGTGCCAACGAAAGTCGCGTCAATGTATGGTCGTGTCAACAAAAAGTAATGAAAGTCACGCCAATGTGCTGCGTCCGCTGCCGCGTGCTCTGTGGAAGAGCATGAATGGCGCGCGGAACGACTAGCAATAAGAGAACTATGAGAGACCACGTGCGGATTTTTCTTTCTTTCTTAGTTTCTTTCTTTTTTTGTGGTGTTGTTGCCAGTATAGCTAAGCAACACAATATGAGTTTATGGTCATGGGAATCAAGCAACTGCAGCAACATTAAACGTATAGACCAAACAGCATTCCTGGTTTTTTAACTGAAACAGATCTTCACAGACAGACCATTGGAACGCATTGTAGATATAATCATACTGTCGCCAAAATTAATGATCGACAGTAGCGATTTTTCCACGGGAAAATCCGAAATTGTGCCTCGGATACGGTAGTCACGTGTGTTTCGTCAGAATGTTAGGTCAAATGTATTTGGATATGGTAATGACGCCGTTTTGAATGCGTAGGAGACCTGTCTATTTTGGGAGGAGAGAGAAAAAAAAACGTAAAAGAAACAGCTGGAAAGAGGCGGAGGTGGGGATAGGGAGAATGAGACCGAAGTGTCCCACAGAAAACTGTGGTCTCTGAAATGGACTTCATCTGAAGAAACGAGCAGGTGACCTGTTACGTAATTGGCACAGAGAGAGAGAGAGAGAGAGAGAGAGAGAGAGAGAGAGAGAGAGAGAGAGAGAGAGAGATACAAGATTAGGGCATTTTAGATTGCAGCGAAGGTACGAGGCAAAAGGAGGGAGAGGAGGCATGACATGGAAGAGTGGGGTTGGGGATAAGGGTGTGGAAAAAGAGAGGAGGGGGAAGGAGAGGTGGAGGGTGAGTTGAAGCGCCGCAGAGCGCTGAAGAAGCGGGAACTTCATGTGTTACATCTGCTACTAGCCAGCTGACTGTCATATCACTTTTCTATGCGTGACGTCATGTGTTTTTTGGAGTTGTCATCTGCACACCCCTCTCCTCCCCCGCCCTTCGTTCAGTTTCTGCATGTTTCTGTCACCTGTGAGTCAGCCAGGCAAATTGCCTGTCTTGTTGGGTCTGGGGTGTTCTGTGATGAGTCACTGACATCAAAAGGTTATGAATATGATCGTGAAAAGTATAACATGACTCGTTTC
>CM031595.1:135380423-135392923 GCA_018398815.1 Conus ventricosus | reverse complement strand
CCACAAAAAAACTCGCCCCCAAAGGACCCCACCAAAAAAAACTCCCTCCGAGACCCCACTCACAAAGAACCCCCCCCCCCCCCCGAGACTCACTCAAAAAGAACCCCCCTACAGAACCCCACTCAAAAAAAAACCCCCCCCCAGAAAACCCCACAAAACAAACCCCCCCCCCAAGAGCTCCACCAAAAGAACACCCCCCCCCAAAGGACTCCACTCACAAAGACCCCCCCCTCCGAGATCCATAAAAAGAACTACCCCCCCGAGACTCCATCACCAAACCCCCCCTCCAAACTCCCCCCAAAACCGAACCCCCCCCAGAGATCCCTCACAAAGACCTCCCCCCCCCCAGAGACCCACTCAAAAAGAATCCCCCACCAAGACCCAACAAAAAACCTCCCCCCTCCACGACCCCATTCAAAAAGCCCCCCCCTCCCCCCCCCAGAACCCCCGCTCACAAAGACCCCCCCCCCCCCCCCCCCCCAAGACCCGTCAAAAAGGCCCCCCCTCCAGAGAGCCCGCTCCAAAAACTCCCCCCTAAGATCCCCCCAAAGAATCCCCCCAGAGACCCACTCAAAAGAACCCCCCCCCCCCCCCAGGATCCACTCAAAAGAAACCCCCAGAGACTCCACCCCCAAAAGAACTCCCCCCCCAAGACCCACCAAAAAGAACCCCCCTCCAGAGACTCATCAAAAAAACCCTACCCCCAAGACCCCCCTCCCCCCAAAAGAACACCCGTAAGATCCACACAATTTCCCCCACCTGTTTATCTTCCTCGGTTAAAAAAAAAAACAAACAAAAAACAAAAAACAACAAAAACCTCCCACGAAGACTCAACTCAGAATTTCGCTTCCCCCCCAAATGGAAAAGTGTGGAGAGGAACGGAGGTAGGGGTTGGGGGGGGGGGGGTAGGGGGTGGGGGTGGAAAGGCGGCAGTTTGGAAAGACTGCCCTGATGGGGGCTGGCCCCTTTCCGCTCCTACACTTGTCTGCCCCGCAAGGAACAGTTTTTGCGGGTTAAAAGCTGCGTTTTTTTTAAAACCCCAAAACCCTCCAGTAGGGGCTGGGAGGAGGGAGGGGAAAAGGGGAGGAGAGAGAGAGAGAGAGAGAGAGAGGAGAGAAGGGGAGAGAGAGAGGAGAGGGCAGACGACAAAAGCCCGCCAGGAAACAGAGAGAGAGGAGACAGAGGAGGCGGAAAACAGAGAGGAGAGGAGAAAGAAGGGGGAAACAGAGAGAGGGAGAGAGAGGAAACAGAGAGAGATAATAGAGAGCGACAAGAGAGAGGAAGGAGAGAGGAAAAGGAGAGAAAAAGAGAAGAAGAGGAAGAGGTGCCCCCGAAAGAGGGTTTTACCTTTCCTTTTTCCCCACTCGCTGTCCCTCCCCTCCCCTCCTCCCCCCTCCTCCTCCCCCTACTCCGCCTGTCGTTAAAAAAAACCAAAAAAACTTGTGTAAAATTAAAAATCATAAATTAAAAAAAGGGAAAAAAAAAAAGAAAAAGCACGGTTGTACAATTCCCAAAGTAATTTTAGGGCGAAAGAAGACACCCGCAATTTTTTTTTTTTAAAAAGACCTCTATTTTTTTTTTTGGTATGTTTATTTCATTGGCCGCAAAGCGAAGTTCCTTTAAAGCTGTCCTATCAAAAAGGGTAGTTTTTTAACGGGGCCCGTGGCCACGGGGGGCCGAATAAAAACCTCCTTTCAAAGCCCCCCCAACCCCCCCCCCCCCCCCCCCCCCCCCCCCCCCCCCCCCCCAATCCTACCTGGCTTTTCAACTTCTTCCATCAAATTGCGGCGGGGGGGAGATGTAAAAAAAAGGGTGGGGGAGCTCGATAAAAAAAAAAATTTTGAAAAAAGGGGGGAAGGAGCCCGGAAATCCACCCACGATTTTTAAAAGTGCCACGGCTGCAGGGGGTGGACAAACCGGGGCCCGTTTTTTAAAGTGCCCCGGGCCGGGATTGGGAAAAAAGGGGGCCCCTTTGTAAGTAGGGGGGGGGGGGGGGGCCAGAAAAAGGCCCCCGACAGGGGTGTGACAAAAGGGCCCCGTTTGTAACGGCCACGGTGACAGGGTGTGACAAAACGGGCCCCGTTTGTAAACTGCACGGGGACAGGGATGTGACAAAAGGGCCCCTTGTAACGTGCCCGGTGACAGGGTGTAAAAAAAGGGCCCATTTGTAACTGCCCCGGCTGACAGGGGGTGACAAAACGGGCCAGTTTGTAATGCCCCGGGCAGGGATGGACAAAAAAGGCCCCGTTTTTGAAGTGCCAGGGGGGGGGGGGGGGGGGGGGGGGGGGGGGGGGGGGGGGGGGGGGGGGGGGGGGGGGGGGGGGGGGGGGCCCGGGTGAAGGGATGTACAAAACGGGGGCCCGTGACAGGGGGGTGGGGAGGGCGGGGTTGAAAAAACGGGGTGCAGGGGGGGGGGGGGGGGTGGGGGGGGGGGGGGGGGGGGGGGAGGGGGGGGGGGGGTGAAAGGGGGGGAAAAAGGGGGGGGGGTGGGGGTTGTGGGTGGGGGGGTGTGGGGGGGAGGAAGGGGTTTGGGGGTGGGGGGGGTTTTAGTGGGGGGGGTGGGGGGGGAGGCCGGCCCTGGGGGGGGGGTGGTGGGGTGGTGGGGTGGGGGGGGGGGGGGGGGAAAGGCCCCGAAGGGGGGGGTAGGGTATTTAAAACCATTTTTTTTACTTTTTCACAAAAAACCCCCAAACCCAAAAAACACAAACCCACACACACACAACACACACACACACACAACACCACACCACACCACACACACACACACCACATCACACACATACACACATCACAGACACCACACACACGCCACAGACACCACACACACACACACAACACACACACACACACACACACACACACACACACGCGCGCGCACGCACGCACGCACGCACGCACGCACGCACGCACACACACACACACACACACACATCATCATCATCATCATCATCATCATCAGCATCAACACACACACACACACACACACACACACACACACACACACACACACACACACACGCCCCTACCCCACCCCTCTTGTTGCAGAGTATCTGCACTGACTTTGACCCTCCTGTTTGAAAGTGCCGTTCTGGTGGTGTAATAGTGTTGTGTTCGGGACGGGGGGGGGGGGGGGGGGGGCGGGGGGGAGGGGGGGGGGGGGAGGAGAATCACATCCAGTAGATCACTACTGGGTGGTCACGGTTCAGCAAGCTCAACAGAAAATACGGAAAACTTTAGGAGAAGCAGGTCCTTCCAAAACCCTCAACCGGGACAACAACAAAACACAGACAGACAGACAACAACAACAACAGCGTTGTGACACTACGTTTAACCTTCAAATCTGCCCACGGTAATAAACATAAGAAAAAGTATCTCAAAAGCAGATCCTGATAACAACAATTCTCGTCATAAGAAAGACGAAGACCTGTTGAGCCCTTGCCCTCGAACTGGACTCAAAGATTCCAGTCCTGTTGGTTTCGAAAGCTTGTTTACGAACATTTTCCCAGACAGAAGTTGGAATGAGGCCATGTATTGTTCCAGCATGGAATGAGGCCATGTATTGTTCCAGCACGGTCACCAGACAAGGTTTTGACGACGAATAACGTTTTCCAGTCGGGGCGGCTTCTGTACGGTTCAAGTTGTTTACTCCAGCCAACTGCAGGGGGCTATTCCACGATTGCTCATTCCTCTCCTTCGGAAGTCGCAGGGAATTTATGGCTGGTCTCTAGATGTTCAGGTGTCTGTGTGAAAAACGCCATCTGATGTAACTCACGCCATCTGATGTAACTCACGCCATCTGATGTAACTCACACCATCTGATGTAACTCACGCCATCTGATGTTACTCACGCCATTTGATGTAACTCAAGCCATCTGATGTATCTCACGCCATCTGATGTAACTCACATCATCTGATGTAACTCACGTCATCTGATGTAACTCACGCCTCTGATAGAACTGGTGGTCGGCTTTCTGTCACAGGCACTACACATTTCACTAACGAGAAGAGAGAAAACAGCGAAGTTCAACACAGACTGTCATCCGACGATAATGACGATGATGATGCAGAGGAGGAGGAGGAGGATGCAATAAAGACCACAATGTTGACTAATTCAGGAGCCAAGCGATGGGCGGCAGCTGGGTTCAGGGTGTGTACGGGCGATGGGTTTGTAGACAGCCTGGGGCTGGAGGCGTTGGGGTCGGCGCAAGCAAACTGCCGTTTCTGATCTTTAATGCAGGAGAGGGTCCGCTCGTGTACACGTGTATGTGGGTGTTCTCAACATTCGCCGCGTATATTTCCGCCAGGAAATCCTGCGGAATAGACCCCCCCCCAAAAAAAAAACAAAAAAAAAAACAACCAAACAAACAAAAACAGAAAAGAACAAGATGCGAAGCATATAAACGAACTCCCAGTTTTCCAAACCGCTTATAAATCAGCCAAGTGCTTTATGAGATAAGAAATAAAGGCGAAATAACGGTTTTAACGGTTATTTAACCGATGTACACTTTTGAAACTGGTATTTTAGTCCTCACTGGGCTAAAGCCTGTGTACATACCAAATTTCATCCAAATCGGACAATATGTCAAGAATAACGGTTTTTAACGGTCAGATTTTGAAACACTACATGGAAGTGCCATTTGTGTGTGGTAACCTTTCTATATACAAAATTGCATTAAAACCCACCAATATATAAAAAAATAACGGCAAAATAACGGTTTAACGGTTATATAACCGATATGCACTTTTGAAACCAGTATTTTAGTCCTCACTGGGCTAAAGCCTGTGTAGATATCAAATTTCATCCAAATAGGACAATATGTCAAGAATAACGGTTTTTAACGGTCAAATTTTGGAACACTGCATGGAAGTGCCATTTGTGTGTGATAACCTTTCTATATACAAAATTGCATTAAAACCCACCAATATATAAAAAAAATAACGGCAAAATAACGGTTTAACGGTTATATAACCGATATGCACTTTTGAAACCAGTATTTTAGTCCTCACTGGGCTAAAGCCTGTGTAGATATCAAATTTCATCCAAATAGGACAATATGTCAAGAATAACGGTTTTTAACGGTCAAATTTTGGAACACTATATAGAAGTGCCATTTGTGTGTGATAACCTTTCTATATACCAAATTTCATTAAAATCGACCTATATATAATAAATAACGGCAGAATAACGGTTTTTAACGGTTGTTTAATCCATTTTCAGCATTACATCACTTACATATGGACAGAGGATCCGATTTGTCACAAGATCATCCATACCGCTTATAAATTGGCCAAGTACTTTCTGAGATATTCCATAAAGAAGAAAAACCGTTACAAGCCGTTACAACCGTTAGTAACGGCTATAACGGGGCAAACTAAAACATCAGGCATCATCCGTGACCCATAATGAACATACCTGCTAATTTTCATAAAGGTCGGCCAAGTACTTTCTGAGATATTCCATAAAGAAGAAAAACCGTTACAGGCCGTTACAGCTGTTAGTAACGGTTATAACGGTAAACTAAAACATTGGGCATTATTTGTGACCCATAATAAACATACCTACAAATTTTCAGAAAGATCGGCCAAGTACTTTCTGAGATATTCCATAAAGAAGAAAAGGCGTTACAGGCCGTTACAGCCGTTAGTAACGGCTGTAACGGTAAACTAAAACGTCGGGCGTCATCCTTGATCCATAATGAACACACCTACCAATTTTCAAAAGATCGGCCCAGTAGTTTTGTCTGGAGCGAGTGGAACACATTTTTGACCACGGACACACACACACACACACACACACACACACACACACACACAGCATTTCTTCGTTCCCATTCCAAAGTAAGAAAAGAAAAAAGACAAAAGAAAAAAAAATATGGAAAGGAAGAAAAACAGAAGAAAAAACTTCACCGATGTAGTCTCTGTCTCTATCTGTCTCTGTCTGTCTGTCTGTCTGTCTGTCTGTCTGTCTCTCTCTCTCTCGCTCTCTCTCTCTCTCTCTCTCTCTCTCTCTCCTCTCTCTCTCTCTCTCCTCTCTCTCTCTCTCTCTCTCTCTTGGCTTCAGTACACCGTCAGGTTCCTATACACATCTAATGTGGAGACCTTTATATTTTTCTACTTTCGGTACCTTTCTTATGATATCTTTCTCTGAATCTGAACTTCAGTACTCTGATTCATACACACATCTAAACTGAAAGTCCTTACGTTTACACTTTCAGATCAACACATGGAAAAAAAAAGAAAAAAAAAAGAGCGCGGTAATGTAAAACCAGTGTTTCCTGCCCTTCTAGGGTTGTGGGAACAAAACACCGGAGAATCCACTGGAAAAAATGAATGTCGGTGCACATTCTCCTGTCAGTATGCATGCTTTTATACGAAGAACAATTCGCCTGATAAAATGTTTTCTCTGTGTGTGGTGTGTGTGTGTGTGTGTGTGTGTGTGTGTGTGTGTGTGTGTGTGTTTGCGCGCGCGCGCGCGTGAGAGAGAGAGAGAGAGAGAGAGAGAGAGAGAGAGAGAGAGAGAGAGAGAGCGAGAGAGAGAGAGAGAGAGAGAGGTCCAATTAAACATGAGCGGTTGTCATGTCGATTGTTTGTCCCAAAGTCACACACACTTACGAAGATCGCTCATTGTCATAACCGACAGCAGACGCAAGGTTGCAGCAGTGATGTCCCCCCCCCCCCCCCCCCCCCCCCCCCACACACACACACACACACACCGGTACGGAAGAAAGGAGGACGAAGGGAGAACCAGATGCCGCAGTACCGGGGTAACTTGCAGACTTGCAGACAACGACCTCGTGAGTTCGTTCCCCACCAGAGGCGTTTGTGTGTGTGTGTGTGTGGGGGGGGGGGGGGGGGGTTTCACGGGCCCGGCCGGCTCCTGCCCACTGTTGGGTGTGCTGTGGACTCGGATGGGGAGACTCGAACCATACAGTCCAGTGTCTACGTCATAGATGCGTCTCAGAGACTGTTGCTCAGATTTCCTGACCAGCATACTGCGAAAGGAATGACTTATCATTCAAATTTACCTTTGAACCATTACGACAAGATGTGACCGAGCAGCTCATGTCCATGCATGCCGTGGAAGTCCACGGACGGAAGGCTACGCCCCTTGAATCAGAGGACTGGGTCTTTGGTTTCCACAGTGTTATTTCCTGGTTTCATTACACTACCATACCGTAATATCCCACCAACTATTACTGGAGAAGGCACTGCTTTCAAAACAAACAAACAAACAAACAAAAAACAGAAAACCAAAAAAAACACGAACAAAAAAAACGAAAACGTTGCGAATGTTGGCTGCGGAAAATCGTTACATCCACGGCGTTTTATGTGTTTTCGCCTTATTTCTCTGAAAAAAACGTTGTTGTATGTCATAAGCGCATCAAAATGTCGTACACCGTGATCATTCCACGGAACTGACGTGCTCCGAGACAAACGTTCGCCGTGTTGTCGAAAGCCTACTACTAACTAGCCAAGCGAAGCCTTACGGCCAGCCTCGTTTCACATCTAGACCTTCCATGCTGCTTCAGCCGGATGTTTCACAGTCCTCACAGGTGGTGATCAACACTTGGGGTGGTGACTGCAATGTGCTCAAGACCTCGCGGTGCTTGAATGTCGTCGAGGGTCCTTGTGTCATGATAGCTGGTTCTCGCACGGCATTTCAAGTGCTTACAAGTGCTCATGGTCGGTGGGTGAGAGACACTATAGGCTTAAAAAAAAAAGATGAAAAGACATTTTTTTTTAAAAACCCACTGAACTGAACTAAAAAAAAAAAAAAGGATAACTCCTGCCTAGTAGAGCTTAGAGTGAAAATAAAAATGACTTACGCAAAGTTACAAAACGTGCCCGCGTCACTTTGTTGCATGCATGCGGGTTACTTTTGATTGCGTAGCTGCCAGTCCCTTCCGAATTTATTTTTCTGGTTTTACCTAATGTAAATTCATTCCCAAAATACCCAAGTTTGTGACACGATCCAGAATTCCAAATTTTAAAAAAATTGAAATTATAGTCTTCGGTGGTGAGGGAAGAGGTGGGGCGGGGTCATTGAGCTTTGGGCTATCAGAATGATGTAGAATTGAGCTTTGGGCTATCAGAATGATGTAGAATTGAGCTTTGGGCTATCAGAATGATGTAGAATTGAGCTTTGGGCTATCAGAATGATGTAGAATTGAGCTTTGGGCTATCAGAATGATGTAGAATTGAGCTTTGGGCTATCAGAATGATGTAGAATTGAGCTTTGGGCTATCAGAATGATGTAGAATTGAGCTTTGGGCTATCAGAATGATGTAGAATTGAGCTTTGGGCTATCAGAATGATGTAGAATCGAGCTTTGGGCTATCAGAATGATGTAGAATCGAGCTTTGGGCTATCAGAATGATGTAGAATTGAGCTTTGGGCTATCAGAATGATGTAGAATTGAGCTTTGGGCTATCAGAATGATGTAGAATTGAGCTTTGGGCTATCAGAATGATGTAGAATTGAGCTTTGGGCTATCAGAATGATGTAGAATTGAGCTTTGGGCTATCAGAATGATGTAGAATTAAGCTTTGGGCTATCAGAATGATGTAGAATTAAGCTTTGGGCTATCAGAATGATGTAGAATTGAGCTTTGGGCTATCAGAATGATGTAGAATTGAGCTTTGGGCTATCAGAATGATGTAGAATTAAGCTTTGGGCTATCAGAATGATGTAGAATTGAGCTTTGGGCTATCAGAATGATGTAGAATTAAGCCCAAATGACTACGTGAATGTTGACAGTTGCACTAAGTGAAAAATGTATTTTCTGTTTAACTAACCCACTTTTTTTTCAGTGGAAGTTGTATGGGTTTAAAACACTTTAAAGTTAAACGCTAGGCTGTTCTCTGTTCATTATACGCTATCCCCTTCATTCCCTGGTTTTCGGATTTTGACTTCCAAAGGTTGGCAGTTATGTTTTGTCCGAGAAAAGTTGCATGTAGTCCTTAATAGGTCCTTGAAAGTTCGTTAGTGTTTAATCACTGGAAGAGTATGGGAACTGTCGGAGTCGTCCTGTAAGTGCCTAGTACCAGTAGGGCTTGGTGCTAATTAGGCCTAGTAATATTAGTAGCCAGTATCAATAGGGTTCAGTGCCATTAAGGCTCGGTATTAGTAGGACCCCCTACCATTACGGCCCGGTACCATTAGGGCCCAGTGCCATTGAAGCCTAGTGATATTAGTAGAAAGAATAAACAGAGGTCGGTGCCGTTAGAGAATAAACAGAGTTCGGTGCCATTAGAGCCCGGTTGCAATAGGAACCTGTACCACTAAGGCCTAGAACTATTAGGTACCAAAGGTGACATAATATTTCATCATGGGAGCAAGAGTTACCATATATGTTTTTTATTCACTGTTTACTGTTCCCTGCCTCATTTAGGATTTCGTTTCATATTAGGTGCCAGTTCTGTTCGGGCCCAATATTAACAGACTCGGTGCCGTTACGGCCATGTACCATTAGGGCAAGTGAGGCCTAGTAATGTTAGTGGGCGGTAGCAATGGAGTTCAGTGCCATTAGGGTCCGGTACTAACAGCTGTCCCATCAAGGCCTAGTACGATTAGGTACCAGTTCCATTAGGGCACAGTAGTAATAGGGCTCGGTAACATTGGGGACCAACTACTATGAAGGCCCAGTATGAAATAGGCTCAGTACTGTTATGACCCAGTATGGTCTGGGTCGAGTGCCATTAGGGGTCTGTACCATTTGGGCTCAGTACCATTATGGCCCACTACCTTACACACACCACGCACGCACGCACGCACGCACGCACGCACGCACGCACGCACGCACGCACACACACACACACACACACACACACACACACACACACACACACAAGCATTATACTATCATTCTACACCCCCGCCCAAGGAGTCATGACGTCAACAGATTTGTTGCACCAGTGTCAGCCGTCACTCCTCAGCAACACTCCGAAGCGCCGCCACCGACACGTGACTTCCTGTCTGGGTGGATGAGCAGCGCCACGGCTCTTCCTGTCTGTGGCGTGACGTAGTCACGTTTCCTCCTCTGTCGCCGGCGGCCTTGACCGTTATCTGAGTGCCACTGTGGCTGATGAGGATGCTGATGAGGAAGCTGGGGCGGGGGGGGGGGGGGGGGGGGGGCCCACATCAGAGAGGGGGCACCACAACACAGCCCGGCCGTTGCCGCAGGTGGCGGTGACTTTAGTGAGCAACACGTGCGACCAGCTGGCCGGAGGGAGACGGGACTGACAGAGGAGATGGGGGGGAGGGCGTGGAGGGGAGAGGGGGGGGGGGGGGCGGAGGCGGGAAGAGGAGAGGGTTGAGTTGGGGGGGGGGGGGGGGGGGGGGGGGGGGGTGGTGGAAGGAGATTGATAACGCACGGGGGTGTGGGTGGGGGTTGATGCTGAGGTATGGTTGATTTCCATCCTTGTGCGTTATAAAGTCGTCTGGCGTTCGCTACCCGTTTCAACAAAGTGGACAGTTCTGCTTCCACATGATAAAGCTTTCTTTGGTGTGTTCAGGGAACAAACGGAAAGACACTAAACTCCAGTGACAGAAAGTCGGGTTTGGGTTAGGAGATAATTGCAAAGATAATGGAAATAATTGCAAAGATAACAGTTGCTGTGCTTTTTTTTTTTTTTTTGGCGCTTTCAGGGAACAAACGGAAGGACACTAACTCTAGTGACAGGAACTGGGCATACTTCGTCGTGGCTGACGCTCTTCAGTACTAAAGCACAGTACATAAACTATGCTTTGGTCATCACTTTCGAAAAACATTAACAGACAGCAAACTGACTGACGGCAGGAGTACGCCTAGGGTCGCACGTGTGTGTGTGTGTGTGTGTGCCAGCCGCTTTTCTTTTCTTTTTTTTTTTATATAAATTGTTACAAACCCATCCAACGCGGTGTTTGCCCTGTTCCTTTAACTTAACGTTTTTTTTCGCCAGATCGGCAAAAGTGTCGACTGCCATTGTCGGAAAGCGTTCAGTATCGTCATCCTTTACACCATAAAAGGGGTCTGAAGACTCTTTGAAGCTAGCCGGAGGGGCGACCTGTTGACTAAAGTCGTCTTTGCTGTTCGGTCCAAACACACCTAAACTGAAGCAACTAACAGCAGATTTTGTGGAGCTTTCAACACTGCTGTTTTAAAGCGCGACACGTTAAGCTTGTATTCGTGCCGCGGGGAGCGGGGAGTTTGAGTGATTTACCCTTCCGCTAGTGAAACTTGATGCTGTGTGCTTTGTAAGAGGCTCTGTGTGTGTATGTGTGCGCGCGCGTGCGTGGGTTCGTCTGTGTGCGTGTGTGCGTGCGCACTCGCGCCCGATGTGTGTGTGTGTGTGTGTGTGTGTGTGTGTGTGTGTGTGTGTGTGTGTGTGTGTGTGTGTGCGCGCGGGGAAAGTTACTGCAGTTTTGTAAACGAAACTGGTGTGCTTAGTGTGTGTGTGGGTGGTGTGGTGTGTGTGTGCGTGCGCGTGATAGTTAGTGCCGCGCGCGTGTGTATGTGTGTGTGTGGTGTTGCCATAGTCAGCACGTCCCAAGGCAATCTTTTTGTCCATATGGTGGCCATGACAACTGTTTTGAATTATGGTCGATAATCGTCAGGAGCTTCCACGAAGGCAGTCGAAACGCAATATCCAAAGAAACACACATTGACGACGGTTAAAAAAAAAAAAGAAACAAAATGTTCTGTCGTTCTCTCGGCTGTTATTGTTACTGTTGTTGTTCCTGATGTCTGATATATTGCGTTTCGAGTTATTTATCCAAATCTTTCATACTTTGTCCATTGGCACAGCTTTCAACGGCGACTGGCCAGAACACATGCGGGCCGGATATTGACCACTGACTAGACAACGTTAGGGAAACGCCTATCAGGCTATTATATAGTTGGATGTCCAAGGATCTTGTTTGAACAAAGGTGATTGGACCGTTGTCTCTTTCTTAGTTATGAACGCGTGCTTAGGCGCCGCACACACACACACACACACACACACACACATGTATTGTTACTTTCTGCGTGGTGTTCATTTACGAATCGTTTCCCACACACTGACTGTACCAACATCAATGTACCCTTTCAACCATCCTGCTGCAGTCAGCCTCCAATTCTTTTTGCAAGTAAGCATCCCCTGATACATACCATTCCACAACAATATTGTTTCTCATTCACTTTTTATTTTTCCCGTTTACTTTCATTCCATGTCATGAGTGTGTTTTGATATGTTCATACATCATATCCTGACATTTGTCACAGATTGTTGTGTGTGTGTGTGTGTGTGTGTGTGTGTGTGTGTGTGTGTGTGTGGTGTGTGTGTGGTTGTGTGTGTGTGTGGTGCGTGCATGCGTGCGTGCGTGCGTGCGTGCATACGTGCGTGTGTGTGTGTGTGAGAGAGAGAGAGAGAGAGAGAGAGAGAGAGAGAGAGAGAGAGAGAGAGGGAGAGAGACGAGCACATATACTTTAAGCCAGGATTTTATTTAAGACTGTCTTGTTATTCCATCTCATTTACATC
>CM031595.1:135362923-135375423 GCA_018398815.1 Conus ventricosus | reverse complement strand
GGCAGCAATGTTTGGCTGGGCGGGACTTCACTTCCCTAAGGCAGCAATGTTTGGCTGGGCGGGACTTCACTTCCCTAAGGCAGCAATGTTTGGCTGGGCGGGACTTCACTTCCCTAAGGCAGCAATGTTTGGCTGGGCGGGACTTCACTTCCCTAAGGCAGCAATGTTTGGCTGGGCGGGACTTCACTTCCCTAAGGCAGCAATGTTTGGCTGGGCGGGACTTCACTTCCCTAAGGCAGCAATGTTTGGCTGGGCGGGACTTCACTTCCCTAAGGCAGCAATGTTTGGCTGGGCGGGACTTCACTTCCCTAAGGCAGCAATGTTTGGCTGGGCGGACTTCACTTCCCTAAGGCAGCAATGTTTGGCTGGGCGGGACTTCACTTCCCTAAGGCAGCAATGTTTGGTTGGGCGGGACTTCACTTCCCTAAGGCAGCAATGTTTGGCTGGGCGGGACTTCACTTCCCTAAGGCAGCAATGTTTGGCTGGACGGGACTTCACTTCCCTAAGGCAGCAATGTTTGGTGGCGGCTTCACTCCTAGGCACAATGCTGGCGGGACTTCACTTCCCTAAGGCAGCAATGTTTGGCTGGGCGGGACTTCACTTCCCTAAGGCAGCAATGTTTGGCTGGGCGGGACTTCACTTCCCTAAGGCAGCAATGTTTGGCTGGGCGGGACTTCACTTCCCTAAGGCAGCAATGTTTGGCTGGGCGGGACTTCACTTCCCTAAGGCAGCAATGTTTGGCTGGCGGGACTTCACTTCCCTAAGGCAGCAATGTTTGGCTGGCGGGACTTCACTTCCCTAAGGCAGCAATGTTTGGCTGGGCGGGACTTCACTTCCCTAAGGCAGCAATGTTTGGCTGGGCGGGACTTCACTTCCCTAAGGCAGCAATGTTTGGCTGGGCGGGACTTCACTTCCCTAAGGCAGCAATGTTTGGCTGGGCGGGACTTCACTTCCCTAAGGCAGCAATGTTTGGCTGGGCGGGACTTCACTTCCCTAAGGCAGCAATGTTTGGCTGGGCGGGACTTCACTTCCCTAAGGCAGCAATGTTTGGCTGGGCGGGACTTCACTTCCCTAAGGCAGCAATGTTTGGCTGGGCGGGACTTCACTTCCCTAAGGCAGCAATGTTTGGCTGGGCGGGACTTCACTTCCCTAAGGCAGCAATGTTTGGCTGGGCGGGACTTCACTTCCCTAAGGCAGCAATGTTTGGCTGGGCGGGACTTCACTTCCCTAAGGCAGCAATGTTTGGCTGGGCGGGACTTCACTTCCCTAAGGCAGCAATGTTTGGCTGGGCGGGACTTCACTTCCCTAAGGCAGCAATGTTTGGCTGGGCGGGACTTCACTTCCCTAAGGCAGCAATGTTTGGCTGGGCGGGACTTCACTTCCCTAAGGCAGCAATGTTTGGCTGGGCGGGACTTCACTTCCCTAAGGCAGCAATGTTTGGCTGGGCGGGACTTCACTTCCCTAAGGCAGCAATGTTTGGCTGGGCGGGACTTCACTTCCCTAAGGCAGCAATGTTTGGCTGGGCGGGACTTCACTTCCCTAAGGCAGCAATGTTTGGCTGGGCGGGACTTCACTTCCCTAAGGCAGCAATGTTTGGCTGGGCGGGACTTCACTTCCCTAAGGCAGCAATGTTTGGCTGGGCGGGACTTCACTTCCCTAAGGCAGCAATGTTTGGCTGGGCGGGACTTCACTTCCCTAAGGCAGCAATGTTTGGCTGGGCGGGACTTCACTTCCCTAAGGCAGCAATGTTTGGCTGGGCGGGACTTCACTTCCCTAAGGCAGCAATGTTTGGCTGGGCGGGACTTCACTTCCCTAAGGCAGCAATGTTTGGCTGGGCGGGACTTCACTTCCCTAAGGCAGCAATGTTTGGCTGGGCGGGACTTCACTTCCCTAAGGCAGCAATGTTTGGCTGGGCGGGACTTCACTTCCCTAAGGCAGCAATGTTTGGCTGGGCGGGACTTCACTTCCCTAAGGCAGCAATGTTTGGCTGGCGGGACTTCACTTCCCTAAGGCAGCAATGTTTGGCTGGCGGGACTTCACTTCCCTAAGGCAGCAATGTTTGGCTGGCGGGACTTCACTTCCCTAAGGCAGCAATGTTTGGCTGGGCGGGACTTCACTTCCCTAAGGCAGCAATGTTTGGCTGGGCGGGACTTCACTTCCCTAAGGCAGCAATGTTTTGGCTGGGCGGGACTTCACTTCCCTAAGGCAGCAATGTTTGGCTGGGCGGGACTTCACTTCCCTAAGGCAGCAATGTTTGGCTGGGCGGGACTTCACTTCCCTAAGGCAGCAATGTTTGGCTGGGCGGGACTTCACTTCCCTAAGGCAGCAATGTTTGGCTGGACGGGACTTCACTTCCCTAAGGCAGCAATGTTGGCTGGCGGACTTCACTTCCCTAAGGCAGCAATGTTTGGCTGGGCGGGACTTCACTTCCCTAAGGCAGCAATGTTTGGCTGGGCGGGACTTCACTTCCCTAAGGCAGCAATGTTTGGCTGGGCGGGACTTCACTTCCCTAAGGCAGCAATGTTTGGCTGGCGGGACTTCACTTCCCTAAGGCAGCAATGTTTGGCTGGGCGGGACTTCACTTCCCTAAGGCAGCAATGTTTGGCTGGGCGGGACTTCACTTCCCTAAGGCACAAGTTTGGCAGGGCAATGTTTTGGCTGGGCTTGCGGGACTTCACTTCCCTAAGGCAGCAATGTTTGGCTGGGCAGTTATGGCGGACTTCACTTCCCTAAGGCAGCAATGTTTGGCTGGGCAGTTATGGCGGGACTTCACTTCCCTAACGTAACGCAGGGATGCACATGTTTGGCTGGGCAGTTATGGGCGGGACTTCACTTCCTAAGCGTGAACGCAGGATGGCAGCAATGTTGTGGGCTTGGGCGGGACTTCACTTCCCTAAGCGGTGATAGCGCAGGGATGGCAGCAATGTTTGGCTGGGCATGGCGGGACTTCACTTCCCTAAGCGGTGATAGCGCAGGGATGGCAGCAATGTTTGGCTGGGCGGGACTTCACTTCCCTAAGCGGTGATAGCGCAGGGATGGCAGCAATGTTTGGCTGGGCGGGACTTCACTTCCCTAAGCGGTGATAGCGCAGGGATGGCAGCAATGTTTGGCTGGGCGGGACTTCACTTCCCTAAGCGGTGATAGCGCAGGGATGGCAGCAATGTTTGGCTGGGCGGGACTTCACTTCCCTAAGCGGTGATAGCGCAGGGATGGCAGCAATGTTTGGCTGGGCGGGACTTCACTTCCCTAAGCGGTGATAGCGCAGGGATGGCAGCAATGTTTGGCTGGGCGGGACTTCACTTCCCTAAGCGGTGATAGCGCAGGGATGGCAGCAATGTTTGCTGGGCGGGACTTCACTTCCCTAAGCGGTGATAGCGCAGGGATGGCAGCAATGTTTGCGGGCAGTATGGCGGGACTTCACTTCCCTAAGCGGTGATAGCGCAGGGATGGCAGCAATGTTTGGCTGGCGGGACTTCACTTCCCTAAGCGGTGATAGCGCAGGGATGGCAGCAATGTTTGGCTGGGCAGTTATGGACGGGACTTCACTTCCCTAAGCGGTGATAGCGCAGGGATGGCAGCAATGTTTGGCGGGCAGTTATGGACGGGACTTCACTTCCCTAAGCGGTGATAGCGCAGGGATGGCAGCAATGTTTGGCTGGACGGGACTTCACTTCCCTAAGCGGTGATAGCGCAGGGATGGCAGCAATGTTTGGCTGGGCAGTTATGGACGGGACTTCACTTCCCTAAGCGGTGATAGCGCAGGGATGGCAGCAATGTTTGGCTGGGCAGTTATGGACGGGACTTCACTTCCCTAAGCGGTGATAGCGCAGGATGGCAGCAATGTTTGGCTGGACGGGACTTCACTTCCCTAAGCGGTGATAGCGCAGGGATGGCAGCAATGTTTGGCTGGGCAGTATTGCTGCTAATACTTCAAGTCGTAGTAGTAGTAGCAGCAGCAGCAGCAGCAGCAGCAGTAGTAGTAGTAGTAGTAGTAGTAGTAGTAACAATAATATGATGAGATTGTAGTAATGATGATGATAGTCGTGTCAAGAAGAAGAAGAAGAAGAAGAAGAATGTGTGCGTGTAGGCCTACATATTTACATGAATGCGTGTGGGTATGTATGTTTTTACGTCTTTAATTTAGAATAGTAACTTTAATAGTCTCCTGCCATTTCCTTTGTCACATGTGTAATTAGAAGCATT
The DNA here is from genome assembly GCA_018398815.1 of Conus ventricosus. NCBI lineage: Eukaryota > Metazoa > Mollusca > Gastropoda > Neogastropoda > Conidae > Conus > Conus ventricosus. Next base: position 135,371,220 of record CM031595.1, on the reverse strand, counting down.
TGAACACAACATAAGCATTAGCTTCTTGTTGTTCAAAGTTTCACATTCATTGTAAAACTTCGTCACTGCAAAGTGGAAATCGATTTATTTAAACCAAAAAGAAGAAGGAGAAGGAGAAGAAGAAGGAAGAAGCAAAAGCCTGCTGCTCGTTGAAGAGTTGTGGCGATCCATGACTGCGCCAGAGTTCACCATAGCACTGTCACCCAGTCATGGGCAGAGGACGTGATCAGACGTAGGCTGCAACAACACACACATCGTGTAGTACTATGTCAGAGCTAGCAGCTTCTTTGACAGCCCGTGAACGGCCTTCTGACAAGACAAAAGACGATGTCTACAATGTTCTAGACTGCTCTTGTGAGTTAATCCCAAACGCTGTATTGTCTAGTCCCAAACCCTGTGTCGCATGGATCGGATCGGATTCTATTTGGCATTGAGGTGTACCTTGGCATATATTGTCTGTAACGGTCAATGGCCGGTCTGGAACGACAAGTAGCAAAGGGGGCGGCGAGTAGGGGGGGGGGGGGGGGGGTCAGACGTACGTGTGTGTGTGTGTGTGTGTGTGTGTGTGTGTGTGTGTGTGTGTGTGTGTGTGTGTGTGTGTGCGTGTGTGTGTGTTTAAAAGGGTGAGGGGAGGGGAGGGGAATAGAGAGGATCATGCGTGGCTCAGACTTCGTCCAGAATGCTGTTTTCCACAACACTGACTGGCTTTCTCTTCGACTAAGTCTACTACGGTGCAAATCAAACGGACAAATATTTCTTATGTCCACAGTTTCCGAATCGGGAGAAGGAAAAGGATTAAGGAAAGTAGCTTTGTACGGTAATATTGAAGATGGTCTGTAAATTTGTTTTGTACCCTACATCCAGACTGAACTTCTATGTTTTGCAATCTCTCTCTCTCCCTCTCTCTCTCTTCTCTCCCTCTCTCTCTCTCTCTCTCTCTCTCTCTCTCTCCTCTCTCTCTCTCTCTCTCTCTCTCTCTCTGTGTTTATCTGTATCTATCAGTTCATATGTCTATCCATCTATCTATGTACAATCATCGCAATAACACTCTCATCGTGTATGTCACAAGCTTCATTTTTTTTAACAGCATGTCAGCAGCCTGTAGCATCTTATATACATCTTTATATACATCTATGTGCATTTTTGCATCCAACCATCTATCAACACTCCACTGTACCACCACCACCCTCACGCCCACTTCCCACGACCTCATCCTTTGCCCCCCCCCCCCCCCCTCCCCCTCCCCCGCGCGCCCCTCTCCCTCCAAAAGAAAATGAATAATTGAACAAAAGTAAAAACTGCAAAAAGAAGGTAACTAAGGAAAACATAACAAAGGACAGAGAGGCAGGGAGGAAACCATCCCTTTATTCCTCAACATAATGGGTATGAAAGTATACGAAACATTAAAATGAAAAATAGGTGAGGGGGGGGGGGGGGGGGGGGTAGAAATAAAGAAAGAAAGAAAGAAAGAAAAAAATGGAAGAAGAAAGAAAATAAAATAGACCGGGAGGCAGATTTGCGGTAGGGGTCGGGGGCTGGAACGTCGTCACTATTTTAGTTTAGCTTGCTCGCCATGGAGTCGAATTGTGAAGATGAGCCGGCGTCCATCCCCAGTTGTCCGTTGGCAGGTAGAAACTTGACGTGCTCCCCCCGGCTTGGTCCCCCCCCCCCCCCCCCCCCCCCCCCCGACCGCTTTGCAGTCAGCGTCCCATCCGCGTGGAACTGGCTGAAATGGCGTGTCATTGTCACCTGTGACAACTTTAAAGCGACGTTGGATGGGGTGCTTATTTCTCTCCGTGTGGGCTGACATCAGCTGTAAGATTGGGCAGCGATTTGTCTATGGAATGAATGTGGTTTCTTCTTGCATCATTTTGAAGCTTGGGAGAGAGAGAGAGAGAGAGAGAGAAGAGAGAGAGAGAGAGAGAGAGAGAGAGATGCTGAGATGCTCTCTGTCTGTCTGTCGTCTGTCTGTCTCTCTCTCTCTCCTCTCTCTCTCTCTCTCTCTCTCTCTCTCTCTCTCTCTGAAAGAGACCTCCTCTCCTTTTGTCCCTTCCTCACTCAAAGAACTCGTTTCGTGTATGGACTCGCCCAGCAACTCAAAACGACGCTGGAAATAAATAAATAACAGTTTATCAAAGAAGAAGAAGAAACAGACTTTATTCACAAAGAGATTATAGACTTTTTTTCTTTTATTGTAATGAGACGGTAAGAATATCAAAACAGGGAGGAAAGGGAGGTGGAAAAAAAAAATGGTTTTGATGCCCGGCTCGTTTCAAAACACGAAGTTTATGAGATGCAACGTCAGAATTCAGGTCCTCAGTTTGGGGAGGGAGGTGGGGGGAGGGGGGGGGGGGACGAGCCCTCACACGACCGACGTCGGGGAAGAAGATTAGCATGGGAGAAAGACGAGGGGGGAGAAGGGGGGGGGGGACGACTGGAAGACTGCAGAATAGGGACCTGCTATGGGGGCCCCCGACCATCTCTCTAGTCCCCGGCTATGAATCACCACACAAAATGTGTTTATAATGGGGATGTCAGAGCTCTCTCTCTCTCTCTCTCTCTCTCTCTCACTCTTTTGTGGCACACATGAATACCTTCGCTCTTTGTGCAGCGGGACCTAGGGGTTCTTCTCCCTGAATAACTTTGGGAAGGGGAGTCGGGGGTGGGGGGGGGGAGTGTGTGTGTGTGTGTGTGGGGGGGGGGGGGGGGGGGGGGGGGAAGCGGTCGTGGTCCGGACTGTTCACGTAGCAATGCTTGATTTCTATACAATGGGGAATAGTTTTGGGATGGGAAGGCAGAGATTCATTCTTAGGTGGAAAAAGGGAGGGGGAGACGGACGATGGGGCAGGGAGGGGGTGGGGCAACAGGGAAGGGTTGGGGCGGGGAAAGGGGGGGGGAGGTAGGAGGGGGGAGGTGAAAACTAAAAAGCTTACTTCTTGGATGTCAGTGTTGCAGACCTAACGAAGGTCTGGTCCGACTTGATGTGTTTTTGTGATCGTTTCAGACATGTTTCTGCGAAGGGGGTAGAGTATGGGGGAGGTGGAGTGGACTAGAGGTAAGGGGTGGGGGATGAGGAAGCGGGGGTGGGAGTGGGGTGGGGGTGGTGGGGGGAGGAGAAGCGGTGTAGAACCTCTGTCGGGACGTGTTTCCGCACAGGAAAGTGCGCGGGACGGTTCCCACCCAAGTGAGCATGCCAGGCGCGCTGACATGACATAAGCAACATCGCTTCGTGTGAAATTACACCCGGGGTAATCTATCCGGGGGTCGTCATAAAAGAAAGGTTTGAAACCCCCCCCCCCCCCCCCCCCCCCCCTGTCTTGCCATTAAGACTGAATGCTCCGCCGAGGGCCTTTGTTGTTTTCAAAGATTCATCTGGGCCCGTCCCCCCCAGGTCTTCTGCAAGGAAACCGATTTCCATGACAAAGGCCCGGTGGTGTAAAGCGACCAGGGCCATATTATGAAGCCCGTCTGATTCCGGCCCCGTCTAGTTTTCTCTTCAGATGAGCAGATATGATTTACAGTTGTTTATTCTTTCTTTCTTTTTTATTTTTTCTCCCTTCCTTTCTTTCTTTTGCTTCTTCCTTTTCTCCCGTCCTGTTCTTGTCTGTTTTATGTGTTCTCTGTTCCTTTTTTTTATATTTCTATTCTTTCTTTCTTTCTGTGTTCTTCTCCAGTGATGCTAATCATTTTTGACATGATTTAATTTTTTTTTTAAATGACTGGTGATGTATCCGAGTTTCAAGAGTTTCTTGTAAGGATTACACTCCTCTCTCTCTCTGTCTCTGTCTCTGTGTCTAAGTCTCTCTGCCTCTCTCTCTCTCTCTCTCTCCTCTTCTCCTCTCTCTCTCTCTCTCCTCTCTCTCTCTCTCTCTGTCTCTCTCTTTGTGTCTCTATCTGTTTCTCCGTCTCTGTCCTGTCTGTCTGTCTGTCTGTCTGTCTCTGTCTCTCTCTCTCCTCTCCTCCTCTCTCTGTGAGTCTGTCTGAGTCCTCTCTCCCTCCCTCTCTCTCTTCTTTCTTTCTTTTCTTCTGTCTTTTTTCTTTCTCTCTTCGTAGCTTGCCTAGAACTCTCAAGGTTCACTATGGGTGAGATTTTTGCAGATACAACGGTTTTAATCCCACCATTCAGGTGGCTACATTCCGGCATCGGGGATAAAAATTTATACTTCGAGATAGTGGTCTAAACAGTTCGTCCGTTCCTTCTGTTCTCTCGTCATTCGCTCGTCATAGCATGATTTGCCCATTCAGAAAATAGCTTCCGTTAACGTCACTGTTTTATTTAAATCATTCTTTGCATTTACAAAGCTGCTGTTAGTCTAAGTCCTGGTGTGAATGTATATTGCAGTATGAATGCATGCGGTGTGTGTGTGTGTGTGTGTGTGTGTGTGTGTGTGGTGTGTGTGTGTGTGTGTGTGTGTGTGCTGTGGGCCTACGTCTGCTGTTGCATCTTTTCTAATATACCCATCTTTCCAGGTATTTCTGTTCATGAATGATGATCAGTAATACATAAATGTTTAAAAAAAAGTGTCTTTTATAGGCAGATGTGCGACTGTTTGAAAAGTTTTCATTAGTTATTAACGTTTTCAATTGATACTCGACGGGCTTGAGAGAATGAATGAGCAAGCAATGTGGTGTGTGTGTGTGTGTGTGTGTGTGTGGTGTGTGTGTGTGTGTGTGTCTGTACATATTTTGTATGTGTGTTCTTCACAATCGATGTTTTTGGATAGCAGTTAAATAAAGATGTTACGTAGAAAAGGACATTTTATGAAAGGGATGTCTTATGATCATACCAACAAGATTCTATAAACTTTGAAATACAGTGTTAAGGGAGAATAGTCAAGAAATCATAATCTCTTCCCATATGTAAGACGATGCCAATAGAACAATGCATAGGAGATTAGACAATGTGAATGAAAGGAACATCATTAAACTGTACGTTCCTGTGTGTTTTCCTCGAAAAAAAAAATCAGTTAGTTATGAATGGATTGAAGAAATTAAGTAGTTTGTGACACCGAAATGAAATGTGATTGAGTGTGACACGTTTACTACAAAATCAATTTACATTTTGGCAAAGCAAAGGTAAGGGAACTTACAGTTCTGAAATTACGTAACAATGAGTCGGACTGGGGGGATGGTGAGAGGGAAGGGGATTCCTGTATTTGAACGGGGTGTGTGTGTGTGTGTGTGTGTGTGTGTGTGTGTGCGTGTGTGTGTGTGGTGTGTGTGTGTGTGTGTGTGTGTGTGTGTGTGTGTGTGTGTGTTTGTGTGTGTGTGTGTTACGCGTGCGCACATGCATTAATTAGAACTGTTAATAGATCCTAAAACAGATTTCTTGCGTAATACTGGAAGACCAAATCGATTAATTTTCATTTGCCTACTTTGTAAGACGGCAGCAGCAGACGAGATACATTCGTTTTCTAATTTCAGGACAATAATAACGAGTTAAACGAGGAGTATATCACATTGAGGTGTAATCAGTTGAAAAGACAACAATGTACGCCATACTTTAAGGCCACTGGAGTTGTTTGAAATCTTTTTTCAGTCGCTGGTAGTTTGTTGTCGTGGTTTAGTAACGTTCTGAAACTTCTTCTCTGAAGGGGATGCCATTTCCGGAAATTCATAGCCACGTAGCAAACCTAGCATGTCATTCCAGCGCCGAGGGTGCGTCAAGCGCCTGGCGTCATGTCCTCAAGACGCCTCGCAAAGCAGCGTACAGTGTGATCACACAAACAGCGCACTCCACACTGCCACTGTCACCTCGCACGTGGCGAAAGGGTTCATGTATCCGAGTTGAAGGAGCAGGAAGAGGATCAAGCACAAGAGTGTACACAATCGCCGACCTGCGTGTTTGCCCCTCTCAAACAGGCCTCTCTCAGCGCCACTAGCACGGTAGTAGGTGTACCGTGTGTGTGTGTGTGTGTATGTGTATACAAAGCGCAAGCCAGGCCCTCGGGTTCAATGGGGGGATTGTCTGAGGAGGCTCTGCGGGCGGATAGGGAGGCGTGCTTGACTGATTGCTCAAGTAATCACGGTTTGTTCATGCTCGCCTGACCTGCAAGGGGGAGAGCAGCAAGTAGAGCATGTCGAGCAAGCGGCACGTCTCTGCTCTCCTCGCCACGTGTTTTGTTGTGGGTCGCTTCAAGTCAAGCGTAGCCACCCACTTGACTCGGGGAGTACAAACGGCACGGGTCGCAAGCGCGCAGTCATCCGCAGCTAAAGAGGTTGAAGAGAGGTGGAGTCCATGACCCGGCGATCTTTCCGACCTCCCCGGCCTATTCAGCCGGTCCTCTGGCAGCGACCTTCCGTCTGACGCATTTGTCAGCGCCTTTATGGCATTCCCTGGGATTGACAGAGCATGCCCGGGGCGTTGATGGGATCAGTGGCCTTGCAGTGTTCAGAATATGAAGTCTTGAAGTCATTGATCTTGCGCTCCGAGAACGATGAACTTGGATTTTGAGATGATCGATTTTTTTCTTAGGTCTTTGGGGGACAGTTGTTTTCAGCCGAATAGTTTGATGATGGGTCTAGTTCACACTGAAATGTTGGCAGCATTGAAACCAAAACAAAAAAATATATTTAAAAAAAAAAAATTAATTAATTAATTAATCAAAATCGACATTTACCGTCAAAGTGGTAACTTGCTAGCAGCATGGTGGCTGCATGGAAGATGTTCAATTGACTTTCTGGACAGCACACGATTATTGTCTCCGCACCCAGCTTTGCCATTCAAATAAAAGGAAAATACTCCGACACATTCAATGCTGTGATGGGAATCATACATGCCTGCTCGAGGCGTGTGTGTTAGAGAGGAGAGAGAGAGAGAGAGAGAGAGAGAGAGAGAGAGAGAGAGAGAGAGAGAGGAGAGAGAGAGATGGGATAGGGAAGTGGGAGAACAAAGGAAATTAGAGGTTTGTAATTCAAGATATCGGCGACATCTCCTGGTGCCAAAGAGTTTTCGGATTCAGACAATACTGTAGCCTCAAGTTCTGCTCAGTACTGCAACCAAGTCTCTTGATGTTCGTTATCGACATGTCAAAGGCTTTCAGCGTTCCCACGATGAACGGACTGGTATCGGGTAAATTAACTGAACCACTGAATTAGCCGAATTCTTGGCCGATGGGAAGCAGAGTTCTTCGAAAATCACCTGCCAGAGAGGACAGATGCGCCAAGGACAGCCAGTTCGCTTTGAGCTAATTGCTGTATCATTTCCGTTAGAGTTGTTAAATGTTATTCAGACTCGTCGAATGCTGCACGGGGATTCAGTGAGAATAGGTCTTTTTTCTTCTTCTTTTCTTTTTCACAGTTTATTTTCTACTTGTCAAAGTTGTTCCACCTGATGTGATCTTTGAATATTTGAAAGAAATTAACACTTTTCATGTGATCTGAGATTTTACAGTGGAAAGATTTTTAACAATTTTGGGTGTGTTTTTATAAGATGTATTTTAAAGGGTTGTGTAAATGAATGACTTGTGAGTTGACTTCAACGCGGTGACAGCCCTGATATGGCCCTTTGCGGTCGGCTGGGCTATAAGCAACATTATCTTACCTTACCTTTCTGTTTGTCTGCGTGGGTCACAGCTTGGTGGTTTTCCTTTTCCAGCAGTGGGTTTGTCCATGTGATTGTTGAAAAGCCTGGACTGAGTGGTGAGAGTGATGCCACGGAAGATAAAATGGAGGGGAGGGGGGGGGGAGAGAAGGGCCGGAGGGGGGGGGGGTAGCAGAAAGTGAACATTGCCGTATTGATTTCCGAGTGCAGCCAAGGCAACCCAATCTGATGGAGTCAGATGTCAGTCAGGACGCCGTGGAGGCTGAGAGCGTCGTTGAGTTATACGAATGACACTAGCAACACGTGAAGTGGATCATTATTGCACGAGCAGTCTGAGTGGTCATACTCTGCTTCCTATTGGCGGCCAGAGCGCCCGACGACATAGAACGTCTGGGGCGAGCAGCCCCGTCACTACCGGAAAATCGCAGCGTAGCGTTATTTTCACTTTCAGTTTCATTCAGGTGTTACTGCGTGCGGACTCTCCATCTACGCTAGCCCACATCTGCTTAGCTACTAGATTAGATAACAGTGCGCAGGATTTTGTGGATGGATGCATGAATAAGTTAATAACTACAATGAAAGGCATAGAGAAGTGAATAACTGCGGCATGCGATGAAAAGCATAAATAAGTTGATAACAACGATGAAAGCATTTAAGACGGGGGTCGAATCGAGAGGACTTAGCAGACGACGCAGTGCACTGGTTGAGTTCGTACTCCCAGTGCTTCTGGTCTCAGACAAGCCGCATTTCTCCC
>CM031595.1:135340423-135350423 GCA_018398815.1 Conus ventricosus | reverse complement strand
TGCGTCTCTGGGAGTGTTGCTCAGATTTTCTTACCAACACTTCAGGTGTCTGTATCTGTAGGGCCTGATTGACGTCGAGATATATCATGAAAGTAAGCGTAGAATACAGCCCTGTCATGCAGTCTCAGACCAGAATGGAAATCCGTATTGGTCTTCGTCATCATCCTCATCGATCAACAATTGAAAAAAGATCTGCAGTTCTGTAGCCGGGGGTGCGGGAGAGATGTTAGAAGCGGGCATTGAAAGAAAGAAACCGCACAGGGTGGGTATTTGTGGCGCTAGCGGTATTGGTGTGCATACTGGGTACAGTCATGTTTCCTTTGTCACCCCCGAACACAGCAGAGTCAGAGAGCATGAGATCTTTAATGTGCGTACTTGCCTTCTGTATCTCTGCTAACACACGGAGATGATGCGAGGCTCCACTAACAGATCCTCAAACCACGTTGACGTGAGACATTGACATAAATCACCAACCCTACTTCACCCGGCGCAGGAAAGGTTCGAACCACAATTCTGGGATATTTCAACGCTCTAACCACCGGACTAGTAGCGCCCGTCAAATGCAGGAGAAAACCCTGGCGCTGTTCCTAAGACCTTCCGACTAATGGGACGTCAGTCTCGTCTTTGACTGCCCTGGTGTAGTGGTTCTTTCTGGCTTCATTCTTCTTGTTTCCGACATTACCAAGGCCACTAGCACTGAAAGTGTGCAAAGCCGGAGGAGATGAAGTGGGGATGAGGGTAGAAGAGGAAGGGATTGGGGCCACAGTATTAACGTTTCAAATATTTCATACCCTCTTTCTGGAAATTCTACCGCAGATATTTCGAGTTTCCTGTCGCCCTCTTTCGCTCTGCTTCTTTTTGTTATTACTTTCATTACCGTGGTCCATTCAGCTTTGTTTTAAACACTGTTGACCCTTTCTAGATTCTTTCTCCCATAATACAATTTACATCAGCCGTCATTTCTGTCGTCAGCTGCCTGGAGAGAACATTTTCTGTTTATTGGGCAGTGTTTGTTCGCCCGTGTGGCCTTTTTGTGTGTTTCGTGTGATACTTTTGTGTTCTTGATTAAGAATTGTATTTTTGTTTCCATCTGGTGGTAAGCAGAAATGACCGGTGCCGTCCAAGTCTTATCAAGGCCGTTACTGCGTCTGCTGTTTTGTTTCAAACTGATATGCTGCAGAAATATTTTGCATCGATGTTAGTGTGTCTGCTGTTTCGTTTCACTTTTTTCATGGATTAACTTTTTTATGCGTGCCCAAAAAGAAGCATGTAGGACTCGCAGGATTATAATGAAATTGATGCTGAAGTAGAAAATATAAGAGATACCATTCTTTTTTTTCCTTTCTGCGTACGCAGGCTGATACTCCTGCGGACACTCCCTGTATAGCCAGGCAGTGGAGTTTTGTGTGTATGACCCTTTTTTATCCCGCCATTAAGGCAGCCATACTCCATCTTCGGGGAAGAAGAGATACCATAATGATCATGTTCATCATCATCATTATTGCTAAACCTTGAGTACAAATCGCAAGGATGCTGAACAGCCGTTAAGTATAGAATCTGCTGCAGCTGTATATCATCAGTTATGGACGTCTAGGTAAAGGTAGCCTGTCCAGTTCTTCACGTTGTTCGTCCAGACATCTTGGGTCTCTGTCTTGGACATAACTCTTTCTGTACAATGGTCTTCAGATGACCCCCACCCCTCCCCATTTTCTGCTGGTGTTGGTTATGGCAATGCCAACTGTTTGGTTTAAATAACTTTATTTCAGAAAACAAAATGAACAGAATACCTTCATTATTGACAGGACGAATGAGCAACAACAAGCCCTAGGCTTATACTGTGCTCAAATTGACATTTACAATATATTGGCGGTTAAATACATTCACAATATACTAAACATTTCACTTCGTGCTTGGGATTTTTTTTTAAGGAAACATTGAAAAAGAAAAACAAACAAAACACCACACACACACACACACACACACCACACACACACACACACACACACACACACACACCACACACACACACAAACAGCAAAAAAGAGCCGAAAAAGAGACACAGTAGGAGAAAAATAAAATGAATAACAACTGTTTTGATCATGTGTATAGGGATTCGAGACTCAAAAATATTATTACACGGGGGTTATGATTTTAGGTTATGCTTGGTCTTTAGATCGGTCTTTGCCACTCCCTCGTTCCTATGAAAACACATATACAGCAGCATTATTGAAGCAGTAGCAACACAGCAAAACACACCAATATTAGTATGGAGAAGAGAGATGAGGAGGAAGGAAGAAGAGCAAGAGAATGATAAGAAAACAAGATAAAGAGATACCACATTTGTAAAAAGCAAGACAAGATGAACTGCTTTTGTAAGGAAGAGAGGAAAGAGAGATGATGAGGAGAGAGAGAGAGAGAGAAGAGAGAGAGGAGAGATGAGAGAGAGAGAGAGAGAGAGAGAGAGAGAGAGAGGAGAGAGAAGAGAGAAGAGAGAGAGAGAGAGAGAGCATCAAAGGTTGATTCATCAGGCCTTGGCTTCCAATGGTGAGGAAAGTGAACATCCCTGATTACATTTGTTTCAGATTTCTTAAACCATCGATAGTCATGGAATTATGTGAGATGTTGAATCACATTTTTATGACTTAAAGGCTTTTATACAAGACGAGGAAGAGACCCATATATCACGGAGAGAGAGAGAGAGAGAGAGAGGAGAGAGAGAGAGAGAGAGAATACTGTGTAGGGGGATTAAGAGAGTTTAGGCAACAATGCCTCCACCCCCTTCCCACCCTACCCCACTACGCCGCATTCGAAAAGTGTACTGTAATACCTAAACAGCGGGAATCAAGGAAGTTCTGAAAAACATAGAGAGGTGAGCACATGAAGGGAGAGGGGCGACGATGTCCCCACCCCCTACCCCACCCCACTCCCCATTCCCACCCTTCACCACCCCTCAAAAAAAAAAGAAGAAGAATCCTTCAGTGTAACGCCAAAACATCGTCGCCATACAACCATGTAAACAAGGCACATACAAACGCACCTTGACGTACCTGTAATTGCGCGTGAAAAGGGATACTGTACACCTGAGGGGAAGGTAGGCTTTGACACGGTTGATAGCACGTCGTTTTATAGGTGTCGGATGTACCTTGTCTCCCTAGGGTGCATCCCATTACGTCCCTTCTTCCCAGCATAATGGCCTGTTTACCCCTTCAGACGAGAGTCCCCCCATGCACACTTGGTCCAGTCATGCTGATAATTTTAGTACCCCATTCCGGGCTGTGCAAGAACAACAGGTCGGACAAGTTTGAACAGGGCAAGAACTGTCCTCATCATAAAACGTCTGGCTCGATTCCTGGGATGACAACAGTGCTGGGAAGCTCATAGGGGCCTACATTTTCGGTGTCGCCCCAGGGTAATTTATTCCTTTCAGAACTGAAGGGGGGAGACAGAGGTTTAGGAGAGAGAGAGAGAGAGAGGAGAGAGAGAGAGAACAGAGAGAAACTGCTCTCAATCCGTTCTAGTGCTCGTTTGCCAGGCAATGTTTGGGTCATGATAGAGTACGTCTGTTCTTTTGCTGTTTATTTCATTTCAAGTTTATTGCGGTACCCTTTGGGTACAGAGTCTTCTGCGTCTTTTCTAAACATCATCCTTTGCTGTCATCTTTGCAATAGGCCTACCTTTTATACCTGTGTTTGGGGGGGGGGGGGGGGGGGGGGGGGAGAGAAAAGGGTTTCTAACACAACGGGAGAATATTACTGTTCAGTTACATTTTACAGCTGCCAACGAAGGGTAAAAGTGGACAACTGAAAACAATACCGAAAGAGGCCAGAGGCACGCATCTTCGTTAAACAGTATGGATTGATAATCCAGGAATATTACCGTAGCTTCTGATGAGACTCGCACAAGAGTCGAAACTGGAGTCAATGCGGGCGCATCAAAAATGACTAGGACCATAAGGGAGAGAATTCAGTGGTTGTATGCGCTGTCGTCAAGAATTTATTCGTAATTCGTTTATAGAAAAATTGGAGGAACCATTGCTCCACGTTTCTTCTCTGTTCGTAGGCTTGATTTGTATAAACCAGGGTGTTACTTCCAGTCTTGATTTTGTGTCAATCTGTTATCAGAATAACTATAAAGCAATGGAATTGACCATCGTGCAGTTTCACAGAGTTGTTAACAGGGTCAGTGTCTACAAAGCAGAGCCGTGGTGAAGGGAGAGAATGATATGTGTCACACGGAAAACGCAGGAAACGCCGAGCTGCGTGCTTGTTTCGGTGCAAAACGTTTGTTTCGAGACTCTCGCCACAGGTTCTTTACAGTTATGCATAAAGACAGTCGCTGGTATTTATGAGAATGCCTCCGGTGCAGACCGCGCCTGCCACCTATTTATTCATGTGCGGCCGACAATAAACAATCTGTTGTGGGTTGGCGAAGAGGACCTCTCTCATAGTATGCTGTTGTATTTGAATGTTTTGTTTATTGTGCCGAAAACTGGTACACAGAGAAACTCTTTGTATGTTGCGTCGTTTGTTTCTTACTCGAGTCTTGTTATCTTAACATATCGCCTCTTTCCCAAATTTAAATGTGTCATTATTGCGAATAAATTGGCGTTGTTTTTTGTTTTGCTTCTCAGAACGACTTTTGTGAAGAGAAAACATTTTTTTTTTCATTTCTCCAAATATAAATGTGTCATTATTGCGAATAAATTGGCGTTGTTTTTGTTTTGCTTCTCAGAACGACTTTTGTGAAGAGAAAACATAACTTTTTTTCATTTTTAGATTGTCATAATTATAAGCAATATTAGGAGATTTACAGGTGGTTTCCACATTTCTGTATATTTTTGGATGTTCACATTAAATAACACTGCATATTTTGTTCTCCACAAAAAAAACACACACACAACATTGTTTGCATTTCCTTTCAGTTTGATAAATGAGTCTGAAAGCCAGTGCGGTTACTATTTCCTTCAGTGTCTTTGCCTGAGGAAGCACAACAAAGGACAAATTAATTATCATGGAAATGAAGAGGCGTTCCAGCGGGTCTTTCCATCAGATTGAATGGCACGACTGGTGTTGTGTGTGGAGTGAGGGAACCCCCGGAGTCTGTTTTCCATGACAATGCTCCTTTGTGACAGAGCGACAGGAGTGATGCGCAGAAACTGCCAAAAGCAGGTCCGCACTTCAACCTTTCACAGACACGCCGGCAACGGACCGGAGACGGTTATCAATCGAAGTCCTAGCACTTGAAAGCTACGTTTTGTTTTCCGTTCCATAAAACCATTTGGGCACCCGGCATCAGTTCGTCTGCTATTGTATGCGTGGGCGAGTGGGCGTATTCACGGCAAAGAGGTATCTGATCACCTGAATATGAGTGGAGGTCTTTGACACTTTACACAACAGCTCGGTTTGGCAGACCGGTGGGACTAATGGAGATTCCATCGATAGCATTCGCCGTTGTCAGGTTTATCATTTCCAGATGCAGATCACTTTTTAAAAATACGAAAAGAAGATCCGATCAAGATTCTTAACTGTTGTCATTTTAACACTGGTAGGAAGTACCCAGGCATTCGTATTTTGCGCATGTTTGGGGTTTCTCCCCCCCCCCCCCTCCCCCCCTCCTCCCTCCCCCCCCCCCCCCCCCTTCCGGGTTACAGTTGTCCAGTTTTATTCCGATGGTTATGGGAGGCCACAGCAGCTTTTGTCAAGCTACCATCCTAGATGGACATGGTCGTGTATTGAGGGTAGAGAAAGCAATGTAACTGCCATGAGACAAACAATATTCTTTATCTACTTCAAGGGCAGCGGTAACCACGGTGACTGAATATTCATGAGATAATTAGCCGTTTTTCATTGCTGCTCTCCTCTTTTTGTGAAAAGGAGAATTCGGCTAAGGTTGCTTTTTTTCTTTAGATTAGATATGTGTGTGTAGATTTGAAGATTTTGTTATGATCAGAACTAGATTTGAAAAGAAAGGAGAAATTCCTGAAATCAGACCCCCCCCCCCCCCCCCCCGTCCCCCACCCCCACCCCCCAACCCCCACCCCCACTTCACCCTTCCTGCCAAAGCTCATTCAAAGGATATCTTTGAGTCACACATATCTCCTCATTACTGGAAAAATATGCTCTCTCTCTCTCTCTCTCTCTCTCTCTCTCTCCTCTCTCTCTCTCTCTCTGTCTTCTCTCTACTATGTGTATATGTGAGTGTGTGCGCGCGCGCGCGCGCATATGCGCGCGCGTTCGTGTTCTTTCAGAGATACTGATTTTCAGGTTTGCACCATCATTACCGTTATTCAGACCCTGATCCTTCTATGGCTACCTGAGAGAGGTCGGGTAAACTGAAGTAACGAGGCAGTGTAGGTAACAGGATCTGCGCTAGGGAGAGGAAGGGTGTGGAGGGGGAGGGGGGGGGGGGCAGGTAGAAGGGGATGGATAGCAGGAAGGTGGGGGTGGGGGTGGGGGTGGAGAAGGAGGGCAGCGGATAGCTGGAGGTTAGAGGGGGGTGGGGAGGGTGCCACACAACCCCCAGCACACAGGTAGGGGACAGCGTCAGACGGGTAGATAGATGGCAGACCCGATAACCGGCCGTTTTTACTGCCTGATCTCCGCGCCTGATACTCTGCAGATCCATGAAAGGAGAGCAGGATCCTCTTTCTCATCAGACGGTCTCGGCCGTGTCCTCCGTCAAACACATCCACCCCACGCCATGTTCTCCCTTCATGTGGTCCGTCTCCACCACCACCACCGCCACCACCACCACCACCACCTTACCCCCCCCCCCCCCCCCTCCCCCGACCAATGCCCCATTCACTTTGTGTGAAATCGCGTGAAAGCCTGCAATGAAACACGTGTGTTCAATCTCTCTCCTCTCTCTTCTCTCTCTCTCTCCTCTCTCTCTCTCTCTCTCTCTCTCTCTCTCTCTCTCTCTCTCTCTCTCTCTGCCTGTCTGTCTGTCTCTCTCTCTCTCTCTCTCTCTCTCTCTCTCTCTCCCTCCTCTCTCTCTCTCTCTCTCTCTCTCTCTGGTGTATTAGACATGGTGTAAATTAAGAGAAACATCAACACTATTTTCATGTTAATGAATGGTATACCATGTTTGATATGGAGCACATTGTAGGCCTATACGGTTCACATACCTGTCATTAGGAACCACGGCGTATAATAAGTACATTAATTATTCTTCACCCCCCCCCCATATCTCTTCTCTCTCTCTCTCTCTTCTCTCTCTCTCTCTCTCTCTTTCTCAGTTTTATCAGATTCATCAATTCTGTCCCCGCCTTCCCTTGACAACCTAACTGGAAGGGTATGTAACCGAAATCCTTTCAACGAACAGATGGAGTTTTAGTTTACTATGTATAATTGCGTTCCCTGCACAAGCCACGTGTAGGTTTTTGCTGTCGCATCGCACGCTTCGATTGCAAATCGGTTTCGGTCGTGATGCTCGTCCGGAAAGGGCTGGAACGTAAGGTTGGCAGTTCCCGGTTTCCAGCGGCTGATAATGCGCGGTGTTATCGATACCCATGTACATATATGTTAAAAAGACCGCTTTTGTTTGAATCGCTGCTGGAGTAATGATATCGCAGTTAATTACGCGTGTCTGGAACGGGGCTGTGATTCCATGCTCCCCTGACCCCCCCCCCCCCCCCTCCCTCGAGGGATGGGGGAGGGAGAGGGGGTGGTTTGAGGATGGAGGCTAACCGTTCTTTATAGGCCCGCTTTTGTTAGAAAATAAAAATGATGAATAAAACATACTTGAAACCTTTTGTTGTGGGCCAGGAGATCAGATCACCCCCACTACCCCGACAGCTGTGTCCTGGCCTGTGTCAGTTATTCACGAAACTCTCCGCTTGTTTTCCGACTCGTCTGCCTTGCTTGAAATGCGTGTTTTCTCTGGCTGAAATTCTGATGTCGTGACGTTCGTCAGCGGTACCCCCTACCGCTCTGGGCGGCTGCTAGTATTCGCCCCCAGTCGAAGAAAAGAGAACGTTCGACAGAGATACGTCCACCGACTTGGAATGAAAAGAAGAGAAAAAAAGATGGAAAAAAAAAAAAAACACGTGAGAGTTTGAATGAAACGTGACAGTTTTCATTACTGGTTCTGATGAATTATGGATGGGTTGCTGGTCTACAATGCCATTGTGTATCCCGGCTCGCATCAGGAGTCCATTACTGCGGCCGCCACAGGGTGTTCTGTTCCCTTTGAATCTCATTACCACTGGCAGCGGAACCCGATGGGTTGGGGATATTTCCAAGTACTAACAGCGACGCCGTCCCATCTCCCCGCGTTGGTTGTTATCATGGAGGCTGAATCTGAAATGGACAGGACGACAAGAACAAGTCAAGTTCTGGGCTTTGGTCAGGGGAAATTCCCGCACTAAACAGTTAGACCACACTTGGCTAGGAATTTGCAGAGGTTTTCGGCAGTGGTGGGGGTGGGGGGTGGGAAAGGAGGGGGTGGGGGTATTGGCGGCGGCGAGGACATCAAAGCATAGATTATTATCTGATGGGGACTTTTCCTGGAACGGCTTCATTGGTGGACTGGCAACTGAAGGACGCCAGCGGAAAGCGTGTTCGGGAAGGTGGAGGGGCAGGGGAGGAGGGTGGGGATGGGGGGGGGGGGTCATGCTGGAAGGCAAAGCTAGGGATTGAGGATAGATGAATTCATTAGGGTTTAAAAGAAGAAAGAGTACAGTGTGGTGTGGCTTTTTTTCTTTTCTTTTTTTTTTTTTTTTTTTTTTTTTTTTTTTGTTTTGGGGGGGTAGTATGCTGGCCAGCTATAGGTGGTGGGGTGGAGGTGGGGATGGGGCATTCTGTGAGAGTCAGAACGAGACATGGAAAGGGAGGCTGGAAAGGAGAGAGAGAGAGAGAGAGAGAGAGAGAGAGAGAGAGAGAGAGAGAGAGAAGAGAGAGAGAGAGAGAGACAGACAGACAGACAGACAGAGAGAGAGAGAGAGAAGAGAGAGATAGAGAGAAGAGAGACAGAGAGGTGGGACGTGAGATGTGAGTAGGTCACTAGCCGTGGAGCAGAGATCCGCGCTAAAGCCCTGGACACCTGGGGGAACCCGAAGAGCGTGAATCCACCTGGTCGATAAAATCCCCATGACACGGGGTACTGGGGTCCGCCCCATCAGTGATGATGAGGGTGCTTTGTTGCGGGCGACGATGATCACGGCCGGAGTTTCTGGGCTGGCAACTGAAGCGCGGCCTGGAACCGGCCGGTGAACGTGCACGACAAGGTCTTCAGACAGACTCACGTTGGGCAGGACTCTTACACTGGTGCTGACGGCTCTAGTCTCTGGGACGACAACCTCTGAACTGTGCACCAGCCGGTTGTCCTGCTTCCCCACACATCCTTGTGAGGTACATTCGGATTCAGCGTCCACACCCGCCTACCAAAGGTGATATGACCGACAGGGTGTTAATCCTGTGAGGGGGAAGGCGGTGGTGGACAGGGTGATGGGGCTGATGGGATTGTGTGTACTGGTGGAGGGAGGGCAGTATCTACACTGACAAAACCCACCAGAACGACAACATTGAGGTGGGCAGCGAAAATGTCAGTTTTTATCGTGGCGCCAACAGAATCTGAACTCGCAACGACTGAGGGCAAAATTGTTCTGGCCCTGAGCGGATCCGGCACCCAAACACCAGTCAGTCCTGTTCCTACCCCAGTAACAACGTCATTGTATCGCCCACTGTCGTAAGCTGCAGAGCTCTGCAACGACAGGCTGAATTGAAAGGATTGCAAGCCGGCCCATTTCATGGACACGTCTTTTTGAAAAGTTGTTTTCGTTCTGACTAACTCTAGGGGGGGAAATGGAGGCGTTGAATTATCCGCAATATTTTTCTTATGTCATATTTCTATGATTTGTTTTCCTCTGTGTGTGTGTGTGTGTGTGTGTGTGTGTGTGTGTGTGTGTGTGTGTGTGTGTGTGTGTGTGTGTGGTGTCGGTATTCGGTAAAAGAACTTGTCTTTGAAATAGTTCAAATTATGAATATAGTGTCCCACATAA
>CM031595.1:135332923-135335423 GCA_018398815.1 Conus ventricosus | reverse complement strand
TTTTCCCCAGTGTTTTCCTGGTGACATTTTTTTTCGGCATCCCAGTGATAAAAATTGTCCTTGTTGATAACCCGTTTTGAAACCTTCTGTTGTTGAAGTCATCCTTTGTTGAAGTCACCTTTGTTGAAGTCATCCATTGCTGCAAACGTCATTTGTTGAAGTTATCCTTGTTAAAACCCCTTCTGTTGTTGACAGCTTGTCCGGTTGGAACCACCGTTGTTAGAAATGTCTCCCTTGAAGTCATTCAATGTTGAAATGTTTCCTGTTGAAGTCATTCAATGTTGAAAATGTCCCTGTTAAAGTCATTTTTCGTAGAAAACGTTGTTGAAGTCATCCATTTTTGAAAATGCCTCCTGTTAAAGTCATTCATTGTAGGAAATGTTGAAGTCATCCATTTTCGAACATGTCACTTGCTTAAATGTTTCTCTACATTTGACATGTCTCTTGCTGAAATCCCTTTCCCTGCATCTGACGTGTTCTCTTACCGATGTCTTCCCCCACAATTGACGTGTTCTCTTACTGGAAAATCTTCCTTACATTAGACGTGTTCTCTTACTGAAGTCTTCCCAAAATTAGACGTGTTCTCTTTCTGAAGTTTTCCCTACATTTGACGTGTTCTCTTTGTGATGTCTTCCCTACATTAGACGTGTTCTCTTGCTGACATATTCCCTACATTTCACGTGTTCTCTTACTGACGTCCTTCCCTGCTGTTGACGTGTTCTCTTGCTGAAGTCTTCCCTAACATTTCACCCTGTTTCTCTACTGACTCTTTTCCCCGCTGTTGACGTGTTCTCTTGCTGAAGTCTTCCCTACATTTCACGGTTCTCTTACTGACGTCTTCCCTGCTGTTGACGTGTTTCTTGCTGAAGTCTTCCCTACATCTGACGTGTTCTCTTACTGATGTCTTCCCTACAGTTGACGTGTTCTCTAAACCCAAGTCTTTCCTACTGTTGATGTGTTCTCTTGCTGAAATTCTTCCTATATTTGACGTGTCCTGTTGTAAAAATCACGCCACAGTGGACGTGTTGTTTCGCTGAAGCTAACCCTACAGTGGACGTGTTGTTTCGCTGAAGCTAACCCTACAGTTGTGGGGTGTTGCTGGGGGGTTTCAGACATAAGTCAGAAATGTAACACGGGAGCGGTAGTGGGTCGCTACATGGAGAACGGACGGCACCCCCTTCTCACTCGCAGAACGCCAAAGGAGAAAGATTTCAGAACAACGGACACAACCAAACGGTGAGCCCTGTCTGTCTGAATACACTGTCTGTCGTCTGTCTGTCGTCTGTCGCTCTCGTCGTCTGTCTTTCTGTCTTCTCTCTTCTCTCTCTCCTCTCTCTCCTCTCTCCTCTCTCTCTCTCTCTCCTCTCTGGGTCTGGATCTCAGTTTTTTAGTGACGGCCACACTTAAAGTGAGACTTGAGTGACTTTTGTCTCGATCCACCACAACCTTCCCTTCCCTCTCCTACCCCTCCCCCCCTCACCATCCCCTTCCCAACGCCGCTCCCACACACCCCCCCCCCCCCCCCATCCACCCACAGTCCTTCCATTACCACCCCTTCCTTACCCTTCCTCCCCCTAGGACTCGAGGGTTTGAAATGTGGAATCGGCAGTGCAAAATCACAGGAGCAACAGCACGAAAACGGTCATTTTTCATGGGGGGGGTATAATTATAATTTTTCATACCACTACCCGCAAAGTCTTTAAAATTCCCAAAAAATGTTCTGTGCGATCAGTTTTCCCATCTTTCCCTCGACTCTCCAACAGACGTTTCTACCCCTGTCCAGTCCACCCCCCCCCCCCCCCTCGCCCCCCCTCCACCCCACCTTCCCCCCCACCACCCTTCTGTCTCCTCCCCCCCCCTTCCCCCCCCACCTTTCTTGCCCGTCCTCCCTAGCCCCCCCCCCCCCCCCCCCCCTACCCCGAAGAGATTTGACCCCGGGGACTCGCACTTCTCCCCATGTTTCATCGATCTCTCTGGCCCGTGCAGCAAATAGGCCCGATAGATCGGTTTCAATACTCGTTTGTTCTGTCCGTGTCCCTTGAACTTTTTCAACAGAGACGCATATACTTCATTGGGTCTGCTTGCTTTCTTACTTACGTGCACGTGTGTGCGTGTGTGTGTGTGTGTGTGTTGTGTGTGTGTGTGTGTGTGTGTTGTGTGGTGCGTGCGTGCTGCGTGCGTGCGTGCGTGTGTGTGTGTGTGTGTGGGGTTTGTACCTTTGTGCTAGAAGTAGGGATATTAAAAAGGCGGATTGCAGGGGAGATAAACGAGATACTGGGAAAGAGATTTGTTTAAGATAACGAAATCTTAGTCCTTAAGAACGCGAGTCTAAGATGAAAATGCGCGCGCGCAGCGAGAGAGAGAGAGAGAGAGAGAGGAAAAGAAGACAGAACAGAGACAGAAAGAGAGAGTTGAAGAGTTGGGTGACGGACGAACCGAACAACCAGAGGGGGTGAGGGGGAGAGGAGCGGGGGGAGGGGTGAAGGGAACTTTACTGTGT
>CM031595.1:135325423-135327923 GCA_018398815.1 Conus ventricosus | reverse complement strand
TGATGGGGTTACCTGATGCAGTGTCACTGTGGATAATTTTCTGTACTCTCTCTCTCTCTCTCCCCTTTTATTTTAGTTTTGTTCTATAATTCTACATTCCTGTCTTCCACAGACACACTTGATTTAACACAGCAGCGCCTCACGAGCTGAAATATGCCAGGTGACGTCCTCCAGCAGTCGTTACTGTGATTTTGCCTAGTTGGTTGGTTCCAGCCATTTCTATGGCCCGCGGTGCTACTGAAAGTGGTATCATCATAAATCTTTCCCCGAACACGTTGTGTTTGTTATCGTTGTTGTGTTGCCACAAGGCCATATTCTGCGGTTCGGTTCAGTGTAAATCTCGGTTTACGGAAATTGAATCACGGTATTTGGCTTAGCTTTCCGAGCTAAACCTGATTACCAGTGAGACGCAAGTCAGGTTGTTTATAGCCCAGCCGACTATGTAAACCACATCAGTGCTATCTGTTGTAATATGGGCTTAGAGGCACTGATAGTTTAGTGATAGTAGTGGTTAGAAATACCAATATGATGTAGAAATACTACGATTGAAATAGTGAGAGAGATTTTCCCAAATGGTTGAAAGCTCCATAAACTGAAGGGCGTGCCTGCGCATGCGCGCTGAATGAACCAAGCGGATTCACTCGTACATTGAACACGAAGACTGAACAGCAATGCAAGTAGCTTATGATTTGGGGGGGGGGGGGGGGGGGGGGGGGGGGAGTGGGGTGGGGAAGATGGTATCGTGGCGGTGGGGAGGTGAGGGGTTGTAAACGACAGGTGGGGGTGGGGACCTCGTGTGGGGGGATGTGTGTGGTGTGCGGGCGCGGGTGTGGGTGGTGGGTGTGTTGTGGTGGTGTGTGTGTGTGTGTGTGTGTGTGGTGTGGTGTGTGTGTGTGTGTGTGTGTGTGTGGTGTGTAAGTGAGAGAGAGAGAGAGAGAGAGAGGAGACTTTTGGTGAGATTTTATAGAGTCACTCTGAGAAGTGTTTTACCTCTCTCTTTGACAAAGGATCAGTGGGTCAGCTGAAACCCCACCCATCTTTCCTACCCTGATGTCAGCCTTCCCTTTGCGTCCCACACATCCCCTTCTCCCTCTATCCCTTTTGGACAATGTGTGTGTGTGTGTGTGTGTGTGTGATAACTGCACCAATTAAGCCTGTTACAAACACTTGCAAGCGTTACCCCAACGCCTTCATTGACTAAGAAGAACTGAACCAAACACTTGAATCATTTTTTTAATTGCATTGGATTTTTGATTTCGATGAAAGATAGATCTATGTCCCTTTCTTTCTTAATGATAATTATGTGAAAACTATCGTAGTCAGCAGCTAATGAATGGATGACCTGACCGATCGGACGGCGTAGCCTGGAGTCCTGGTGGAAGAAACCTAACAATGTGCTTCTTTTCGTTCTGTTACGCTTCAGTGTCTCATGAATATTTTGAGAGTCCAGCTGGGTTATGGTTGCCGACCGCATTTTTGTTTCCTTACCGAGCCTGATGGAAGAAATGAATTAGTTATGATCATAACAAGCATGACGAAATAACTTCGATCTGGGCCATTAAGTTGACAGAGTGAAGTCATCGGAATATTACAGATGAAGTGAGAGATTCTATAGTATTCTGATAACTTCAATCTGTAAACTTAACGGCCAGATCGGAGTTATTACGTCATGTTTGTTATGATCATTTTATCAACTCAGATATTCATTTGTTTATTCGTTTATATTTGATCGCGAATTAAGACACTTTACATATTATGGTGTGTGTGTGGAGGGGGGGGGGGGATGGATGGATGGATGGGGTGTGGGGGTGGGGGTGAGGGGTGGATTGGTGGATGGACAGTGGTCAAAGGGACGATACTCGTGCGAGAGAGTGACGATTTGTATTGACCGACTGGAATTGGCGTGGCGACTGCGACCACTCCAGCTGTCGTTTGTGTACGCTTTTTAGGCTACATTCGTTTTCTGCAAGGACTGATGTCCATTCTTTGACATCCAACAGAAGCACTGAGCCTGCAGAAAACCTGAAAAAATAAAAGTGACGTCTTTACTTTTCTTGTAGTAGTTTCCTTCCGCTCGTCATTAAAACTATTTATTTCGTTATGATTTTCGTTACAAACGGAAGTTTTGGCCCTGGGACTTAACAATACACATGGGTTTGGGGAAAAGGTACAGTGGCGAGGTGAGATACTAAACCGTCTGCATGCATAGGAAACAACACACAACCAGAACAATCAGTATCATACAATGTCACCTTATGAATAAGTTTGAGCAACGACCAGAAGCTGCACGCCGGATTGCAATGATTTATTCAAAACAATACAAAACTAAAACACAAAAGAAACATGTATGGCTTTGGATGTTGATGAAATACCTCCGTTCCAGTTTGCAGCATGCGTGCTAGTAAAACTCGTCCTGCTTTCTTCTCTTCGATCCAGCTGACAAATTTTTTATGTCAGTCGCTCGTGTCGTTTGCTTCGTTTGCTTTACTGAGTTCTGCCG
>CM031595.1:135305423-135317923 GCA_018398815.1 Conus ventricosus | reverse complement strand
AACTAACAACAAAAGGCAATATCCTCCTGGGGGTGACTTTAATGCAAGGAAGGCAATAAGCCGACTTATTAGCCGGGACAATAAAAAGAATTTTATGATTTACCTGCTGACTAATTTTGATAACGTCAAAAAAAGAAAAGTGATGGACCTCTTAACTAAAAGAACGGGTCGTTTAGTAACATGTGTATTGAAATCAAATGGTGTTTTGAATGAAGAGTTTTGGGAGACTTGCGGGTTTGTATACTTGTAAAAATCCCGGGGAACAGCGTAGTAGATTATTTCCTTTGTAAAATATTTGCTTAACTGTTTAAACAGAAAGTAATGATTGACACGACATTCTACCATGCCCACTAGGTTATTGACCCAATGCCCATAGAAAATGAATTCCCTTAAAACAAAAGACAAGCCTCTCTCACAACCACGAACAGCAGTTACTAAAGACCTACTTCATAGGAATTTTACAAAAAACACAGAAACTATCCAATTTTCGTGGAATGAAAAGTCCGCCGAAAAAAAAAAGTAGCAACCTCCAAAATGCCCACCATACGCCCCGGGTCCAAAAAATCAAGACCCCATTGTGACACAACTTTCAACAAAAGAACAGACATCAACATAAAAAACGGATATTGAACAGATAACGAATATTTTCAAACCCCGCAAAAAATGCGCTTAGAAAAGACATAAAAAAAATAGACAGAGAAAGAAAAAAGGGTTTGCAGAGACTGTCTTCCCCAAAAAAGAGGATAAAAACACTACTGAACCGGTCAAAAGAAACCCCCCAAATAAACAACTAAGGGAAAAATACTTTTCACAAGTAAAATATATAAACGCTTTTAAGAAAACCCCAAAAAAATTATCGGGAAAAAAACCCTTAAATTCCTAACGAAGCCCCGAAAATGATCCCATTCAAAATTTGGGAAAACCCTTGGGAAAAAGCAAAATACGATCAGGAAATTTTTTGGTTTTAAAAATTTTTCTCAGCGCGCAAAAGTTTGAACATCTAAAAACACTAAAAGGTGAGAAACGAGTCGCAGATAACGAAAACAAACAGTTGATGCAGTTAGTAGCATTTAGGTAAAAAAAAACGTCCCCTGGGGGAATTTGAGTTGTTTGAAAAATTGAAAAGGGTAAGGAACGCGGTCAGAAAGCTGAAAAAAAAAAAATCCCCAGGCAAAGAGGAAAAGAAAAAAAAATGTTAAGCAATGTTCCTGAAATCGTCCCCTTCGAAAGACGCTTTACTTAATCTTAAAACAGAAAAATACCGGGCCCCTGGAAAAAAGGAATCACCGTCCAGTTATAAGTCAGGCGGCCAGTCCACCCCAACAATTACGAGGCATCTTTTAATAGCTCGCTGGGGAAAAATGTTTTGCACAAAATAATGAAAGGATATGAATTATCTTAGGCAAACACCTTTTGGCAAAGGAGCAAGAGGGTTCAGAAGGGATCCGGCCTGATCAAATATTCATATTGTCAAAACTAGTTGATAAGGACTAAAAGACAGAACTAAAAGGCTTTACTGCTGTTTTGTTGACTTCAGCAAACATTTGATCATTTAAAGGCCGAACCCTACTGATGAAAAAGATGCAAACGGGAAAACAGGTAAATGTACCAAATCAAAGGGAATGTAAACGGGGGTACGGTTTGTACAAGAACCAATTGGTTTCACTAAGGAAATATTAATCAAAAAAGGGGTCCTCCAAGGGATACCCTTAGCAACTTATTTAAATATTCATAATGCATTGCGGAATCTCAGAGACATGATTCCCCCAAAAATTTCCGATCTAAAAAAAAAGTGAAATTCCGTGTCTTTTTTATGCAGATGATTTGCTATCCTCTCGACTTCAAAAAAGGGGCTTCGCGTAAATTAAAACCCGTTACACAACTAGTTTAGACTGGGGGAAAGAAAATCAACACAGAGAAAACAAAAAGGCGTGTATCCCAATCAGATCCAAAGGACCCCTATTCTTTAAATTTCGGTGAAAAAATAATTGAAAAGTAGATCAATTTTTAAATATCTTGGGGTCTTTTTTCCTAAAAGCGACATTTTTCAGAAGCCCAAAAACCTTAGCAAAAACAGGGGAAAAAAAACCGCAATACCTTGAAGAGACGTTTTTTTTGGTCAAAATGTAAAATATGAGAAAAAGTTAAAACCCCATTGCTCTTAGTCCTCCCATCTTCAATATGGGGCGGGGGGGTGGTTTCCCATCTCTTCCAAACAAAAATGAAATGTCAAAAAAAATGCAGCATTTGTTCAAAACCCGTCTTGAAACAAATTTTTCCCCATGAAATGACAATTAAATTCTGCAGGCAAAATTTTTGAGTTATAGAAAAGCAATGGCATTTTCCCGGTTTTTTGGGGGAACTGGGGAGATTCCCCTTTTCTTTTAAGTGATAACCCAAATTCGCCTTTGGGTACCTATTAGGGGCAGACCAAGACTCTTACCAAACAACAAATTTTTCAGTCAATGATTCTCAAGGCACCGAAGAAAGCAAAAGGACGAAGTTTATACGACAAAACCCTTTTCACGATAGGGGAAAAGCGTTGGGGAAAAAAAGGGTACATTTAGTGTGACTGCCCAAAATTTCTGCAAGCGAAGCGGAAACGTTTTTATTGATTTTTTTGGGAAAAAACAAAAGGAAAAACACATCCAAACTCAAATTTTATGCCCCATTACTACCGAAAAAAACGGGGGCTTATTTGGAGCAACCACCGACACAGATTTCAGACGAACTAACTAGATTAAATAAGTCCCTGACCTCCCAAAATTTGGAGGGGCCCTTTTTACCAACATGACAGAGAAAACGATTTTGCACGACATGCACTCGTTGGGATGAATACATTTTCTCGGACTGAAAAAATTTGCCAAAAAACGTTATGACCTGATCCAGGATAATAAAACTGATTTTTCCACACAGACTAACATGACAAAAACCCCCGGAGCTTAGTTATTGGACTGCTTCCACCTGTATTGCCCTAATCCGTTGTGTTTTTCTCTTCGGGGGAAGAAAATTTAACAACTCTGTACACACTGTCTTTTCTTTCTTTTTACAAAGATTTATGTTTAAGATTGCAAAGCTGGGATTTTTTTTTTTTGTTTAGTTTAATGTCTGAAATTGATCATCGTGCCCCCAAAACCTTGGTTTTCTATGGCAATAAAAAATTTTTTTTGTTCTTGTTCTGTTCTTCTTCACCAGGTCATATGCTTACGCATGAGACGGTTTCTTCTCCCACCCCCTCCCGCAAAATAATGACTTGAAATTTGGGGATGAAGGCAGATTTTTGGAGAGAGGAAAAGAGGGGAGGAGAGAGGTTTAGTTTCGTTGAAATAAGTTTAAAAACCGTTTTATAATAGGAAATCACAGGGGAAAAAAAAGAGGAAAAACGATATACGCCAAAAAAATTTCCGGGGGGGGTGTGGCGCGGTGTTCTTTGGGGGTGAGGGGTGGGGTGGTTTCAAGGTTGGGTATGGTGCCTCGTGAGAGGGGATAGGGAGGACATCCTTCTCAACACGCCAAAGCTTTGTACTCTCCATTTTCCCCCTTTTTTATTCTACATCAAATCGTGCCAACCATCCTGGGCGTGACTCTCGCCCAGACGATCTTCACACTCGGCATCTTCTACACATTGATGAAACCAATGCCGCGTCTACTCCATCATTTTTCACACAATTCATAGGAGCCGTCTGTTTCATTTTTCTTGACATCTGTCTCATACATCTACAACATCGCTTTAAATACATCAAAGAGGCTATCTCTGCACAAGTTTTCTACACGTCGCCTCTTCCAATTCCGATGCAAAAAAGTATATCTCAACATTTGGGGAAATATTCCCTCTCTGTCCCACCCCACATATTCCTACTGCCCTGGAATTTTGGGCTGAAAGCCTTTTTTACAGTGTAGAGGGTCATTCTCAGTCCAAAATAGTTCCCTAATTGGAGGCAGAGAGCACGACTGACCAGTGGTATAATTAGTCCTCGCGGCGAGAAGGCCCACTTCCAAGACGCGCTGCAGGCTAATTTATGAAAGCCAGGAAGTGTCAGCAGGCGTGTTTCCTGCTGCGAAGCCGGCGAATAGAAAATGTTGTCTAGCAAAGGATGAAGTTACTAGTGGAAATCGTGACTCTTAGAGAAGAGGGAGAGAGAGAGAGAGAGAGAAGAGAGAGAGAGGGGAGAGAGAGAGGAGAGGGGAGAGAGAGAGAGGGAGGGGGGGAGAGAGAGGGAGGGAGAGAGAGAGAGAGAGAGAGAGAGAGAGAAGAGAGAGAGAGAGAGAGAGAGAGAGAGAGAGAAAGGGACAGACAGACAGACAAATAGTCTACATGGGCAACTATTCTGCCCTGTCACAAATCTCCCCCGCTAAGATTCATGGTCCCCATGAATATCAACGAAAGATGTCACTACATCCTAATTAAAACTGAAGATTCGACAAAAAGTATGGGCGAGCAGAAAATGTGTATACCCCCAAAAAGGAGGCAAAATCCGAAAAAACAAAAGGTAACACCATCGGACGTAAACATACAATGCAAAAAAGACCTATCAAAAACCAAAAAAAAACATCAAGTGAGAGCTTCACCCGGGTTGACACCTGATCACTGCAAAAAAGGACTAAAAAAAAAAATTTTCTGACCTCAGAGCCCATAACTGTTAAGCTTGGAAAAACTGATCGTCCAAAAGCAACAACAAAAACAACAAACATCTGGGTCCGAAAGGGCCCATTCTTTCTGAACTCTCTTCAGTCCAGTGTGGCGATGTCCACTTCCACCCACTCCATAAACAAGAGGAAAAGGGAAGCTACTCTTTTGGCTTTTTAACCCACAGAAGGAGTGACAGTTTCAAGTTACCTCCTTATCATTGAAAGTAGACACCCACTCGACCGCATGGTCAAAAGGTTACTGAAATTACCAGTGCGATTTTCTTAGCATTATGCCACTGACAACATGATGTGCGTTTAGGCCCAAAAATTCATGTTTGTCTTATGAAGACACTTCCACACCATTTCCTCTGTACTGAACTTCCAAATAGAGGACAATAACAACCGATACTTTTTTCGGTAAATGGTCCCCTTTAAAACCCAGGCTTCTAAAATAAAAACATAATCAAAAAAAAAAATCGATCCAGCATGACCAACTGGACACCAGCACAAGCAATTATAATAACCCGGATACAAAAAAATGCAATCGGAGCACACACAAAAAAAAACTGTATAGCAATTTGGGGCACACACACAAAAAAATATGGAGCACACACTAAAAAAAAACAGCTTCCCAGCAAAAATGAAACCTCCCAAAAATGGTTTCATAACAATGGCATTGTTCTCTTGCGCCATCGTCACTACGTTATCACGTGTCTCACACCTTTGTTACCCCGGGCCCAGATCGGCGGAGTGCTACAGGTGTGCGTGTTTAGAGACGCGGGAGCCTGACTGGGCCCCTGACAGTTGCTGTCACCGAGGGTCTGGACTGGACGGACCGGCGAATCGGTATGCGGGACTGTGGTCTTTTGTGGCCCAACTATGTGCCACTCAAGGTATTTCACATCTGTCAATTCCGCTTCTGTTTCAGCGATCGGCTGAAGGTCCGCTGTACCCATGGCCTGGCTGTTGGTGAGGCAAAGAATCGTCGTATTCACTTTTGATTCACCTTTCGGGACCGTCCCAGGCCAAACTCTGGGGGGGATGGTGTATGGCCCACCACTTGGTCCTGGTACCTCAGTGACTGTGAAGATCCTTTCCCCCCCAAAAATCTTGGATCTTGCACCGACTCCGTAGTGCTGTTTGGTGACAACGCTGTCTCCTGGCCTCAGATCTGACTCAGTATTACCCTGGTCACTTCTTGCCTTTCTCTTGTCCGCCTCTTTCCTTGCACGCCCCCCCCGCTGTGTTTCCCTGGACCAGCGGGGGGCGTTTCAGGTGATCACTCAGCCATTACGGGTGGCAAGGAGTCCAGTCTGACGTCCCTTCTCCAAGGAACAGATCCAGGGGAAGACGTGGGTTTTCTCCCCAAAAAGTAGATAGAATGGAGAGAAACCTTGGAGGATGTGGTGTGCAGATTGTACATGTACACTAGCTCCAAGATGCTTGTCCATCTCTGCTTCTGCTCTGACGACAACACCTTCAACAAGTTGTGCATGGGCCGTTGAACCGTTCGCACTGTCCATTGCCTTCCTTTCCGTCCAGACTCTGACATGACTTTTGATTCTCAATCATCAATAATAAACAAAGAAGAGGTTTTCTAACGCCTTTCAGCACACATTCCCGTTCATACAAAATTGTTTACTACACTAAAATCACTCTGAACTATTTACATGGAACTAATTATCTTATCCTTTCACATACAGGATATCGACAGTCTTTTTTTTCACATGCTGTACTTCACCAGGTCCGGGCGGGAGTCACATTCTTGTCCATCGTGTCGAGGCGTTTCTTCCCCGCGCCCCAGGGTTGGCTGTCCATCCTGTCGGCGGGCGCATCTTGTGGGGTGAGGAGGTGGAGTGGTTGCAAGGTTGAGGTATGGTGCCTGCGGTGGAGAGGGGATAGGGAGGACATCCTTCCAAACACGCCAGCTTGCTACTCTCCATTTTTCCCTTTTTTATTCTACATCAAATCGTGCCAACCATCCCGGGGCAGTGACCCCTCGCCAGAGCGCACTTCATCTCGGTCATTTCATACAGCAGTGATGCAACCCCAAAGCCGCGGGCTACTCCATCAGTATTTTCACACAATTCATAGGAGCCGTCTTGTTCCATTTTTCTTTACATCTGTTCAGTAAAATCTACAACTTCGCTTTCAATACATCATAGAGGCTATCTTCTGCACAAGTCTTTCTACAGTCTGCCTCTTCCAATTTCCGATGCAAAAGAAAGTATATCTCAACACTTGGGACTACTTCCTCTCTGTCCCCACGCCACATATTCTACATTGCCCTGGAATCATTGGCTGAAAGCCTGTTTACATGTTTTGGGGTCATTTCCCCAGTCCAAAATAGTTCCCTAAAACTGGAGGCAGAGAGTCCACGACTGACCATGTGGTATCAATTAGTCTCGCCGGTCGAGAAGGCCCACTTCCAAGACGGGTCTGTCAGGGTAATTTATGAAAGCCAGGAAGTGTCAGCCCAGGCTGTGTTTCCTGCTGCGAAGCCGGCTGAATAGAACTGTTGTTCAGCAAAGGATGAAGTTACTACGTGGAATTCGTTGACTCTTAAAAGAAGGGGGGAAGGAGAGAGAGAGAGAGAGAGAGAGAGAGAGAAGAGAGAGAGAGGGGAGAGAGAGAGGGAGGGAGAGAGAGAGAGAGAGAGAGAGAAGAGAGAAGAGAGGGGAGAGAGGGGAGAGAGAGAGAAAGGGACAGACAGACAGACAAATAGTCTACATGGGAAAATATTTGTCCTGTCACACTATTATACAAAAAATATACAACAGGGGGGGTGTGGCAGCAGTGTTCATATTATACAAAAAAATATACAACAGGGGTGGAATTTTTTCCTCTTCTATTTAATCATTTGAGGACAAAATCAACACACATTAACAAAGAAAGTTTAAAAGATTCTTAATAAGATGACAGTCCAAACCACTTTAAAAACCCATGAGGATGCAATGTTTTTCCGTGTATTCACCGTTTTTCCAAGCAACAAGTTTGGCAACTGACGAAGCTTCCACCACAAAAGTGGAGATGTGAATTGAAGTGTTCACACGCACACACACACACACACACAAAACACACACACACACACACACACACACACCACACACACACCACGCACGCGCGCGCCCCACACACAGACAGAGAGAGAGAGAGAGAAGAGAGAGAGAGGAGAGAGAGGGAGAGAGAGAGGAGAGAGAGGGGTTGGTGGATACGGAACAGAGATGAGAGGAGTGGAAAAAATCGGGGGGGGGGGGGTGAGGGGGAGGGGGAGGGGGGGGGGGGGGGTTTAATGGAGCTGTTTAGACGATTGGGAACGGGGGATTGGGAGCAGGACTAGTCGGGTGGGGGTCCATGTACCCAAAACAGTTTACCCTTTTTACAAATTGATTATCCAGGGAAACTTTACGCTTTTTAGTTTTTCTCCTTTTTTTTGTCCGTTTTTAAGGCCAAATGTAAGGACCTTTACTTTTCTTCTGTTCATTTTGGAAAATATTTTTCGGTTTTTAACGGGGGGGGTCATGACATTTTTTTTTTTTTTTTTCTTTTTTTTTTTTTTTTTTTTTAATTTTCTTTCTGTTTTTTTTCTTCGTAAAGGACAATTTTGTACGGAAATTTGGGCCCTTAAAGCAAATACATTTCCCAAAAAAAACGTCAGTTTTCCCGCCTTTTCTATTTTTAAAACCCACCAAAGGGAAAAGCACGTGGGGAGAGGGGAAAAGAGAGAGGGGAGGGGGGAAAAGAGAGCTGGTTTATTTCACTTAAAAAAGGCGTTCCGGGAAAAAAGAAAGCAAAAGGGTACAACCACGAGGAAAAAGATTTTTAATTTTGAAAAATTTTCCCCCTGGGGGATTTTCCCCCCCCCCCCCCTTTGTTAAATAAAAAGGGTGAATGACTCCCTTTTGTCGGAGTTTAATGGTTTGAGGGTTTTTGGGGGTTTCTGCTTTTGATTGATTGCACAATGCAATAGTTTTTTTGTTTTTCCCCCCCCCCCTCTTCTCTTCTCTCTCCTCTTTCTCTTCCCCTCTCTTTCTTACTCTTCCCCCCCCCCACCCCAACCCCCCCTCTCTCTCGGGCCAAATTTTTTTAAAAACAAGATTGCTTTGTGGGGGTCTGAGCTGCGTTTCTGTGGGAAAAAAAAAATGAAAAGGGGTTTATTTTTTAAATAATGGAAAAACCCTTTTTCCTTCCCCCCCCCCCCCCCCCCCGCCCTCTCTCTCTTTTCTCTTTTCTCTCTCTCTCTTTTCCCTTTTCCCCTTTTTGTTTAAAAGAGGGTGGAAATTTTTTATCACCGCAGGGGGGTTTGCTTAAGCATGGGATTTATCCGCATATACATTTATTTTTGGTTGAGGGAGAAAGGGAAAAAAGGGGGCGGGAGGGAGAGAAGGAGGGGAAAAATCATCTCCTTTTCTCTCTCCTCTTCTCCTCTCTCTCTCTTCCTCTCTCTCTCTCCTCTTTTCCCCTCTCTTTATTTTTAGTTAAAAAAAAATTGCTTTTTTGCGGGTCTGAAACTCCCTTTCTGGAGGAAAAGTAGAAATTTTTTGATGCCCTTTAAAATAATGGAAAAATTCTCTCTCTCTCTCTCTTTTCTCTTCTCTCTCTCTTCTCTCTCTCTCTCTCTCTCTTCTCTTTCTCTCTTTTCTCTTGTTAGTCAAATCAATGAAAATGTAGACCGGGCACGTGTTTTTTTAATATTCAGGGCAAAGTAGGCTTTTCATCTTAAAAAAAGGTTTAGTTGTCATTTCCCGATACAGATTTTAGTATCACCGTTGGGCTGTAATATGTTTTTTAAAAAAATTGTACAATTTTCCCGGCATTGGTTTTAGATTTTGTGTAAGTATCTAGTCCTAAAAAAATACGCAGAGAGGTTTATTTTCACTTTTAAAAAGTTTTTCCAGTTCGAAACGTCTGATCGCAACGTGGATGTACTTTTTTTACGTTTTGTACCCATTTTTTGGGGTTTTTTAAAAAAAAAAAAGTAACAAAGAAAAGGAAAAAAAAAGGGGAAAATGCGCGAAATGTCAAAAAAACAAAAAAAAAAAACTCCTGATGAAAAAAGGTTTTGTGAAAGCGTATTCACATGGGCAAAACCCCTTTCACTCACTTGTGCTTCCGCAAAGAAGTTTTTGTTTGTTTGTTTGAAGGATGTTGTGTTTGTTTGTTTTGGAAGGGGGGGTTGTGTTGTTTGTTTTGGGAAAGGTGTTGTGTTTTTTTTTGATTGTTTTTTTGTTGTCCCTCAGCAGCATTTAAAAAATAACTACTGAACCGATTTTATGAAAAACTTGGGGAAAGATGAGATACCGGGCCAAAAGACGGGATCCCATTTTTTTGGAAAAACGGTCCCTTTAAAGGGAGATGAAAAATATCTGACTATCAAGGGTAGTTTGGAAAAGGCTTTCCAAACAGTGTTTTTTTGCCCTTTGTGTTTGTTGGGAAAAGGGTTACAAGGGAGGTTTTGTCTGCCCCTTCTAGTTTGGAATGTATTTTCAAACAGTGTGTCTGCCCCTTTGTTTGTGAATAAACTTCATCAGTTGGGCTCTGCCCTTTTGTTTGTGAATGGGTTTACACAGTATGTCTGCCCTTTAGTTTTTGAATAGTTTTCAATAGTGTGTCTTTCCTTCTTGGTTTTTTGAATTTGCTTTTTCAAAACAGTGTGTTGCCCCTTTTAGTTTGGTTTATGGGTTTACAACGTATGTTTTGCCCCTTTAGTTTGTTGATGGTTTACAAAACAGTGTGTCTGCCCTTCTTTTTTGTGAATGGGCTTTACAATCGGTGTGTCTGCCTTCTTGTTTGTGAATGACTTTACAATCAGTATGTCTGCCCTTCTTGTTTGTGAATGACTTTAATTATGTGTCTGCCCTTCTTTTTGTGAATGACTTTACAATCAGTGTGTCGCCCTTCTTGTTTGTGAATGGCTTTACATCGTGTGTGTGCCCTTCTTGTTTGTGAATGGCTTTACAATCAGTGTGTGTGCCTTCTTGTTTGTGAATGACTTTACAATTAGTGTGTCTGCCTTCTTGTTTGTGAATGACTTTACAATCAGTGTGTCTCCCTTCTTGTTTGTGAATGACTTTACATATCAGTGTGTCTGCCCTTCTTGTTTGTGAATGACTTTACAATGAGTGTGTCTGCCCTTCTTGTTTGTGAATGACTTTACAATTAGTGTGTCTGCCCTTCTAGTTTGTTGATGGCTTTACAATGTGTCTGCCTTCTTGTTTGTTGATGGCTTTTACAATCAGTGTGTCTGCCCTTCTAGTTTGTTGATGGCCTTACAATCAGTGTGTCTGCCCTTCTTGTTTGTGAATGGCTTTACAATCGGTGTGTCTGCCCTTTTTGTTTGTGAATGGCTTTACAATCAGTGTGTCTGGCCTTCTTGTTTGTGAATGGCTTTACCAATCAGTGTGTCTGCCCTTCTTGTTTGTGAATGACTTTACAATCAGTGTGTCTGCCCTTCTAGTTTGTTGATGGCTTTACAATCAGTGTGTCTGCCCTTCTAGTTTTTTTATGGCTTTACAATCAGTATGTCTGCCCTTCTAGTTTGTGAATGGCTTTACAATCAGTGTGTCTGCCCGTCTAGTTTGTGAATGGCTTTACAATCAGTGTATCGGTTTTAAGAGTCACGATCTGACAATAGTATGGGTTACCAGTATTCAGATGCAAGTTGTCCTCAGCTGTCGAGAACACAGTTGTCATGAAATACTCCTTGTTCATATGAAAGAAGTCCACTCACAGCAAATGTCGGGTACACGGGTCTGTCGATGGAATCTCTCCCCCCCCCCCCTCCCTTCTCGGGCCTTCTGCCCTTCTTTTTAATTTTCACTTTATTTTTATTCATTTATTTTTATGAAACGTGGGAACTTACCCAAAAAAAGTCGACATATACAAATTTACAGCCATGCGCATCCTAACCATTCTGTACTGGTACTTTCTTTCTGTTGTTGTAGTATGTTCATGTGCCCCATCCGAAAATAGGCCAGTTAATAAAGCCTGTTGCTTGCATGAAGAAACCTTTACCCTCCCACCCTCTATCTAGGGGTCACTAAGCCTGCTTTGGTCAACATGAATAACTCCTCTCTCTCTCTCTCTCTCTCTCTCTCTCTCTCTCTCTCTCTCTCTCTCTCTCTCTTTCTCTCTCTCTCTGTCAACCCTGCTCATTGTACAACCACCTCATACATATTGAAGAAAAAATGCCGGTATTTGTTATTTGTTTTGACTTTGTTTAGCTTTGCTTTGTTCGTCATCGTATGCCATTTTGAATTCATCCCCACGCAAATGGGGCTATGACCTTCATTGAATAAAATTCAGTTTCCGTTTCTGATTCCTCTCTCTGTCTCTGTTTCTCTCTCTCTCTCTCTCTCTCTCTCTCTCTCCTCTCTCTCTCTCTCTCTCTCTCTCTCTCTCTCATTTTTGTTTTTTCTTGTCCTTCCTTTTTTTGTTTTTTTTTGTTTCTCTCTCTCCTCTCTCTCTCTCTCTCTCTCTCTCTCTCTCTCTCTCTCTCTCTCTCTCGTAACTTGCTCTTCTCTAGTCCTTTCTTTTTTTAGTTTTTGGTTTTTTTACCTTTCTCTCTTTTCTTGACCTTCATTTTATTTTATTTTATTTTTGATTTTGGGTTTGTTTTGTTTTTGTTTTTGTTTTCACCTCCTTCTCTCCTGGTCCTTCTTCTCCTGACCTTTTTTGTCCTTTCTTTTCTAACCTTTGCTTGTCCTCTCTTCTCTTAACCTTGGTTTGTCCTTTCTTCTCTTAACCTTGGTTTGTCCTTTCTTCTCTTAACCTTGGCTTGTCCTTTTTCTTTACCTTTTTTTTTCCTTCTTCTCTACCTGGTTGTCCTTTTTCTTTAACCTTTTGTGGGGAGAGGAGGTGCGGAGTTTTTG
>CM031595.1:135298576-135304423 GCA_018398815.1 Conus ventricosus | reverse complement strand
ATCTCCATTCGGGGTGAGATGATGTGTGAATGCAAAAAAGCCTTCTGTTTTTGCACGTATTTTCTTTTGTGTTTTGTTGTTGGCGTTCATACTTATAAAAGGGGGGAAAGGGGGGTTATAACGGGGGATTATTAATACATATATCCCTGTCTACTTTTCTTATACAGTGACAGTAATCTTGGATAAGATTCCAGCCAAATTTATTCGTTGACCATTTTCCAATATGCAAATGTGAGTATCCACATGAATGTGAACACATACTTTCAAAATTTTGCACATATAGAAATTATCTTGTCCTCAAAATAGGGAAAATCATTAAATAATACATATAAGATATATT
This sequence comes from Conus ventricosus, assembly GCA_018398815.1. Lineage (NCBI taxonomy): Eukaryota > Metazoa > Mollusca > Gastropoda > Neogastropoda > Conidae > Conus > Conus ventricosus. The sequence continues at coordinate 135,304,083 of CM031595.1, read as the reverse complement.
AATCATAACATAAATCGTAAATTGCACCTAAACAGGGCTCCCCATGGCTGTTATACTTAAGGGGTCCTGGGACTCCCAACAGAGCATTTCTAAAGGTCCTAGGACTACCAGGTCAAATTTCTGAAGTGCCTGATTCCCACCACTGTCACTTATGTCTGGATGTTTGTTACCGTTAAAAAATTCAATCCAGTTTCCTTAATTTTCTTTTAAAAGGCACTTAGGACATGACTTCCACAAACACACACACATCCCCCCCCCCTCTCTCTCTCTCTCTCTCTCCACACACACACATATACACACACACACAAAACACAAAGTACATGTTCAAACCCTCTCTTTTACATATATAATTATAAAAAAAAAACATTTGTAATTCAGCCGGAACTTAAAGAGTTTAAAGTATTATCACACAATAGTATTAAAATAGTAATATGTAAATTCAACATTCATTATGGTTTTGTCTGCTTTAGGTTGTTTGACTAGAATTTCTGTCTATGAAAACTGAAAGGGGGCTGGATTTGGGCAGCCTGTCAAACAGCAATCTTTGCTAGACAGATTGTTTTTAGCAAAAAGCTAACAAAAACCCAAATGTTTTTGCCACAAACCTGGGGAAAGGTGCTCTCTTCTTAACCATACACACTGAACAATTTCAACTCTTCAGCAAAATTACAATGTAAATGCATAGTATACTACTTTGAAAGCGATTGATCCATTTGGAAAAAAAAATGGGAAAAATCGAAAAAGTAAAAAAGAAATTTTCCCCTTTCATTTTGGGGAAATCTTTCTGAAAATTTGAAAATGTATGTTCATTATGGGTCACGAATAATGCGTGATGTTTTAGTTTACCGTTACAGCCGTTACCAATGGCGTAAGTGAAAAGGGCCCTGTAACGGTTTTTCTTCTTTATAGAATATCTCAGAAAGCCTTGGCCGATCTTTCTGAAATTTGAAAATATGTTCATTATGGGTCAGAATAAATGCCCGATGTTTTAGTTTACCGTTACAGCCGTTACTAAGGGCTGTAACAGCCTGAACGGTTTTCTTCTCCATGGAATATCTCAGAAGTACTTGGCTGATTTTTGTGAAAATTAGCAGGTATGTTCTTATGGGTCTCAGATGATGCCCGATGTTTTGGTTTACCTCGTTATAGCCGTTACTAACGCTGTAACAGCCTGTAACGGTTTTTCTTCTTTATGGAATATCTCAAAAAATACTTGGCCGATCTTTCTGAAAATTTGTAGGTATGTTCTTTTTTGGGTCAGGATGATGCCCAAGTTTTATTTTTACCGTTACAGCCGTTACTAACAGCTGTAAAGGCCTGTAACGGTTTTTCTTCTTTATGGAAATATCTCAGGAAGTGTTTGGCCGATCTTTGTAAAAATTAGCAGGCATGTTCTTATGGGTCACGGATGATGCCCGATGTTTTAGTTTACCGTTACAGCCGTTACTAACGGCTGGTAACTGGTTTTCTTCTTATAGAATATCTCAGAAAGTATTTGGGCCGATTTTTCCCTGAAAATTTGTAGGCAGTTCAATTAGGGGTCACGAATAATGCCTGATATTTTAGTTTACGTTATAGCGTTACTAACGCTGTAACGGCCTGTAACGGTTTTTCTTCTTTATGGAATATCTCAGAAAGCACTTGGCCGATCTTTCTAAAAATTTTTGTAGGTATGTTCATTATGGAGACCTTTTTAAACCCCCTTCGAGCCCAATGTGTAGTCAGATGACCAAAATGTGTAGTCAGCCATGTCAAATGTGTAGTCTACTTTTTCGCACAAGAAGTATTACTATAAAAAAACTAACATGCACATTAATCTAAATAAAAATGCCAATAAGTGTGGTGTGTGGGTGTGTGTGTGTGTGTGTGTGTGTGTGTGTGTGGTGTGTGTGTGTTTGTGTGTGTGTGTATTGCGTGTATGCATGTGTGTGTGTTTGTGACGCCGTTGGGTAAAAAAGAAATAAATAAGCTCACCTGTTAGCTGTTTGATATCCAAGCATTGAGTTGAATGTCTTCTGATTCATGTAACACTCCCAGTTCATGTCCTCTCTATACATATTGTCACTTATTCCATTTTTGGATTAATTGTCAAGAACCACAATATACTACACTATTACACATTTCACTGGTAGTTTACTGGTTGAGTTTCTTGCTGTAGGGAGCCACTCTTTAGTGCAGCAGACAGCGGCAAGTTGTTCTGTACCCCGAGATGGCACACGATGGCTTCTCCCCTCATAACATCTTGATTGAGACTAGATTCACTGCTCGAAGGTGAAGGCTTTGAAAAAACTAGCCAGAGATGACTGCTTTCCTGCTTTACTCTCAAAGTCCTTGTGAGTCTGGTTCTCGATATGCCGTTTGCAGTCAAACATGCCGGCATGTTTGATCGAGAAATCTTTCCCGCACAATGTGCAATGAGCATAATGCTCCCCTCTTCTGGATGAAACAAGGCACGGGTAGCGTTGATGGTATGATGACAGAAAGGTTTGATCGGCAACTCTTTTCTTCTTTTTGCTGGGAGAAAAGTCGGAAGAATCAGCTTGGCGCTTCGACGAATTATCGTCAGCCATCTTTAGAGATGGGATTCTCATAATGTGAAAAAGGAGGAAAAAAGTGGCGGGGGTCCGGGGGCCGCTGAAGGCCCCGGTGGGGTCCAGGGCAAGGCCCCTGGTGGGGGTCAGGGGCAAAGCCCCCTGAAGCTGAAGATTTTTTAGAATTTAACCTGCAAAAATCAGCATCTGAGACACCAAAGTATTCAAAAGTATTAATAACCTTGATCCTACAAAAAAAAAAGACTTTCTCACCTTCGCCATTGATGTCTGTCAGGAAATCATGAAGACCATTGATACAGGATTGGTGATTTTCCAGTTGCTAATAGTCACACAATTTTCCAGCAGTTGCAAGTCAGTTTCTCATTACTGTCCTTCACATCACATTTCAGCGAGCAGTTTAGTTTCTAATAGTAATAGCCATCCTTCAAAATACTTATTAAAAAAGTTTACCTGAGCACCAATCAAATAATTTCTTATAGTTGTCCTTCAAAATACCACGGAGGATTCTGATTCCTTTATAGAATAATATAAGTGAGAGAGTTGACTAAGGATCATATTCAAAGTGTGCAAATTGTGTGCCCACAAGCAGTTTTTTTTTTTCTTTTCAACTTGATCCATCTCTATTACAATAAGAAAAAAAACACTTTCACACTTCTGATACTCTTCAACATTAATGATGTCACTTGCTAAATCTAGTCACCAGAGTATAAGTATGCATGCATATCTGCCGGTCTGCTCGTTTGTATGAATGTGTGTAACTGATTTTTTCCCCCCATGATATCTATACCAGAAAAGAAAAGATTTTTGTGACGCGGTGGTATAGGTAAAAATCATTATTCTTATTATTATTACTACTACTACGACTTTTTCCGTACTATCCTGTTTGTTTACTTATGTTTTGTTTGCTTGTCTGTAGAATGTCAATAACACCCTTGCAATTTTTTTGTTTTGATCTCTCTCTCACTAAAATAGTTTGTTGTATGCCATTTATTACGTAAAATATTGACTACACAATTGTGTATAGGTCCTACTGTGACATTGATGTAACCTGTTTTTTCAAAGAGAACCTTCATTGCAAAATAATCAGCTTGATGATTGTGGCATTACATCTATCTGGAGATAACCTGCAATATGATCTTGATCGAAAATGAAAACCGACCGTAACGCGTTCAGTGAGCCGTTCTAACCTGCCCCCTAAAGTTATTGGGCAGTAAAGGGAAATAAGTAACTAACAGAGGCGGGCGGGCAGTCCAGCTGAACGCAGCAGCGGTCAGGCTGCTTGTATGGCGCGTCAAGTTTGTCAAAAGACGGCAACACGCAAAATCGCTTCAGTTTCGAAAATGCGTACCGGCGAAATTCTGAAATGCGTAGCGAGGTTCCTAAATGCGTATTTGCGTATTTGGGGTCAAAATGCGTAGAATTCTACGCCAAATGTGTAGACTAAACAGGTCTGATTATGGGTCACGAATAATGCTCGATGTTTTAGTTTACCGTTATAGCCATTAGTAACGGCTGTAACAGCCTGTAACCATTTTTCTTTTTCTAATAGAATATCTCAGAAAGCACATGGCCGATCTTTTCCGAAAATTTGTAGATATGTTCATTATGGGTCACGAATGATGCCCGATGTTTAAGTTTACCGTTATAGCCATTACTAACGGCCCATAATGGTTTTCTTCTTTATGGAAAATCTCAGAAAGTTCTTGGCCGATCTTTCTGAAAATTTGTAAGTATGTTCATTATAGGTCACAGACGATGGCCGATGTTTACCAGGATAGTCATTACTAACGGTTACACCAGTCCAAGACGGTTTTTCCTCTTTATGGAATATCACACGCGTATTCAGGATAAACTGGGAGTACGTTTATATGCTTTGCATCTTGTTTTTTTTACTGCATTCTATCCCACTATTGTGCATGTGTTTATATTCATGTCTTCCTTTTCATCCTTCAAACAAAGTACGATGACATTTTTAAAGTTTGCCACTCAGCACACAGAATCAAAAATACTAAAGACATGTGTTAAAAAAAATTCAGCAGACCTAAAAATAGACACCACAATCAGAAAGAGAAAAAAAGTATTTAAATGGTGCAAAAAGTATCTCAATCTGATGTTTTAGAAGAAAGTTATGATTTCTTTAAGCGATTAAATTTCATGTTTAAGTAACAAGTTGAAATACACCTGAGGAATCAGGTCTGTGAATGCAAAACGGGATCAGGTTGCCCCCCCCCCCCTCCCCCCCAAAAAAAAAGCGATGACAGGTGACAACAGCTTCAGTAATAATGGCTGTCCCACTATATCTACCCACCAAACAACACTTCAAACTTTGTGGATGAGATTAAGGTATGATCGAACATGGTTGTTCACATGAAACTCTGCACACACTCACTAAAGTGAAAAATCTAGGCCCTATAGTCTGTACATTAACAAGAACCAAACAAGTCCCATCTTTGGATTTTGGGCTACTGAGGTGAAGACATACGCCTCAGTTGCCCAATATCCATAACTTGGACTGGGAACTTAAGGTTTGGCTCTGAACAAAATTTACCTGAGCCAGTTGGCATGCTGCACATTTGATCATGCATCATGAATAATTCATGAACGGCGACTTATTGTCAGACTCTGTCTGCGTCGGAAAGCTGATAAGCAAACATGCACAATAGGCATGCGAGGAGTAGTATCAATGCGAGATTCACATACACCAACACACCGTCTTCCTGATATTCAAACCTGGGCAATAGTTTTGGCAAGCCTGTGTAAAAACTTTTCTTTTGGGGGGGTGCTCCCTCTCCCCTCTCTTCCTACTTCCCTGGTGCTTCTGATACCACTCATGTACACTATGTTGTGCACCAGAAAGCAAAGAAGAGGTTATATTGAACTGCAAAACTGCCCACTGCAGTTGCGGCCTAACAGGTGTGCTGCATTGTTAATAAACCCAAAACTTTGCCGGGCCAG
>CM031595.1:135249002-135278232 GCA_018398815.1 Conus ventricosus | reverse complement strand
GGTTGATGTGGTGAATAGTATTGTTGGATTCTTTTGGGGTTTTTTTTTTGTGTGTGTGTATGTGTGGGGAAAACTGCCTATGTGTCGGATATATAAAGGTATTGGTGTTTCATCTGCCATTCTGTGGGTGAGAGTGCGTGTGTGAATGCAAATAAAGCCTTCTGTTTGTGCACTGTATTTTCTTTTGTGTGTGTTTGTTGTGTGGCGTTCATACTTAGTAAAAGGGGGAAAGGGGTGGTTATAACGGGGGATATATTAATACATATATCCCTGTCTACTGTCTTATACAGTGACAGTAATCTTGGATAAGATTCCAGCCTAAATATTCTGTTGACCATTTTCCAATATGCAAATGTGAGTATCCACATGAATGTGAACACATACTTTCAAAATTTTGCACATATAGAAATTATCTTGTCCTCAAAATATGGAATCATTAAATAATACATATAATGATATATTAATCATAACATAAAATCGTAAATTGCACCTAAACAGGGCTCCCCATGGCTGTTATACTTAAGGGGTCCTGGGACTCCCAACAGAGCATTTCTAAAGGTCCTAGGACTACCAGGTCAAATTTCTGAAGTGCCTGATTCCCACCACTGTCACTTATGTCTGGATGTTTGTTACCGTTAAATATTCTCATCCAGTTTCCTTTAATTTTCATTAAAAGGCACTTAGGACATGACTTCACACAAACACACACACACATCCCCCCCCCTCTCTCTCTCTCTCTCTCTCTCACACACACACATATACACACCACACACACACACAAAGTACATGTTCAAACCCTCTCTCTTTTACATATATAATTATAAAACAAAAACATTTGTAATTCAGCCGGAACTTAAAGAGATAAAGTATTATCACACAATAGTATTAAAATAGTAATATGTAAATTCAACATTCATTATGGTTCTTGTCTGCTTTGAGTTGTTTGACTAGAACTTCTGTCTATGAAAACTGAAAATGGGCTGGACTTGCAGCCTGTCAACAGCATATCTTTGCTAGACAGATTGTTTTTAGCAAAAAGCTAACAATAACCAATGTTATGCCACAAACCTGGGGAAAGGTGCTCTCTTCTTAACACATACACATGAACAATTCAACTCTTCAGCAAAATTACAATGTAATGCATAGTATACTACTTTGAAAGCGATTGATCCATTTGGAAAAAAAAATTAGGAAAAATCGAAAAAGTAAAAAGAAATTTTCCCCTTTCATTTTGGGGAAATCTTTCTGAAAATTTGTAATGTATGTTCATTATGGGTCACGAATAATGCGTGATGTTTTAGTTTACCGTTACAGCCGTTACCAATGGCTGTAAGTGTAACGGCCTGTAACGGTTTTTCTTCTTTATAGAATATCTCAGAAAGCACTTGGCCGATCTTTCTGCAAATTTGTAAATATGTTCATTATGGGTCAAGAATGATGCCCGATGTTTTAGTTTACCGTTACAGCCGTTACTAACGGCTGTAACAGCCTGTAACGGTTTTCTTCTCCATGGAATATCTCAGAAAGTACTTGGCTGATCTTTGTGAAAATTAGCAGGTATGTTCATTATGGGTCTCAGATGATGCCCGATGTTTTGGTTTACCTCGTTATAGCCGTTACTAACGGCTGTAACAGCCTGTAACGGTTTTTCTTCTTTATGGAATATCTCAAAAAATACTTGGCCGATCTTTCTGAAAATTTGTAGGTATGTTCGTTTTGGGTCAGGATGATGCCCCAAGTTTTAGTTTAACCGTTACAGCCGTTACTAACAGCTGTAATGGCCTGTAACGGTTTTTCTTCTTTATGGAATATCTCAGGAAGTGCTTGGCCGATCTTTGTAAAAATTAGCAGGCATGTTCATTATGGGTCACGGATGATGCCCGATGTTTTAGTTTACCGTTACAGCCGTTACTAACGGCTGTAACTGGTTTTTCTTCCTTATAGAATATCTCAGAAAGTACTTGGCCGATCTTTCTGAAAATTTGTAGGCATGTTCATTATGGGTCACGAATAATGCCTGATATTTTAGTTTACCGTTATAGCCGTTACTAACGGCTGTAACGGCCTGTAACGGTTTTTCTTCTTTATGGAATATCTCAGAAAGCACTTGGCCGATCTTTCTGAAAATTTGTAGGTATGTTCATTATGGAGACCTGTTTACCCCCTTCGAGACCAATGTGTAGTCAGATGACCAAAATGTGTAGTCAGCCATGTCAAATGTGTAGTCTACTTTTTCGCACAAGATAGTATTACTATTAAAAAAATACTAACATGCACATTAATCTAAATAAAAATGCCAATAAGTGTGTGTGTGTGTGTGTGTGTGTGTGTGTGTGTGTGTGTGTGTGTGTGTGTGTGTGTGTGTGTGTGTGTATTGCGTGTATGCATGTGTGTGTGTTTGTGACGCCGTTGGGTCAAAAAGAAATAAAATAAGCTCACCTGTTAGCTGTTTGATATCCAAGCATTGAGTTGAATGTCTTCTGATTCATGTAACACTACCAGTTCATGTCCTCTCTATACATATTGTCACTTATTCCAGTTTGGATTAATTGTCAAGAACCACAATATATCTACACTATTTACACATTTCACATGGTAGTTTACTGGTTGAGTTTCTTGCTGTAGGCACGCACTCTTCAGTGCAGCAGACAGCGGCAAGTTGTTCTGTACCACGAGATGGCACACGATGGCTTCTCCTCTCATAACATCTTGATTGAGACTAGATTCACTGCTCGAAGGTGAAGGCTTTGCAAAAAAACTAGCCAGAGATGACTGCTTTCCTGCTTTACTCTCAAAGTCCTTGTGAGTCTGGTTCTCGATATGCCGTTTGCAGTCAAACATGCCGGCATGTTTGATCGAGAAATCTTTCCTGCACAATGTGCAATGAGCATAATGCTCCCTCTTCTGGATGAAACAAGGCACGGGTAGCGTTGATGGTATGATGACAGAAAGGTTTGATCGGCAACTCTTTTCTTCTTTTTGCTGGGAGAAAAGTCGGAAGAATCAGCTTGGCGCTTCGACGAATTATCGTCAGCCATCTTTAGAGATGGGATTCTCATAATGTGAAAAAGGAGGAAAAAAGTGGCGGGGGTCCGGGGGCCGCTGAAGGCCCCGGTGGGGTCCAGGGGCAAGGCCCCTGGTGGGGGTCAGGGGGCAAAGCCCCTGAAGCTGAAGATTTTTTAGAATTTAACCTGCAAAAATCAGCATCTGAGACACCAAAGTATTCAAAAGTATTAATAACCTTGATCCTACAAAAAAAAAAGACTTTCTCACCTTCGCCATTGATGTCTGTCAGGAAATCATGAAGACCATTGATACAGGATTGGTGATTTTCCAGTTGCTAATAGTCACACAATTTTCCAGCAGTTGCAAGTCAGTTTCTCATTACTGTCCTTCACATCACATTTCAGCGAGCAGTTTAGTTTCTAATAGTAATAGCCATCCTTCAAAATACTTATTAAAAAAGTTTACCTGAGCACCAATCAAATAATTTCTTATAGTTGTCCTTCAAAATACCACGGAGGATTCTGATTCCTTTATAGAATAATATAAGTGAGAGAGTTGACTAAGGATCATATTCAAAGTGTGCAAATTGTGTGCCACAAGCAGTTTTTTTTTTTCTTTTCAACTTGATCCATCTCTATTACAATAAGAAAAAAAACACTTTCACACTTCTGATACTCTTCAACATTAATGATGTCACTTGCTAAATCTAGTCACCAGAGTATAAGTATGCATGCATATCTGCCGGTCTGCTCGTTTGTATGAATGTGTGTAACTGATTTTTTCCCCCCATGATATCTATACCAGAAAAGAAAAGATTTTTGTGACGCGGTGGTATAGGTAAAAATCATTATTCTTATTATTATTACTACTACTACGACTTTTTCCGTACTATCCTGTTTGTTTACTTATGTTTTGTTTGCTTGTCTGTAGAATGTCAATAACACCCTTGCAATTTTTTTGTTTTGATCTCTCTCTCACTAAAATAGTTTGTTGTATGCCATTTATTACGTAAAATATTGACTACACAATTGTGTATAGGTCCTACTGTGACATTGATGTAACCTGTTTTTTCAAAGAGAACCTTCATTGCAAAATAATCAGCTTGATGATTGTGGGCATTACATCTATCTGGAGATAACCTGCAATATGATCTTGATCGAAAATGAAAACCGACCGTAACGCGTTCAGTGAGCCGTTCTAACCTGCCCCCTAAAGTTATTGGGCAGTAAAGGGAAATAAGTAACTAACAGAGGCGGGCGGGCAGTCCAGCTGAACGCAGCAGCGTGTCAGGCTGCTTGTATGGCGCGTCAAGTTTGTCAAAAGACGGCAACACGCAAAATCGCTTCAGTTTCGAAAATGCGTACCGGCGAAATTCTGAAATGCGTAGCGAGGTTCCTAAATGCGTATTTGCGTATTTGGGGTCAAAATGCGTAGAATTCTACGCCAAATGTGTAGACTAAACAGGTCTGATTATGGGTCACGAATAATGCTCGATGTTTTAGTTTACCGTTATAGCCATTAGTAACGGCTGTAACAGCCTGTAACCATTTTTCTTTTTCTAATAGAATATCTCAGAAAGCACATGGCCGATCTTTCCGAAAATTTGTAGATATGTTCATTATGGGTCACGAATGATGCCCGATGTTTAAGTTTACCGTTATAGCCATTACTAACGGCCCATAATGGTTTTCTTCTTTATGGAAAATCTCAGAAAGTTCTTGGCCGATCTTTCTGAAAATTTGTAAGTATGTTCATTATAGGTCACAGACGATGGCCGATGTTTACCAGGATAGTCATTACTAACGGTTACACCAGTCCAAGACGGTTTTTCCTCTTTATGGAATATCACACGCGTATTCAGGATAAACTGGGAGTACGTTTATATGCTTTGCATCTTGTTTTTTTTACTGCATTCTATCCCACTATTGTGCATGTGTTTATATTCATGTCTTCCTTTTCATCCTTCAAACAAAGTACGATGACATTTTTAAAGTTTGCCACTCAGCACACAGAATCAAAAATACTAAAGACATGTGTTAAAAAAAATTCAGCAGACCTAAAAATAGACACCACAATCAGAAAGAGAAAAAAAGTATTTAAATGGTGCAAAAAGTATCTCAATCTGATGTTTTAGAAGAAAGTTATGATTTCTTTAAGCGATTAAATTTCATGTTTAAGTAACAAGTTGAAATACACCTGAGGAATCAGGTCTGTGAATGCAAAACGGGATCAGGTTGCCCCCCCCCCCCTCCCCCCAAAAAAAAGACGATGACAGGTGACAACAGCTTCAGTAATAATGGCTGTCCCACTATATCTACCCACCAAACCAACACTTCAAACTTTGTGGATGAGATTAAGGTATGATCGAACATGGTTGTTCACATGAAACTCTGCACACACTCACTAAAGTGAAAAATCTAGGCCCTATAGTCTGTACATTAACAAGAACCAAACAAGTCCCATCTTTGGATTTTGGGCTACTGAGGTGAAGACATACGCCTCAGTTGCCCAATATCCATAACTTGGACTGGGAACTTAAGGTTTTGGCTCTGAACAAAATTTACCTGAGCCAGTTGGCATGCTGCACATTTGATCATGCATCATGAATAATTCATGAACGGCGACTTATTGTCAGACTCTGTCTGCGTCGGAAAGCTGATAAGCAAACATGCACAATAGGCATGCGAGGAGTAGTATCAATGCGAGATTCACATACACCAACACACCGTCTTCCTGATATTCAAACCTGGGCAATAGTTTTGGCAAGCCTGTGTAAAAACTTTTCTTTTTGGGGGGGTGCTCCCTCTCCCCTCTCTTCCTACTTCCCTGGTGCTTCTGATACCACTCATGTACACTATGTTGTGCACCAGAAAGCAAAGAAGAGGTTATATTGAACTGCAAAACTGCCCACTGCAGTTGCGGCCTAACAGGTGTGCTGCATTGTTAATAAACCCAAAACTTTGCCGGGCCAGCAAGTCTCTCTCACTGTTTCCTTTACTGAGGAGACAGAAAAGATGACGATTGCCGAGCCGACATGACACTCATTAGTGGAGATTTAGTGGATCCCAAGATTTGCTTGTTTCATTTTAAATGCGTCCTGGGACCCCTTCTGAAAAATTCTAATGTTTTTTTTTCTTGCATCTAATGTGTACAGGATGCAGGGACATGTTAAATGGGGAGCTCTGTAAATGTCTGGAATAGAAATTATGAAAAACTAATGAAATAACTCATCTTAAACAGGTATTTCACCTGTATACAACACAAACACAACCACTGAGACAGATGTGGAGATGAGAGAGAGAAAGACAGACTGAGAGACTGACAGACAGGGGGACAGACAGAGAGAAAGACAGACTGAGACAGAGAGTGAGAGAGATATATATATACTTAAGAATCTTAGCGAGACAAAGACAATGACATTTATATTTCATTGTTCTTTCAGCAACTAAACCCTCCAGCAAAGGAGGCATGTTTGAACATAACTCAGGAAAATCAAGTGCTCACCACACCCTCCCTTCTCCCTCCCACAACTCATTCTGACAGCGCTCTCCCTCCCTTGCCCTTCTCCCCACCCAGCCTCTACCCCCCCTCCCCCCTTCACACACTTATGCACATACAGGCAGCACATGACAGCGGATCATCTTGACAAATCTTAGAGAGAGAGAGAGAGAGAGGAGAGAGAGAGAGAGAGAGAGAGAGAGAGAAAGAGACAGAGAGACAGACAGAGAGTGAAAGACTGAGAGAGAAAGAGAGAGTGAGACAGAAAGAGACAGAGACAGAGAGAGAGAGTGTGTGTGTGTGTGTGTGTGAATGTGTGTGTGTGTGTGTGTATGTTTGTGTCTGTATGCGTGCATGCTTATATGATGGGCAAAGTGGATTCACACAGTCACCACACTAGACTAGTGTTTTTGATTTTTTGTTTGTTTTCTGAGTGTGTGTGTGTGTGTGTGTGTGTGTGTGTGTGTGTGTGTGTGTGTGTGTGTGTGTGTGTGTAAAATTTTTACTGGTGGAAATTTCATTTAGACCTTCCAAACAGGCAATTCATGCAATAAAATATCAATGTTTCATAAGCAGATTTAGAAAAAGTCACTGTAGACTTTTGATTGCACGCTCTAATTTGGCAGAAATGCTTGGCTTCTTTCTGTCAAAGATAATCTGGTTAAAAACATAACTGAAATCCCAGGAATCCTTCTGTTGGGGTTTTGTGTGTGTGTGTGTGTGTGTGTGTGTGTGTGTGTGTGTGTGTGTGTGTGTGTGTGTGTGTTGTGTGTGTTTGTGTGTGTCAACACAACTGAAAATCAGAGGAATCTTCTGTTGGAGTTTTGAATATGGTGTGTGTGTGTGTGTGTGTGTGTGTGTGTGTGTGTGTGTGTGTGTGTGTGTGTGTGTGTGTACATGCGTGTGTGTGTGTGTGTGTGTGTGTGTGTGTGTGTGTGTGTGTGTGTGTGTGTGTGTGTGTGTGCATGCGCTTGTTTTTTTTTTCCATTTTGAGTGGTTTGGCTTCTATCTAATTCAAACTATTCAGACTAAATGAGCATTGTATACATACTTCTACGTGTGTGCACGCATGTGTGGGTGTATCTCACTGCGTGTGTGTGTGTGCATGCATGCATGTGTGTGTGTGTGTGTGTGTGTGTGTGTGTGTGTGTGTGTGTGTGTGTGTGTGTGTGTGTGTGTGTGTGTACATGTGTTTGTGTGTGTGTGTGTGGTGTGTGTGCACAAGTCAGTCAAATAGTCCCAAACGGGATGTGACCCGGGCTCTTTCTGTATAACCTGGATGTCAGTCTTCTTGAAATTCTGTGCTTGGAATTTCTTCTTTCCTGTCATACTCTCCTGCTCTTTAACACAGACAAGCAGATCATTCTTTACAAGTGGCTTATGTTTTCTGTCCACGCATGCCATTCACATTTCTTTTTTATTCTGGAAGGTCTTTATACTATTTTCTTCTGTTCCAATTCATAACATGCCAGCTTTTTTCTTCTGGATGTATTACGGCATCCAGCATGGATTCATACTGTCCATTCGGCAGCATATCTTCAATTCTTAATTCTTGAAAGTCACGCCATCTGATTACACTTTCACTGACCTGGGTGTGCAAAATGCAATAACATAAGAAGAAAAAAACTAGTTCACTCTCTTGTAAACCGTTTCAGAGCATCAAGGCCTGGCAAATCCAGCTAGCGTTGATGCCATACTGATCCCTGAGGATGAATTCTGACCAGTATAATCATAGTCCATCACTTATCCTTACTTCAAAACAGTCCAAACCTAAGTTTTGAACAGGAGAGTTTGTTAAGCTCCCTTCTCAATGATGCCTGAGAGAGCATCAGCTACCGTGGCTGGAAGAGCATTCCAAACAGTGGTGATATGAGGAAGGAACCTAAATGGGTTCTGACAGGAGTCTGGAATTGAGTGATTGCAGCTGGTTCCTGCAGCTGCCATCAAAGACTTAAGCAAACAAACAAACAAAAAAGAAAAAAAAAAGACATATAGTTTTGTTGTAGCTGCAATCTTTTGATTTTTTTTCTTTTTCTTCTTTTGTGTTGCAGTAAAAGATATGGGGGTAAAAATTTGAAAAGTTCAAAAGCTGACACCCTCAACAAGGCTTTACAGATGATGATACCTTGGTTAGTAATCTTATGACTGAGTTGTTTACTGCTGCACTCCATGAAAAAGAAATTGTTGCACTTATTTTGTTAGTGTTAGTGAGTTTTGTTGGTTGTTCATCTTTTGGGCAGGCCTTTTTGTACTTTAAAAAAAAAGTGTGTTTGACTGAGCTAAAATAAGACAAACTAAAAACCTGACTCGGAATAAAAAAACTCCATGTAGCCTCTTTCTACCGACCTCCAAAACAAACCGACGACAAGTACAGTGACCAAGCAGCTTCAGAAATTAGTAATCTGAAAAACAAAGCCAAAGGGAACATTCTGATTATTGGCGGCGACTTTAACCTTCCTGACATCAACTGGGAAGACACCACGCTGAAAGGAACACAATACAGTAAAAAGATGAATGAGAAATATTTAGAGGTGGTAGCGGACTGCAGCCTAGAACAGATGGTAGACTTCCCTACAAACGCAAAAAACACATTGGACTTGATTCTGACCACACATCCCGGACTGAAACAATGATGCAAACCCATGCTATCCATCGGCAACAGCGTCCATGACATTGTCCTGTATGACTGCGCCCTACGTCCAGTGCTACCCAAGCCAACCAGAAGAAAAATCCTCCTATGGAAAAAAGCTGACATCGAAGGCATCAAACAAGACCTGTCAGAATTTGGTCACTCTCTTCCTGTTGAAAACTCAACTGTATCCAACCTTTGGGACACCTTGAAGGAAAAAATAAAAGAAGTAATATAGAAGAGAGTACCAACCAAGATGTCTGCAAATCGTCATTCCCACGCTTGGATCAATGCTACAATAAAAAGAACCATTAGAAGGAAACAACGTGCTCACAAAAAGGCCAAAGAACCAGGAATAAGAAAGATATGGACCGGTATAAGAAATTGCAACAAGAAGTGAAATTCCATATTCGTGAGGCCCACAGACATTACTTAGAAGATATTGTGAGTGACGACTTCAAAACAAAAAACAAAAGTTCTGGTCATATGTCAAAAGTAAAGGACAGGACTCTGCTGGTGTCGCCCCTCTCAAAAATAAAGATGGTTTCCTCCATAGCAGCAACAAACAGAAAGCAGAAATCCTGAATGAACAGTTCCAAACTGCCTTCACCACTGAAGACTTGTCTCGCATCCCAAGCAAAGGAGACAGCCCTTTCCCAGCGATGGATGAGATTCATGTTGGAGAAGAAGGTGTAAAGAAACTGCTCCGCAACCTTAAAACAGACAAAGCCACAGGGCCTGACTCCATCCCGGCCTTTATCCTGAAGACGGCAGCTGATGAACTAGCACCTTTTCTGACTCGGCTACTCCAACTCTCCCTCAACACAGGCGAAGTACCCCCGATTGGAGATATGCATGGGTTGTGTCAATTTTCAAGAAGGAGAACGACACCTGGCGACAAATGACAGATCTGTGACTCTAACCTCAATTGTCTGCAAGGTACTAGAGCATATCGTCCATAGCTCTGTTATGAACCACTCTGACAACTATAAGGTTCTCTCGGACACTCAGCACGGATTCAGGAAAAACCGCTCGTGTGAGATCCAACTTCTTATAACAACCCATGAAAAAGCCCAGCACCTATCCTGCAGATCACAAGTTGACGTGATACTCCTGGACTTTTCTAAAGCCTTTGATAAAGTGCCCCACGCTCGCCTCCTTGAGAAACTGGCATACTATGGAGTACGAAACAACACCCTCAAGTGGATCTCATCCATCCTCAGCCAGCGCAAACAACAGGTGCTGCTAGAGGGCATCTTGTCATCGGAAGTACATGTAGTTTCTGGAGTCCCTCAAGGTACTGTGTTAGGGCCGCTTCTCTTTCTCACTTTCATCAACGACTTTCCACAAAACTCTTTGCTGATGACTGCCTCCTCTTTCGCAAAATATCTAACACTTCTGACAGCAACCTACTTCAACAAGATCTCTCCTCTCTTGAACAATGGGAATCAACATGGCAGATGAGTTTTAATCCTAGCAAGTGCAATGTCATCCGCATTTCTCCAAATAAAACAAAAGAAATTTTGGAAACCAACTACAAACTCCATGATCAAGTTTTGGAAGCTACATCAAACAGCAAGTTCTTAGCATCAACTTCAGTGATGATTTATCCTGGTCAGACCAAATCAAGACCACAGTCAACAAAGGAAACAGAACTGTTGGTTTCCTTAGTTGAAACTTTAGAGTGTGCACACCCACAGTCAAAGCAGCCACCTACAAAACCGTGGTCAGACCGGTCGTAGAGTATGCATCCACAGTCTGGGACCTGACCGGCCAAGGAGATATAGCAGCGCTGGAGCAAGTGCAACCCAGAGCAGCTCGCTTTGTCTACAACAACTACACCGACCGGACCCCAGGATGTGTGACAAGCATGTTGGACACTTTGAAATGGGAACCACTACAACAACGCAGAGCTAACAACCGCCTGCTCATGCTCTATTGCATTGTGAACACCGTTGTAGATATAGAGCCATCTAAATTCTTCAGAAGTTCAGATTCTAGAACCCAGGGTGCGAAGAGACTTCACCAGGAACACACTAGACACCCCATTCTTCATGCCAGTTTTTTCCCCGCGGACAATTACGGAATGGAACAACCTTCCTGCCAGCCTCACTGACTCTCCTTCACTGGAGAGATTCAAGCAAGGCCTAGGTTGTTCTACAAGCCTAGGTCTTCTGCCATAATCCACCAAGGCAGCATTGTATATAGTTTTAACATAGTTTTTAAACTCTTAGAGCCAATGGGTCACCACTAAAACCCCTAAATAGGGAACCAGCTCTAAACCATCACCCATTCATTGGATACTAACGTTCATCGAACCCTATCCAGTATTCGGAAGAAGAGCAACTAAGTTAATACCGGACATTGCTGATTATCCATATGAAGAAAGATTAAGGTACCTAAGGTTACCATCCCTCAAAGCTAGAAGGATAAGAGGAGATCTGATCCAAACTTATAAAATTTTCAATAATCCAGATGATATTGATCAAGCATGTTTTTTTGAACCTGCACTAACCAACATAACCCGTAACAGTTGTGACAAAGTACAAATACAGCAAGTTAATACTAATATAAGGAAACATTTCTTCAGCCAGAGGATAGCACCAATTTGGAATAAACTAACTCAGAACATCAAACGTGCACCAAATATTAACTCTTTTAAAAATCTTATCGATAAGCATGAAATAATAACAGACATCATGTTCGACTTTGATGGTCGAAAATAAAAACTGGGCTCGCTGTCGACCTGACCAATGACAGAGCATATAAAGAAGGGGCATATAAAGGCGTGAGGCTATGATGAAACAATCATCGCCCCTAAATCTGAACCTGAACCTGAAGAAGAGGAAGAAGAAAACTGAACGAGAGAGAGAGAGAGAGAGAGAGAGAGACAGACTGAGGCTATGATCCTTGTTAATAACACCGTTTATGTTGACTCACTACGTCTAATCTCTAGTCGTGCTCGGTCTTCTGTCAGAGTGTTCCTTCTAGTTCCACTTTTCCAGTTTGCACAATCTCAAAACGTATTATGCTCGTGCACTAGACAATGTCATTAAGGGAACATCTCACCTTCGGTCTGTGAAAAGCTGAGCAGCAAAAGAAGAGCAACAAATTCCATGTTGTCCTCTTAATCAAGTCAGCTGGCCCGCACTTTCTACGCAACAGCGTGCATAAATTTACATAGGCCTTGGCTTCACGTTTCTTCCAGGGTAAATTACCGCCTAGTTTTTGTCAACAGGAAAAACCTTCGAGAGACAAAATATTTCTATATCATTCTGTTTTGATTTTGTTAGTGTATTCATTTGTCAATGTATAAGGCGTAACAGAACTGATATTTACAAAAAAAATAGTCAATCGGATTCTGATATTTTCTTTCAGGTGGGCACATGTCTGCTAAGCCTGGCGCAATAATATTCTGATGGGAGAGAGAGAGAGAGCGACTGGGTGGGACTTGGACCGACGGGGTGTTCGTAAGTTAATGACCCTTGCTTAATTTGCATGTCTGGAGGCCGTGACCTGTCTGTGTCACATCGAATTGGCTGGGTGTGTGTGTCGCATCGGGGGCGTTGAGGTTAGGTTGTGGGCAACGCGGAGCGAAGAAATCTGTGGTAATTTCTGCATGGATCTCTTTCGGAGGTGTAATTTAGGATCGTGCTGGAAAGACTTCAAGCAGGTTAACTCCAGCAGATGATTCCGTATCAAACTGTATTCAGTGAATGATTGTTTAGGTAATTTAGGCATTTATTTCATTTTTTTAAAAAAACTGTTCCATCCCTATCTGAATGGGCTGGATTTGTGATAATGTTGCCCTCGCCCACTCCTCACTTTTTTTTCTTTTCTTTTTTTTATCCCCAAAGATACGATTACCCCTCCCTTTCAGGATGTTTTTTCTTCGTCAGTTGTAGAATTTGACAATGTGCTCTTGGACCCAAAGGAGTTTACAAAGATATAAGTTTATGTAGAAATTCGCTGGATATAACGATGTTATTGCACGTGAGTGTATCCTTGTTATTTTTTAGAATTCCACACCTGCTGCAATCGTAATATTGAAGGAGCGCTCAAATAGTTTTTTGAATGGACTGGACAGAAGAATTGCTTCCAGACAGTTAATCTTATTATTGGAAGACGGAAACATGCCTAGCCTTTGCTGTGCCCGCGCGCTCCAAAAAGGTCTGACGGCGCAGGTTAAATGCAGTCAAGCATACATGCCAACCACTGATCAGATTTGAGTTAAGAGAGCAGGTAATCAACCCGTTGGAATGTTACGCCTTTGTGTATTCAAACTTCGGGGATGTTGTGCATGGGCCCTTGACATGATCCTTTTTTTTTTTTTTTTTTTTATTGTTACCGATCATGTTACCAGGATGTCGTCACATGTGGCTGAACAGTCGTAAATGCTGACACGCTGCTCCAGTCTTGTTACGATTTTTTCTTTTCAAAAACGGTGAAAGACGTATTTGTTATGGGGTCAGATTTTTTTTTTACAGCTTGAAAATCCACTCTACTGTCCCAGCAATAAACGCATTGCACCTGATTCGGTTCAGAGAAAGTTCGAACGGTTGAAGGGAAAGGGTTGATCATACCTTCCAGTATATTGTCTCAGACATGGTGAATTACAGTCTAATACGCTTATGTCCGTTAGTCCAGGAACTTTTAACCTTTTTTATGATAAAGTAACTGGGTGTGGCATTACTGAATCAAAGGAACCATTGTTTGAAATATAGAGTTGGTGTATGTCCATAAAATGAATGAATGTTAATCTACTTTGATACTTTACTTTAATCAGACCATTGCAAAATGCAAGAAATAGCCATTGAACTAAATCAGGAATTCAGAATCCATAACGGGAAATTGTTTTTGTTTTGGGAATTTCTGTTGTTTCAAACATTGAAAAGAAAGGATTCAAGTTCTTCAAATTGCACTCTCATGTGCCCTCACCAACAATGTGGAACATGGGAAGGGAACCTAGTTTGGAGTCCATGAGATGTAAGATCCAGGAACCTTGGTTTTTTCAGATCATGAGCAGTGCATCTGAACAACCTGTAGTATGTCAACATTACAGACTACTTGACATAAGCGTTTTCAAGGATATAAGAATACTTGTTAATAACTTCTATACAAACCCTTGACACAGACTGTTTTTACGAAGACCATTTTCCCAAGGACAATGCTTGTTTAGTACTCCCTTCCAGCATCAGTTGAGAAGGCTTCTTGATTTGCACCATTTAAGCAAGAGTAGACAAACATCTTTTCTTTGTCTCTTTCTTCACCTTATCTCTGTGGGAAGTCACTGTGGCACCACACAGGCGAATAGCTGGTCAGGTTCCTCCATGTCTGTCAGTTATGGGCCTGGGTCTCTGCAAATGTCTTCTCTGTCCACTCTACAATGTTGCCAGTCCATTGTTTTTTTCTGTCTCCCTCTCTGTCTCCTTCATTCAACAGTTTCCTGGAGGACTGTTTTAACAAGACCATTGGAACTTGTTACATAGCTATAACAACATGGTTTTCTTTTCTTGACTGATGTCAGCGGATTGTCAAATGGTCCTGTGTGCTGCCAGATGCTTTGACACACTTGTTGATTGATGATATACAATCAGTGATTCTGATGTTCAATGTCTTGTGGTAACAATTGATCTCCATGGCTTGGATTCGTTTTTCCCGATCTGCTGTGATGGTCTTCGTCTTGCATGAACTATACTGGGCATGCAGGAGCCTGATCTTGTGTTTCATGGAGATATTCTTGCCTCTCCATTCAGGTTTTAAATCTGGACAGTTCATTCAGATGTTGGACAGCTTGGCAGGTTATTGTTTGCTGCCTGCCAGGCCGGTGATGTCATCAAGGTTAATGATGGCTCTTCCTCCAGTGCTGACTGTGCTGATGTGATCTTCAAATGCATCAGTCATGATGTATTCCAAGAATATATGGAAAAGTGAGGGAGACAGAAGGCAGCCCAGATGAACTAAAGTATGGAACCACTGTCCACAAGTACCCTATAGGAGCCCTGCGTTCGTCATTTTGGAGCACAGTTGTTAGATGATGTTAATGAGCTTCTGCATGATGTTAAAATTCATCATTGTGGTCTATAGTGCCTCCTGCCAGACTCTGTTGAATGCCTTCTTGAAGTCTATTAAAACCTTTCCCGTACTCCGTGGGTGTGAAATCACCCAGACACGTGTTTTTTGCTCTGTAACTCTAGTAATTTTGAAGCTACTTCCACTTAACTTCATGACTTTGTCCCTAATATATTAAACAACATATCAATTGAAAATTATTTTGTTTTATACATAAACTAAGAAATAATTAAACAATTAATGTCCCAGTACGTCGTGGGTGTGAGAACACCCATACTACCAAAGAATAAACCTTGCACGCCGTGCGCCGTGGGTGTGGGGCCATCCATACTTACAAAGCTTGCGCGCCACACGCTATGGATGTGACGTCACGCGTGCTTGCTACAGAGAGATAAGAGTCGCGTTGGTAAGAAATTCCTTCCTGCCCACGATTTGGTGCCACCGAGTTCTGTCTGCTTTGTCTTTTGCGGGCGCGTACTGCCAAGTGTGAGCAATGTACGTCATAATCAAAATGATGCAAAGTAACATTACGTATTTAAAAAAAACACACACAAAAAACACGTAGGCCTTGGTATGTTGCACATTCTAGGAAACGTCATACTGACAGAGGATCAAGTATTTCTAATGTTTTACCAATACACACACACACGCGCGGGCCCGTGCGCGTGTACTATATAGCATAGCTCATATATATACATATACATCGATGACATCTTCTTGCTGTGCAGGGCTCAGAGGAAGATCTGCAGACCTTTTGCCAACACATCAACACTTTCCATCAAACCATCAAATTCACAGTCCAGTCATCCAGACAGTCCATCCCATTCCTCGACATTCTCATCAAATTTGATGATGGTTTCATCATCACTGAACTGTTCACAAAACCCACAGACACTCATGCTTACCTCCACCATCGCTCATGCCATCCACATCATTGTAAGAACAACATCCCCTACTGCCAGTTCCTGAGGCTCCGTCGTCTTTGCTCCAAGACTAAAGACTTTGATAAACATGCTGATACCATCAGGCATGTTCCTCAGCCGTGGCTACAGACCGAGCAAGCTACAACAGGCTTTGACAAAAGCACGAAGCCTCCCCAGAGCTGAGGTGTTAATGTACAGGGTAAAAACTGTCAACACCAGGGTCCCCTTCGTCATCACTCATCACCCTTCCAACCCACCACTACGTGACTGGCTCAGGGAGCAACAGCACTACTCCACACAAGTGCACGCATGAAAAAGGCTGTGCCTGAAGTGCCTGTTGTGGGAGAGAGAAACTCCAGGAGCATCCGAAACCTGGTCATGCCCTCCTCCCTTCCCCAAGTCAAGCCTACGCAAGAACAGGCTGGGGTGATGAAATGCAACAACAGGTGCGTCATCTGTAGGGAACATCTGGTGGAGAGCAAAATTTTCTCCAGCGACACCACCGGAGAAGTCTTCAACATCAGACACAGCATGACGTGCAAGTCTTCAAACATCATTTACCTGCTCTACTGCCAACAATGTCATGGGCGCAGTATGTAGGAGAAACAAAGAATGCCCTAAGAACACGCTTCTACCTCCACAGAACCCACATACTGCAAAACACAGGCACCCATGTTACTAGCCATTTCAACAGGAAAGACCATTCACTGCAGGACATGAGGTGCATGCCCATAGAGCAGGTCTTCACAGACAACCTTGCTCACAGGCACGCAAGGGAGCAGTTCTGGATCAACAAACTCAGAATATTCTATCCTCGGGGTCTCAACACTCTCTGACTCTCCTAACTGGTTATGGAGGGAGAGAGGTGAAATGGGCAGATAGGGGGGGGGGGGGGGGGGGTATGGTAGGGGGAGAGAGAGGGAGATAGGACAGAGACGGCGATAGGGTTGGAAGGGGAGGTTTTGAGGCAGACGGCCCCATGTGCAAGTGACAAACTCTATCCTCGGGTCAGAGAGGGAGATGTGTGAGGGAGAGTAAGAGATGGCCCAGGGGCTGGGGTCAGGGACCCAAGAGTGGAGGCCTGGGGAATGGGCTGGGGACCTTGGTGGGCAGGGAGGTGTGGTCCCTGGGTGTTAGGGGTGGGGGAGTTTAAGGGTCTTGGGTACTTGGGTCCCCAGGGATCGGGGATACAAATAATTAGGGGGTCCCGGGGGGGGGGGGGGGGGAGGGAATGGGGATGCGTGACTTGGCGGCTAGGATGGGGTGGGTGTTCTTGGGGTAGGTGGGCGAATGAGTGAATGGGTGTGGGGTGAGATGGGGAGTTGGATGGGGTGTGGAGTCGGGTGATCTGGGGGCTGGGTGGTTGGGGTGATGGTGAGGGGCCTGACACCCCCCTGAATTCCCCCCCCCCCCATCCCCGCCCCCTCCGCTCCTCCCAGCCTTCTTAGAAAGAAATTGAAAATTTGCGAACGTGGTTCAGGTTATCATTGTGAGCTTGACGTCATTGTAGGGTTCATAGAAAAACGTCATTATACTGATAATGATCTCTGCAATAATAAATTAATAATAATAAAAATAATAATAATAATAATAATAATGTATAATACGTATATAGCGCATTTCTTGTTGTACAACTCAATGCGCTTACATCCACCATTTGCACTTATTCATACAATGTTCATGCACACAGCAAAAAGAAAATACACAATGGCAGACGCACCTACATGCCTCACCGAACTAGTTGTGCAATGCATCACCCCCCCCCACCCCCCCTCCGCTCCTCCCAGCCGTCTTAGAAAGAAATTGAAAATTTGCGAACGTGTTGTCATTGTGAGCTTGACGTCATTGTAGGGTTCATAGAAAAACGTCATTATACTGATGATGATCTCTGCAATGCGTCACTGTCAATAAGCATCGATAAAGGCAATCGCCGAAATATTTGCAGTCCGGAAAAGTGTTGTTGTTTTGTTTTCTTGTGTATGATATATATATATATATATATATATATATAATATATATATATATATATACATATATATATATATATATATATATAGATAATGGTAGTAAATACCAGCAGAGATTTAAAAAAAATGCTCAACCGGACTGGGAGCAACATTTGTTAAAAGTTTTAAACCTTACCTTTTAACAATAATATATATATATATATATATATATATATATATATAATATATATATATATATAGGCTATATATATGTCTGTCCATGCATGCACATACACACGCACACTTTCTCTCCCTCTCTCTGTTTCTCTTTCTCTCTCGCACAAACATGCAATAATGCTCACATACACACACACAGATAAACGCACATTCATGCGGCCCGCCTGTGCACAGTTATTCACTGAGAAACGACAACAACGAACAACCGTTTGACGCAAGTAGCAAGACTCTCATCTCATAGAAGTCAAATTTGCATGACGTACGGCAAGGTCTTACTTCCTCGAAAAAAACCATGGGTTACTGTACACCCACGGCGTACGGCGAGGGGTTAGTTCCTACACAAAAACCATGGGTTACTGTACACCCACGGCGTACGGCGAGGGGTTAGCTCCTATACAAAAACCATGGGTTACTGTACACCCACGGCGTACGGCGAGGGGTTATTCCTTCTTAGAAAGCATGGGTTTCTGCACACCCACGAAGTACAGCGCGCAAAATTTTAGGCGACGTACGGGAAAGGTTAAGATGTGGTAGAACTCCCACTGGTGCTGGAAATGTTTTTTGCAGAGGGTTTGTAGATTAAAGATCTGTTTGATGGTACTGCCTTTTTGGATTCCAGGCTGTTCCTCAACAATGACAGTATGTATTTATGGTTTTAATCTAGATATTAAGAATGATTTTCAGCATTACTTGCTGGCATGGCATATGTTGCGTCAGTTCTGGCAGTGTTTGAGATTTCTTTTCTCAGGAAGGGTGACTGTCAGTGGCATGGACCACTCACCAATGTACCAGATTTTGTTGCAGATGGCTCGTAGGAGATGAGTTACTGCATTACCACCATGTTTCAAGAGTTCTGCAGGGACATTTTTTATGCCTGCAGCCTTCCCACATTTCAGTGATTTCACTGCAGCTATGACTTCTTCAATCAGTGTTGATTAATCCTGTGCTGTTAGCACATTTGAATCTCCTGTGTTCTGTTTGTTGTGGAGTTCAGTGCAATATTGTCATGAATGTCATCTAATCACACAAAATATGCTCATCTTCGCAGAATTTGAGTCTATGAATGCTGCCCAGGGTTTTCAACCTGATGGAGTAATCATTCCCCATTTCTGCCAAGGTGGCTGAATTGGTCCAGTTAACTGGGTAACCTGGTGTCTTCCTCTTTCTTTGTTCTGTGTTCTAGATAATCTATATTCTACCATTGTTTCCTTCCTGTTGCACAAGCCTCTAAAATGTAAACATGATGGCATAACAGTTGCCACAGATTTCACACTCTCTTACACTCCCCTTACTGTTATCTTTTTCAGAAACACCATAATTCATAAGAAAGTTAATGCAAAACCCAGCAGCATGACTAGTACTAACACTTCAAATGAGTTGAACCCCTCATTAAAAAAAAAAGGCTACTACAATGGTTTCCCACAAAACAAACTGACAAGTTTATTTCTGCACTCTGCTACTCCTTTTTCTTTTCGACTTCCTCATATTTTAGGTCTACATACATCTCAGCAAGACTATTCCTGAATGATAACTGTAGTCTGTTTCCGAGATGATTGTCAGTGTGTTAATGAGCATTTGTGTGCGCACATGTATATTCAGTTTCTTTTTAAAAATTAAAAACAACATCGGGGATCACAAGTTACCTTTCTATTTAATTCTAAACATTTCTTTGTAAAGTATACAGAGCTAAAGATTAAAATGGAACATGCTGCAGTTCCAACTCATTTCATGTGCATAAATTCAGCTCTCATGCACACACACAAACACATGCATGCACTCATAAATCCACATGTGCGCTCATGCATGCACACACATTCACGCATTCTCTGAAATTTGAGGGAAATATTTCACTATTGAAAGACCAGGCTTTTCAAAGATTACTGATATGTGAATTTATTCAGTTTTAAGTCACATTGTTGAGTTGCACAAAACACGACTTTATTTTTTAATACACATTTATTATTCCCATTTAAATTGTAGAAGTGTATTGTTCACAAGTTTTCTCAGAGTAAACTTCAAGCTATGTGCAGTAACTGTGGATCAAATAAACAGACATATGAACAGCAAATAAACAAGCAGAGTTAACATGAAGATTTGTCTCTTGTCATAAACATAACACTAAATCGTAGCACAGTACAATGTGAACTTATCAAAATATAAGATCCAGGTTTCTATTCAATATTTATGTAAAATAGACCCCCCCAAAAAAAAAACCAAAGGGGGTGGGGGGATACAGACAAAGAGAAGAAATATGTGGTTTGTAATAATTGCAGAATGCATGACTTGACTATCCGTTAAAAAAGATGATAATGAGGAAGGTAAAATGCTATATCAGATTTTATTTTGCACAAGTCAGTATGCAAGCAACACTCAAAATTCAAGCAGAATCTGTTCTTTTTTGCTTTTTGTTGTCATCAAAACTGTCATCTGCAATTAATCTTACAAAGTGGTACTGACAGCGTGTGATGATTTGCTTTCATCAGATGATCAGAAGAAACTTTGGGTCCATGATTCAAAATCTAACAGTTTGAAATAAAGATCCAATCATACCATGCATTGTCATAAGTTTTTCAACCATAGCAAATTCAGGTCAGACTCATTGAGCCGTCAGTCAGTGATCTGATTCGAATTGCCAGCTGTAGCCTGTGCAACAAACCATATGTTAGTGAATCCTACGTAACTTTAAACCATCTTTTTTAGTTTGTTTGTTTTTGTTTGTCAAGTACTGCTGTACACCTGAATTGGCCAACAGATAGACACCACGACTTCTAGACACCATGTCTTATTTACACATTGCTGCTGTCTGCAGAAAGAAAATTCAATGGCCGAAAACGAAAATATTTGGAGGAGATCCTTATCTAATTTCCAAGCTGGGGACAACAATCCCTGTGGGTCTTGAACATCCACCAATAATGCCAGACAGCTCCTTATGCCCTCCTTTTCCTCACCCATTTTCAACATTTCACCACTTCCTTTTTTTAGGCCCAGTGTGTGACTTTAACGCTGTCACTACAAAGTTGTCATCATTCAGCTTTGAACCACAGTCTTTCCAATCCCTGCAGAAAGAGGGTGACAGTAACCATAATTTTCTAACATTTTCTTCTCTTTTCTGATGAGCTACTGACAATGTTGAAAATTTTTGTCAACTTTTCTCCTCAGTGCAATTTGATGCGGAAATCTCCAAGTTTGTTTTTGAGGGAGTGGGGAGAGGCAAATGATGGTGGAGGGGGGAGGGGGGTGGTGGTGATAGAAGAAAGGGGGTAGTTGTTTTTTTATTTGTAAAAAGTATTTCAGTAGTCTTCCTGGGAGGGGTGGGGGGGGTTTCCCCCCCCCCCCCCCCCCCCCCCCCCCCCCCCCCCCCCCCCCCCCCCCCGCAGTCCACAGTAGTTCATCCTTTGTCATCATTTTATCACAGTTATGCTGGTAAGATTTCAGTGTAAAGAGATGGTTTTGTACCAAATAGTCAAAGTCTCTACTTCAGATTATATCACACAAATCTTGGAAGTAGGCAGGGGTAAAGTCAGAGAGAATAAAGAGCAAAACAGTTTGGAATGCAGTCAAAAGATGCATTAAAGGCCAGGAGAAAGGAAAGATGCAGGAGCAGGGAAAGACAAACAGTTACTGGTACACATACGTCACTCACTAACTGTTAGAAACCCATTTACAAGAGAGGCACATGAACAGCCCTGTTGATAAACAAACAAGAGGGGCACATAAAGAAAAAAAAAGACACTTATGAAAGGGTGTTCTGCAAGCAGAAACTGATTCTGAAACAAATTCTCCCTGTTTTTGTTCTAAAATATCCAAATGGTGACTGACTGATGTTAAAGCAAAGTAGCAGAGATGCAATGTCAGCGAGGATGATCTGAAACAACAACTTCTCTCTTTAAAACCTGAAAGCAAATTTTTGTGCAATAAAAGATTAGGAGTAGAGTGAATCTCGGACAAGTATTGCCTGTTGCGCTTACAAATAATACTTTGTCTGCACGCAGCAATGAAAGACACACTGTAGTAATTTGTGAACATTTATTCTGAATGAACAGTGCATGCATGGCGTGGCTTGAATGACTGAGGAGAATTCACTAAAGAAAGTTGGTTGGGGCAAGACTGAAAATTGGTCAGTGGAAATCCTGCAAGGCTTGAATAAAGACGTTTAAAGCATAGCTCCCTTGTGTCGTATATATTTTACATGGTGTCAGAAAACAAACGAACCTGAGCACACAGTAAAGAATGGCCTCGTCTCTTCAAAATCCTAGTTTAGATTGGGATTCAAGAAACCTTCAAGAAGAATGGCGAAAATTCAGACAGCATGCGGACCTGATGTTTGCTGGACCTCTCCACAAGACTACAGCAGCAGAGAAAGTGCGCATATCTACTCATATGGTCAGGAGAGGGGGAGAGAAATACAACACTTGGTGTTTGTCTCAAAAGACAGTCAGAAACTGGGGGTGTTATACAGGAATTTTGAGAAGCACACGACTCCAAAAAGAAACACTGTTTGCAAGATACCTGTTCCTGAACAGAACACAACAAGAAAGTGAAACGTTTGAAGCTTCCTCACCAGTATTCGTACCCTCGCAAAGACTGTACTTATTCTGAACCTGATGAAATGGTACGTGACAGAATAGTTTGTGGAATCACATCTCAAGATGCCAGAGAAAAACGTTGCAAGTCGTGACCAGTTAAACAATGAAAAAAGCAATAGAAATGGTCGTTACCCAGGGAAAGCAACAAAGCAGCAGCTGATAACTATGCAAAAAGATGAAGCTGTGGAGGCAATCAAGAAAGACGTCGGGAGAGTAGTGAAGAAAACAGATTGTCCTACAGAATCAGTCAAACAAGAGGGAGAACAACAAACCACAAACACAAAGAAAATGGAAGGAAGACACTTCGCCCTGCAGCAACTGTGGACAGACACACAGCAAAAGAGCATGCCCCAGCCTACGGCAAGCATGTCTACAGTGCGGCAAACTGAACCATTTCTCCAGAGTCTGCCGATCAAAAAGGAAGATAAGACAATCATCAGGTGGAAGATCCAAAACAACAGACGAATCGACACAAATTTCACTGTTGACATCATTGCCGACGGCACGGACCAGCCAAACACTGCATACGCCAACATCAACATGGAAACAGGCGATTCTTGCGCTCCAAAATTGACACAGGTGCGCAGTCAATGTAATCCCATACCAAGTTTTCAGAAAGATGTCCAAACGCCCCCCCTCAAACCCAGCAAGACGAATCTATATGGGTATCAGGTCAACGCATAAATGTCAAGGGCATCATGGAGCTTCAGTGCTCACACAAGGGCCACACTACCAAAGGGCACGTTTTACGTTGCGAGACATCAGGACACTCCCAGCCTGCCCTTTGGGGCTCCCAAGCCTCCCCCCATTGAAAATCATTCAAATGGTCCTGACAATCGCCTGCCCTCAGATGACAAAAGAAGCTGACTGCACGAATAAAAACCCACCTGTTCGACGACAGATTGGGCAATCTAGAAGGGGAAGTGAACATCACCCTTCAAGAGAATGCTGTGCCGGTGGCCACCCACCAAGACGTGTCCCACATGCACTGGGGGATCCCTAAAGCAGAGCTAGATGCCATGAAAGAAGCGGGATCATCCCCAAAAGTTATGCGGCCCACAGACTGGGTCATTCGCAGTTGTGGTTAAAAAAACCCAACGGGAAGCTACGCATCTGTTTGGACCCAAAGAATTTGAACCAGGCAGTGAAGAGGCCCCACTACGCCATGCCAACACTGGAGGATGCACGGCTAAGATCCCAGGTGCCAAGTACTTCAGCAAACTAGACGCCAAGAGTGGCTATTGGCAAATGAAGCCTGTCTACCAAGGCACTTACCTGACTACATTCAATACGCCCTTTGGAGGTATCGATTTCTGCGCATGCCCTTCGGTATGGTGACGCCCAGGACAAATTTTTCAAAGAAAGATGGACGAAATATTTGAGGGCCTGCCGGGACTGGTGACGCTGGTGATGATGTACTGGTGACAGGAACGACCAAGGAGGAGCACCCCAGAAACCTCAAAGCTGCCCTCGACAGGGCCACGGAGAAGGGACTGAAGCTAAAACCCTGATAAACTAGAAATCGGCGTGCAGGAAGGGGACTACTTTGGCCACATCTTTTCATCTGAAGGAATCAAGCCTGACCCAGAGAAAATCAAGGCCATTAAAAGCATGAAGCCTCCAGCGACAAAAAGGAACTGAAACCATGCTGGCATGATCATGTACCTTCAAAATTCGCTCCTCACCTGGCGAGACCACAAAGCCACTACTTTGAAATGTTAAAAATCAGAAAATGAGTTCATGTGGGAAGCACAACAGCAAGCACCTGGGACAAAATCAAGCTACACTCGCCAGCGAACCTGTACTAGCCATCTACGACCCAGACAAAAGAGTCACCCTGCAGGTGGAGGCCAGCAAGTATGGTTGGGTGCTGCACCTTCAAGACCACAGACCCATCGCGTATGCTTCAAAGTCGCTGAACAAAACCGAAGAAAACTATGCACAAATTGAAAAGGAACTGTATGCCATCGTGTTTGCTGGAAGATTCCACCAGTACATCTATGGTCAGCATCAGGTCCTCGTCCCCGTCAATCACAAGCCACTGGAACAATCAGAAAAAGCCACTGGCATCAGCACCCCCGCGTTCCACGCATGCTGCTACCCTGCAGAAGTACAGCATCAAAGTGGAGCACATCCCAGGGAAGCAGATACCCGTCGCAGACACATTGTCAAGGAAGTCACTGCTCCTGAGCCCCATGACACCATGGAGACCTCGATTCACAGATCCACTGCATTGTGAAGAATCTGCCAGTCAGTGATGAAAAGATGGACCTGATCAGGAAAGCAACCAGTAGGACAAGGCTTTTCCCAAAATGTGGCGAAATATGTCCAAAATGGCTGGCCAGATTCACGTCAGAGCTGCCACAAAAATGCAGATACTACTGGAACTTTCGGGACGAACTATCCATCATCGATGGGTCATGTTCAAAGAGAGCGCATTGTGGTCCCTGAAGCCCTCCGCCCAGAAATGTTGACCAAGATGCATGCAAGCCATCTGGGCATTGAGAAATGCCTACAGCGTGGCCCGTCAAGTGCTATTCTGGCCGAGGATGGCAGCAACATCAAGAGAACCGTTGAAACGTGCACTGTATGCAATGAAAGAAGACCTGCGAACTGCAAAGAACCGATGATACCTCATGAAGTCCCCTCAAAGGCCCTGGCAAAAGTAGCAGTGGACCTGTTTCTCCTGGAACAACAGAACTACCTCGTCACTGTGGACTTCTAAAACCGTTATTTTGAGGGGGTGAACTGACCACCACGACAACAGCGGCAGTGGTCAAGAAACTGTCAGCACACTTTGCCAACACGGCATCCCTAGACGATCGTGAGCGATAACGGGCCCCCAGTTTTCTTCCCGAAGAGTTTTCCTGTTTCACCAAAGACTGGGACACGAACACTTTAAAGTCTAGCCCCCGATACCCCCAGTCCAACGGCCTGGCAGAAAAAACAGTGCAGACGGTGAAAAATATTCTAAACAAGGCCAAGGCTGGAAAAGGACTGGCGCTGCTCAGCATCCTGGAGTACAGGAACACTCCTGTGGACGGACTGGCGTCACCAGCACAGCTGCTGATGGGACGACAGCTGCGCCTGTGCTGCCCACAACCCATCTGCAACTCAACCTCGTGTCGTGGACCCCAAGAGAGTCACAGACAGACGGCGCCAATGTCAGGCCAGCCAAAACCTTCTACGACCGCGGGAGTCGATCGCTCCCTAACCCCGCAGATTGGAGAGACCGTTTACGTTCAGCTGCACCGGGTGACCAATGGAAGCCTGCCAAAATCATCGCTCGTGGCAGGACACCACGTTCCTACCAAGTCGAGCTAACTGATGGGCAGCATCTACTGGCGCAACAGGCGTTTTCCTCAGACGGCAGCCACGTCAGAGTACAACCTTTCTGCCCGCGCTCGCTGCAGCCCCTGAACCTCCATGCCAGCCCCAGACTGGGGCCCCAGCAGCCAACGAGGCCATGGCGCAACCAGCCAGGGCCCGACCCATACATCACAAACTACGGGCGTCAAATTCACCACCCCACAGACTGACGTACTGCCAGGGTTTTTACAAAACACATGAACGTGACGGGTGAGAAAGGAAATGGTAGTGGCCGTGCATTTAAAGATAGACAAAGGGACAGTGAATGCTTAGAGGCACCCCACAAATAAAGACATGACCCCAACCCCCAACACCTTCCCATAAATGCCTAAAATACACTTTGATAAATTTGCTTTTTAACATTTTATTTTATTTCAGGCATTGAGGTTCAAATATATTTGTTTGTTTGTTTTTCTTTTGTTCGTTTTTTTTTTTGTAGCATGTACATAGTCTAGTGAATACAATTTATCATTTGCTTGGCAGGTGATTTTGAAAAAACCCTACCTCAGTTTTTACAAACATCCTAATTGTTCGTGTTTTGTTCGTGACCTGGGGGTCTATTTCTTGCATGATAGCGAGATCCGTGTGGCCAGTATTCATGAAGACATTTAAAGAAGGCAATTCTAAATGGTGATGAGTGAAGACAATTTGTGATGCTTGAAACCAGTTTCGGGGAATGTTTGGTTTTGATGATCGTTATTTTGTTTGATATATTTTTGACTTTGTGTATGCTTTGTTTTTTACAACAAGGGAGATGTAGTAATTTGTGAACATTTATTCTGAATGAACAGTGCATGCATGGCGTGGCTTGAATGACTGAGGAGAATTCACTAAAGAAAGTTGGTTGGGGCGAGATTGAAAATTGGTCAGTGGAAATCCTGCAAGGCTTGAATAAAGACGTTTAAAGCATAGCTCCCTTGTGTCGTATATATTTTACACACACTTCAATTATTAATTACATTTCCAAACAACTCTCATCGATGATGTTACAAATCACATTGTTTGCCGCATTTACAGGGAATTTTTTTCTTCTGACACAATAGTCTATGTGGTCTTTGCTTATCAACAAAGTATACAAATAATCACTTACTTCAGGGCGTATTTCTTTTTTCTATCTTCTGTCGAATGTCTTTCCATTTTGTAACGAATTTGAAACCAAAGTAACATCCATGACCATTCAGTCTACCCAGATGTAACAGACTAAAAGCACAATCATTCAGTCTGAAATGCACGTCTCATCAAATGCTTCTGCCCAGGATTAAGGGGCTTTCACTCTGCAGTGGTGGTATTCTGAAGACTGACTTGAAGAGTAGGGCCAGGAGGATGTCTCTAGTACTGGACTTGCAGCAGGTTGGGGGTTTGTTGCGAATGTACATAGTGGGCGTGCCTGGCTGCCGGCGGTAGCTTGGCTGAGGTTGGGACATGGCTGAGTCATATGTTTTCTGAAAATGGCAGCATAGACACTGTTATGAGTACCTTCTTTTGAAACCAAGAAAAAAACACAAACGCTGTCGAAAATACAGATCATTATAGTGCATTGCAGGTATTTGTTCATGATAAGACTTGAACAAAAATGTGAAAAAATAGTGCAATGAAAATAGCAGAAACAGAGGAGAACTTCTGGTTGTGATTTTGTATTCTATTTTTTTCCCTTTCATAACGTCTTGCACACGCATAAAGTCCCATCACCATAAATATTCATAATAATGATAATAATCTTGTTTTATTGATGAGGAGTACTCTTAACAAAAGTTAATGGTACATTTTTGTTGACATGGTGAGGACTGAAAAGGCCATGTAAAACATTAAACATGGGAGATAAGCTGTGTGTGCATGCATAAGAGTGATCTAAGTTTCTGTGTGTCCATCAGTGTATGTATTACAACAGTAAACAAAAGCGAACATGAAATGACATAGTCATCAGATAGTTCTCACCCTTCGCTGAGTTCGCATCTTGGCATTATAGAAGGCAGCAGAATCTGGATTGTTCATCAGCAGCTCCATCTGTAGGCGATCAAATTTCTCTCCTTCATCCTCAGGCTGAAAAAAATGTGACACAAAAACTTGTTAACCGCATGTTCAGTTGTAACTTCAAAACACATATGTAATATTAATTGCCATGTTGAAAGTAGTATGTGTTATCAGCCACTACCAATACAGATTCTGAAAATGAAACATTCATCAGATTTAATGGATAAAAGATAAGCTCAATAGAAAATCATCAGTGCCATCCATTTTTATGATGGATATTTCATATCCACATAAAAGAGAGATTGTGTGTGTGTGTGTGTGTGGTGTGTGTGTGTGTGTGTGTGTGTGTGTGTGTGTGTGTGTGTGTATGCATGTGTGTGTGCATGCATTTGTGTGCATGTCCTGCAATGATATACAAAGTCGGATGGAACTTGGGTTCAATAACAGCTACATCTAGACAGGCATCTGATGGTAAGGTCTCAGTAAATGCTATTGATGTGAAAAGGGCTTTTACTGCATTCCACATATTCAGTAAGATTCCTATGATATATCATGAGTATTTATGCTACTTAACACCAAAAGGAAAGCAGGACGTGAGAAACATATCACACTTCTTCCACCAAAAGGGAAAACATACAATTTTAGTTTGCCAGTCAATAAAGGTGTTAAATACTATCTTCTGTGCATCTGCTGAAAGCTAACCCTGACTGAGTGTAGCCCTAACCCTAAACCATTCATGAGAAAACCATAATAAGCTCTAATGAAAACTGCCTGATGTTCCTGAACCTGCAAGAAAGATCTTCACTGATCATGACTTTTGCATTGAACCAGACTTACATATTTTTCCTGGGCCAGCTTTGTGAACTAAAAGTTCACAAACACAATAGGCATATAAGCCTCTCTGTACATGTTGTTCATCTAGTTGCTTGCTGTGACTGGCAAGAGCTGCAGAAGGCATACTTTACAGTTGTGCACACAGTGCTAGGAGTGCAA
>CM031595.1:135234002-135246502 GCA_018398815.1 Conus ventricosus | reverse complement strand
CAGAGGCTCAATTGATATTCAATCCCTCTGCTGTAAGAACAGTTAAAAGTGTGTGAAAAACAGAACTGAGAGTAAACAACCTTATTTCCACTATCTTGATCCAGAGAGTCCTCCGAGTGAGGAAAAAGCTTCTGCCATATCTCCCACATGGATATCCACATAGGTGTCCACCTATCGTCCCCTCTCCTCTCACCCAGTAATCGTCCACTGACCATGTCACACAATGGTCAAGACATGGCTCAGCCTACAAATCATTCACTCTGCCCACTACCGTTCAAGCTTTAAGAGAGCTGTGATCAGTCAAATACACCTATGACACACACCACACACACACACACACAAGAAACAGATTGGAGTTGCACAGAGGACTACAAACACATCAGCAACCAAGTGTGACCATGACTAAAACTGATGCCACACTCTCATTCTGAGTGTGGACAAAAACTGCCCAACCTGTGTCCATCAGTGCAACAATTCAGCAGAGAGAAGCAAGTCCAATTTTACATATACATGCCACTGTTTTCTTACAACTGATTTGCAGTTTATTCTTCCTAGAGTAACACCTAGAACATCCTGCTGACTATAATACAAATCATTACATTTTTGCTCACCAGTACACAGGTTAAGTAATGCATCTAGAGTTAGGCATATTGCAAGACTTACCCTCTGCCTCCCGTTCAATGCGAAGTCTGTCCAGTGTTTGCCTGGTGTTGTCGATGTCCATTTTGATGCCGTTGACCTTCTTGGCCAGGTCAGAGTAGGTCTTTTTCTTGGTTGCCAGCATTTCTGTCGGTGCATCCAGCATCTTACATGTTAATGCACTGAGAAAGCCTGGTATGTGTTCTTCATTCTGTTGAAAAAGCATTTTAGTTTTGTTTCTTTTCTATGTGTTCAGGTACACATATGTATGTGATGTATGTTTAGGGAAAGAGAGAGAGAGAGAGAGTGTGTGTGTGAGTGAATGAAAGCATGCATTTGCATGCTTGTGTTGTGCATGCATGCATGTGTACCTTTAGATATCTTTATGTATGTACATACGATGACAGTACCTTTGTTTTCTATCAGGATCCTGTTGATTTCACTGCCCCTCTCCTGTTTGAATTCTTCAAAAGCTGTGTCCGGCTTGGTGGAGTACTGTGGAATACACATAATACAGTGAACAAGAAAATATGGACATCATGATGATAGTAAAGATGATGATGAAGAAGAAACAAAAATTATACATGAACAGATGTGATACTGTGTTAGCTGCATCTAAAAAACAAATAAAAACAACAAAAACCCTGAAATGACAGAAAACAAAACGAAACATTATTTAATTAAGTTGACCAACTGATATTCAAATCTACACTAGACCTATTTCTTTGGTGTTGTATTCAATGCCACACAATCCTTTTTTTCTGATAAACACAATGGATACATTAAGTATAAGAAAATAATTTCATTCAACGCTGATTGGATTATGAATTTGCTGATCAAAGTAATAACTTTTTCTCCAC
Source organism: Conus ventricosus (assembly GCA_018398815.1). NCBI lineage: Eukaryota > Metazoa > Mollusca > Gastropoda > Neogastropoda > Conidae > Conus > Conus ventricosus. Next base: position 135,245,003 of record CM031595.1, on the reverse strand, counting down.
AAAAGCCCATATTTTGTCATCAGTTGGGGTTACAATAAAAGCTGGTTCCACTGAACATATTTCGTCATTCCCCGCAATATATGTACAAACATTTTGATCCTATAAATGCATGCCTTCCCAACAAAAACAAGAGAGATTCCCTCGGTGTTCCATGAGCATATTAACAACAGAACACAATCCCTCAAAATAAGTAGCTGAGCAGAGGAGTTATCTACCTTGGGCGCTGCACTTTCTCTGGCCTGGAAGTGGCACCGGCAGAGCTAACAGGTGAAGCCGACCCATCTGGATCCTTGTCGCGGTCTGCTTGTGACCCATGGGGGACTTGACTTCCCGTTCCCGTTCCCCCTTGGCACTGTGGGAAGGACTGGAAGCAGTTTTCACTCCAGGAGGGCTGCACATCATGTTACAATATGTGGATGGAGAGCGAGTCTGCAAAATGGTGCGCTGATTTTCCAAGAAAGAACAAACAGTTCTGAGAACTAATGCAATAAAGGTGAATTCATTCTATCCTGAAACAGAAAAACTTGAAATTTCAGTTAACAGAATTGGACTGATTGACAACGGTAGTGTTATTTGGTTAATCTGAAATTAGGATAACACCAAATTTTATAAACCTGAAAACAATGTCAATCCCTTTGATCTGAGGTAACACTGTCATTTTTCTGTGCTGTTGAAAAAGTATCCGAAATATGTTTTGATACAAAATAATTGTCAGCAAAATTTCAGGAGACACTTAAAACAACGCTTTCAGAACTAAAGAAGCATAAAAAGACTGCAACCCCCCCAAACTTAATATAGGTGATGCTGCTGCACGGTCAGTTGACCCTTTCCATGATTCCATACATCAAAGAAAACCCTACACTGCTCCTGTGGTACTTTGGGGGCGTTTGGCGTATCATTTAACATACATAAAACACTACCTACTAAACCACCTTCCCCTTACATTAAAGCTGGGCAACACTGACTCACCATCTGCCTCTAAGAGAGGAGACCTGCCATTGCATATCCCTCAACAGCCCCAATGGATCTACAAAAAAACCCAAAAAAAACACTGTGACAGTAAGTGCCCATGGACATGGTTCTGGTGGGGAAACTGAAAGCCATCTGTACTATTCATTATACAGTCTGTGAAATGCTCACCTTCCTCTCCCAGTCTTCCTCCTTTCACGGTCTCGTTCCTTCTTCTTCAGCTGCACAACAGCTGATGGCTCTGCCTTGGCAGACTTGGGAGCTGAGCCAACACCAAAGCCTGAGCCGTCGGTTTCACCTACCAGGCTTCCGTCATCCGCGATGGCTACTCCAGCCTGGGAATCAAGTGTAAAAGAAAATCTCATTTCCGTGTTAACACAGCAGCTAATCCTCGTAAACAAAAAACAAACAATACAAAAAGAAAAAAAAATGAACAGAAAGAAATACAGCCAAACCTTGCTGAATCAAAAGTTGGTTGTAGGGAAAACCTTGTCTGTGAAAAGGATTGTTTTTTTTTCCTGGAAGAAACGAGACTTCAGCTCCAGTTAAAATGAAAATGTGTTGTTTAGCATCAAACTCACTCCCTGAACTTCTGTATGAATGGCTTGGACTGTATTACTTTTGGTTTTGAAACGGAATCTTAAATGAAACCATATGAACACATACAATGTCACAGGAATCATGTGGCTTTACATGAAACTGTGTAAACACAACATACAGACATGACTATTCACAGGCATTGTGTGGCTGAATGAATATCTGTCATGAAGGCACCTGTCATCTGGGGATCAGTGATGACAGCACACAGACATTAATTAATCCTTACACTGGCTATTTAACAACATGCTATTAAGTATGTTGTCTGGTGAATTTCCAGAAGGAAAGTTTGAAACCAATAGTTGCATTTGTATAATGCATAACTTTTCAACGGTTAGTATTTGAACATGACATGCAGAATAAAAATGGTTAGTAATTGAATAAAGAATAATATATGGCAGAACTGGTGTGCCTGTGAGTTTGATTAGGTGCTTACCTGTCCAGAATGTGAAAATAACAAGTGAAAACAGGTGGCACATCCATCTTATCATTCACAAGAGCTTGTTCACAAATCCAGTCTATGATGTTCCAAAGTATCCAGAAATAAGTTACAGACTTTTTCAAACAGACAGTGTTGATTATACCAGTCTTCCATGCAGGTAATCCAGGTAAGAATGAATGAGGTACAGTTCAGTTTTCACATTGTAATCACATGCTGATAACACAACCCCCCCCCCCCCCCCCCCCCCCCCCCCCCCCCCCCCAAAATGGTCACTGTCAACAAATGTAATAGTTAGCCCACACTGTCGCTGTTCACGTTTGAAAGATTAAGGATCATCTGGAAGCGCTACACGAGTTTTTCTTCCCCTCTGAATGGCATCTTGAGATTCCCCTCCCCTTAGGCACTCATCCAGTCATTGTCCATGTCAACCACAAAATCACGATTACATTGTGCTTGATCTAAATCAAAACTATCACCCACCACACCCAGTTCATTAAAATGTCCATAACTTTCTTCTTCACCTGCTTTTTCCACAACAAATTCTTCAAACAAGTTCCCAACTCTATCGCATTCTCCTTTGGGTGCCGTCACGTTTGTTTGCCAGGCAAGTTGAGTCGCGCTAAGCATTACAAGCTGCTACTAACTATAAACCAAGCTAAAATACTGAAAATCCATGTTCCAGGCTAATTCAGTAATTCATGCAAATTATATTGTCACTGAGCTATAGTTTAGTATCTGTGAGCGTCGGTGAAACTAGGCTCGCAAGGCTCACCCCACAGTGCGACTTATGTCGCAACAACCAGTCAAGGGACATAACGTCGTGGCGCGACATATGTCGCGACAACCAGCTAAGGGTCAATGCTGTTTCAACCAGCTTCATATAAAAAGGAAGTTAAAGGAGATATTCTCCATTGGTAGGTTCTTCTATAGCAGCTGCTGATATCATACCAACATCTATATCAGCTGAAAGGGTTGTAATATGGTTAAAAAAAGAATCAACCGTTGCGTGGAAAGGTTACAGTTGTTTCATACAGAATGCTGTCCCACTCATTATTTTATGTCTTGTACACAGAAAGATCAGTGTGTATTCAAGCTAAATGGTAAACATATTCATTGGCTGCAAAGCTAACATCTTCACTGTCTATGACACTGACACTTATCATAAAGTATGCATTTCTTACCTGCTGAGCTGCAGCGATGGCAGCAGTGTCAGCTTTGTCAATCAGTGTGAACTTCTGCCTGAGTCGTTCCTCCACATCCTCTTCCACTTGTCTGATGACACACAACACTGGATAATAATAATACAGTTGACATCATCATCATAATCACCATCATTGTCTTCACTTTCATTACAGCGCATTCTGTAATACAAAAGAAACATTTTGTATAAAGCCTCTGGGTCACTTATGTATATATTATCCTGAAGACAACTTAAATCTGTTGGTCCACTAGATGGCACTCTCATCAATAAAGAAGCAAACATGAATTCAGAGCCATAAGACTTAAAAACAATTCATGTTAGACTGTGATACAGTAAATGCAAACAGTTGTTTCAATAACACCATTAACTAGCTAATTTTGCCTGTGAGATCTCAAATCAAAGATTGATAACCTGAGACTTGAAAATAATTGATGTCAGATTGTAATACAATGAACACAAATTGTTGTTTTAATGACTTGCCATTAACTTTTAATTTTGCCCATGAGTTTTAAAGACAGAGACTTAATTCTAATCTAAACACAAAAACAGCCAGACACAAACAGAAGTAAATCTCTCTCCCTGACACAACATTAATAAATTCAACTCACATGTGCATAAATGCAGCCTTTACGACAGAAAGATGTGAACTGTCAAACACAGCATGAAAACCTACCCATAAATTTCACGGAAGGCATCGAAAGTTCCTTGAATTTGTCTCAAGTTGACAATCTGTAAAAAAAACAAACAGAAACGTTCATTAAAATCTACACTGCTCTGTATGTTATGCCAATCAAATCATTACGACAATGAAGAATGAATGAATGAAATGCAGCCTCCAGTCCCGCCCCTCCTCTCACTCTCCCAGAAAGAGTTATTGCACTGTGCTGTACTGCATTGCAAACTACTCCAGCAAATTTTATTGTATTGCATAACGCATACTTCCATTATCAAAACCCTTTTCTCACTGTACAGTTCATGTGCTCTCTTCAGGGAAAGCACAACAAAATGTCATGCAAACACACTTTTTTGGTTGTCTGTCCTATTCTTTTTCATTAAGTTATAACTGGTTACTCATCAAAATAGATTTTTTTTAAACAGATTTTTGCCAAAAACATCTCACTTGTTTAATACCAACCCAACTAGATATAAAGACAAAAAAATCATTATAAAGTCACCAACAACAAGCTAGGTCAAGACAAACAAGCCCTGTTGAAGTTTCATTAGATTCCTGTAGTTACATGTGTAATGTTAAAGATTCTGGTGATTCTCAAGGTTATAAGCACAAACTTTGCTATGAAAAACAAAATTAAAAAAAGAATGCAAATCTTGATTATAAGTTATCAAGTCTAAACATTCTCTAAGATAATTAAAGTGACAGCTTACATCAATTTCATCCAAATTCCCTTCCAGGAATCGCCGACATTGTTGTCGTATCTCATATTTCTGTTGCTCTGACAGGGGTTCATAGGTCACCTGGCTGCGATTGGTCTGGAAAAAGAAACCAACTGTATTCATATGGAACACATGCAGTATGACTTCTAGATTAATTCAAGATAATACCTGCAGTTTTCTTTTTCTTTCTTTTTTAAACAGTAGAACTGGTTTATATTTGGAAGGAGAGTGGAGGGTCTGGTGGAATGGGGGGTAAGTATGGGATGTCTGGAGAGCAGAGGATGTACAAACCAGTCTGCAGAGGTTGTGGGCATGTATTCAAATGATACTGTACTGCAATTGGAGGTGTCAGAAAGCGCTATGTATGACAATCACATTTAAGAATAATACCAAGCAGTAAAGCAGTACAGAATATAAAACAAAAATCAAATTCAGCAACAAAGTGCACACATGCACATACTCAAACACACACACACAGGCCCACATGAACATGCACACACGCATGCAGGCATGAATACCTGAACTAAGCTCTTGTCTTTTTATGACTGTTACTACAAAATTTATTTCTCAGGTTTCAAGAGTTGTTGAATACAAATGTCAACAGAATGCATTTTCAGTCTCTAAGATCCATAACAAACACAAACTACTTTCAGCTTGGAGAAGCAAAATAACCATCCATGAATGTCTTGACAATGACAGTTAATAAGTGTCTTTTCCCTGACACATTTGTGTAGAATGTAAATTTGTTTATTGACTTCATCTTTTACCTATTTGTGTTCTGTGTTCATGATTTGCTGGTCTAGAAAATAACAAATCCTGAATTTTAAGCTACACCCATACACACACACACACACACACACACACACACACACACACACACACACACACACACACACACACATTCATACACATGTACACACACACACACACACACACACACACACACACAACACACACACACACACACACACACACGCACACATACACACACTCATATTTTACTTAACATTTTTCAAGACTTAATACTATTTTTTAAAGACACAGTGATAAAAAGCTAAAGAAAAGTCTTTTTTTTAAAATCCAGATTTCTACTACCTATTCTCTTTACAATAAACAAATCATGCTTCACCGCAAAATTCAAAGTGTAAACCTTCAAACTACAGAGCGGAATATAAACCACCCAACCAACAACACTGAACAGGACCAAAGAAATGGCATTCATATCTGAAGCAATCCAACAAGTCATAAACAAGTAAACCTGCATTCTTTGAACAACAGAAGTAACTGCAATACTTTGTTTTTAAAGTGCACACCTTAGAAAGAGGACTACCAGCAGTCTTGACAGTCTGATATAACATAAAAAACTTATGTTGATTAAAAGAAAATTGGAGTATGTGCACAAAACATAAAAGGCATAAACCACATTATATTCTTGGGGGAGGAATAGGAACAGGTGGGAGTGGATGGGAAAAGAGAGAGTGAGAGAGAGCCAGAGCAAGAGCTAGAGAATACAACAGAGAGCACTTTAGGATCAAGAAAATATTAAAATAACCTGAGACAGACACTTTTTCTTTAAAAATGTTTTTCTACATGACCAATGCATAAAACAGGAAACAACAGCATGAACCAAAATTGAAAATAAAGTATATCTATCTGTAAGACATATCATCAAAATACTATGCTATCTGCATATATGTCCATACATATGAGTACGAAATCAAAATGACAGCAGATGCTTTTCTACGTGGGCTATTCTACCATGTCTAATTAAATCAACACCTTCAATGGCAGACAAAAACAATGTTCAGAATGACATTAGCACATAAACTTGCCATGACTCCATGCCCAGAGACATTTCTGCATGGCACAGTGAAGGGCAGATGTCTCGGAGGCAGAATAAAGACTGGACAGGTCGCTAAGCCTCCACCATGCTGTATGTAACTAAGGGTTTCAGAAATCTCTCTAACTACCCAAGCCTCTATAAAATAGTTTTTATTACCTATTTTTACGTGTTGAATCAAGAAATCACATCTGCAGATAGTATACATACCAGAGTGTCATGCATCGCCAGCTCGGCTTTGAGGTGACTGATTTCACGCTGCAGTTTCTTGACCAGGAGCTGTGGAGTTGAAATAAGTCACACTGATAAGAATGTGAAAGGTAATCATGAAGATGGTGGTAATGATTATGACGGTATTGCTGCTAAAGATAACTGAGAAAGAAAACACATTTTCTTCTTTTGATGACACTGGATTAGTTGTTCTTAGCAAAAAATCACACACACACACACACACACCCATCACACTGAAGCATTCTATTCTAATATTTCAATCTAAACACATGCAAGTGATAATTACATAGATATTCTTCCGCACGTACGTACGCACACACACACACACACACACACACACACACACACACACACACACACACACACACACACAAAAAGAGGCAGCCTTCCACATTAAAATTGTACCATAACCTATGTAGTACTTTATCTGCTTTATCAACTCTAAGTCTGCACACTTTCACGCCAGTTCACATCAATAATTTGATTCTGATATCTGCTCTGGCTTGGGAAATTTAGAAAAGAGGAAAATGTGATCTTGTACATTGAAGAAATAGGAAAGTAATGTACAAGGCTGTCTTGATATTACTAGTAAAAACAATTGACAAGCAGCAAAACTGTCATACCTTTTTATCACATTCCACCCCAAGTCCATCTAATTTACAATTCATAGTGATTATAAGTACATAAAATTAAGATCATCACATCTAAACTAATTAAAGAATGTGAACAAATCAAGCAAAAAGTCAACATCAAACCAACAGGCATAATCAACAAAAGTGACAGCAGCTAAATTACACAATGATGCTAGATGGAAAGGTGTTTTTGTTTTCAATGATCTGTAACTATAGAAAACATCTAGCAGTGACTGTTGTGCAGTAAGTGATTTGAACCAAATACTAAAGTAGAATACCATTGCATTTATGGCTATGGATACAGAAAACAAACAATGAACAAAAAATAAGTGCAGAAAGACAAACAGAAACAATAACTAGAAGTGACTGAAGAACATGCAATGTATATCACTTGCTCGCCACATCATAGTGGTTATTGGTGTCATTCTGGAATATCAAGCTGTGATTCCCACAAGCCTAGCTGAAAACCACAGCTTACTTTGCTTAATACAGACTTTGCTGAAACTGTATTCAGCTGAATCACTTCTTAGAACTGTGACGTTCACTGACCAAACTTGTTTTATCTTCTTCCTTTTTCTTTGTTCTTTGTTGACTAAATAAGCCAGAAGTTTTCTGCCTTTCTGTACTTCTTTCTTCATCCCTCACCTAGAACTCCAAGCTTTACTACTGATGAGATTTTTGCCTATTTGACTATTTTTAATTACACCATAAAAGTAGCCACATTCTGTCTTCAGGACGATGTCTAAACATGACAACAGTGTGCGTGTGTTTCATTTTCACATCATCCATCCTAATGACACACAATGGCATTGTCTACTTCGAAAGGTGTGGTCCAAGACTTTTTATGCAAGCCTTCAAGCATGGAACCTCGGTCAAAAGTTTTCTTTGAAGGACTTGAAGGGGACTGGAGCCTGCACGAGAGAAAATGTCTTCTAGCTTGGCAGTCATGAGTGAGAATTGAACCTCAGACCTTCGAACAATACTCTGATGCTTCACCTACTGCCCAACCAAGCCTGTCTGATCTTTCATGAACGAAAAATGCATTGGCATTTACAATTTGTCCATTAGTCATGAGTGAGAATTGAGCCTCAGACCTTCGAACAATACTCTGATGCTTTACTTACGACCCAACCAAGCCTGTCTGATCTTTCATGAACGAAAAATGCATTGGCATTTACAATTTGTTCATTAGGACTCATTTTTTTGTTTCCTTACACTAGCCTCAAAGTTTTATTCACTAGATATGTGAACACAGACGGGTATAACTGTCACTGGATGACCAATGAATGTATTACATCTATGTATTCCTACTAAGTATCACAGCAATGATATAGATGCAATGATTGTTCTTTGTGCACATGAGCACAAACTGGCTTGCACACCTTGCTAACCCCTCACCCCACAGCTTTGTCTGCCATCCTATACATATGCACAAAAATACTGAAATTAATGTGTATCATATTAAGTACTTGTGACATTTGCCTCCCAGAGCTGCTTTTGACTGTCATATTAGTACACGTATAAATGTACGCTTATGTGTGTGTGTGCATGCGTATGTGAGCGTGCGTGTGCGTGTGCATGCGTGCGCGCATGCGTGTGTGAGTGTGTGTGTGTCTGTGTCTTTGGAGTATCTTAGTATGAGAGTGGAGGAGGTGGGGGAAGGGTAGGGGGTTAAAGGGGATGTGTGTGTCAAGAGACAGTGGACATGCACAATGACATGCTTTCTGATTTCAGATGTGAGAGCATGTATTCAACTAAAACTGTAAAGTGCTTTAAGGCGTCAACAAGGGCTATAAATACACTCATCAATTTTCAATTATTAAATTTACTACTACTACTATTATCATCATTATTATTACTGAACTATAAAAAAAATTTAAACGTCTGTATTCTATGGAGTTTTCAAATCCAAAACATGGCAAAAAGACAGAAGAAAAAAAAAAAACAGAAAAACAGACCAATCATAATGTAAACAAACTTATTTTAAGAAAACAAACAAACAAATCCCCTAAGGCATGCCAATTCCTGTGACACACAAGTGATCACAATCATCTCACCACCAGACTATCACTCTCTTTGCAATATCTGCAAGCCTGGGGAGACAAGGTGACAACAAATAATTTGCATCATTACTCTGCCCGCTTTATGTTTCCTTTTCAATCAAATGATTATAAATGGAAGTGTAACAAAGGAAATGTTACGATATTTGAATAATTTTCTCACACATTCTTTCTTTCTTTGGTTGTTTTTTGTTCAAATTTTTACTTTTACTCTTAAGTTGTTGTTGTTTTAAATATGACCAGTTAGCCTTTCCTTCAGTCTTTTTTTTTTCCAACAGCCAGTCAACAGGTGTACTTACTGCTGGATCATACACTTCATTGATGGCCGGCACATTGGACACACACATCATGCGAGTAGCGAAACGGAGAGTGGACACCTGAAAAGCAAAATGCAGTTAAATGACAAATGCATGCAACAGTATCAAGCTGTCATACACACCTAAAATGTGCAGAAGTTAGTCGCAATCAAGGTATTCCTGAACCTGTAAGATTTTTGTAGGGTTGATGGGAGAGTGAATTCAAGATCACTTTGCTTTCCAAAGAATATTAATAGCTCTCTGTATAAAATTACTTAGTCCTGAAATCACAGTACCATACTATTGAGAATTGATACATATAATTGTGAAGAAATAAAAAAAAAGATATCTAAAACAAATGTTAAGGAAAATCAATGAAACAAGCAACAACAACAACAACAACAACAACAAAAGAGAAGAAAAAAAAAAGAAAAAAAGAGAAGAGAAATGATAACAAAACAACAACAGGAATTTATGGCAGAGTCTTTTTATATCAATTGAAAAAAAAAAAAGCACTTCATTGCTGGTAAGTAAACCATTCAGTAAGCCAATCAATAAATATGCCACCAGAGAACATGCTACAACTTTCCCCAGCCACCATTCCTGTCCAATCAACAACTTCAACCAGATCACACTCACGGTCTCTTCCAGCTGATTGCGCTCGCCCCAGATGTTGGCAATGAGGACGGTGTTGCAGTTGCCGCCAATGGAGTCCTTGAGGTAGTGGGTGAGCTTGGACTGGCGGAAGGGGATGTGCTCGCGGTGCTTGTCAGCCAGGGCGATCACCACTTGCTCCAGGAAGGACAAGGACTTGTTGATGTACATGGCCTCTGTCACCATCTTCCCTTCAGACTGGCACACCACATGCACATGGATTACACCAACCATTCAGTTAGTTCCCTGGGCATCCCAGTCTTTGTCCTTCACTGGGTGCACATAACTATATAAAATCTGGTTAAACTTCATTAATTTGAAATGAGCTGATTATTTCAGTGAAGCATCAACAGGGAAAAAAACAGATGTAAAACTCATTCTAACAGCATTTTTGTCTAGAAATATTAAGAGAACACATGAACTCAATAACACATATACAGTTATGATGTACATTCAGGATATATTCATGACATGAAAATGCACATAAACCAGAGGGCTATAGAAAGACTGACTGTAACTATATAAGAGAGTGGGGTACAGGGAAGAAAGGATGCCTTGGATGGGTGGAGAATTTAATACAGATAAACAAATAAGTAAACATAGTATACAATGTATGTAAACTGAAGGAACATAGCTCAAGGCAAGCACCAAGACAGAAGATGTCCAGCTCAAAAAGATCAACATGTT
>CM031595.1:135224002-135229002 GCA_018398815.1 Conus ventricosus | reverse complement strand
TCTGTCTGTCTGTCTCTCTGTCTCTGTCTCTCTCTCTAGGTGCATTTGCGAAGATATGTGTGTTTGTTACAATTTTTGTAAGTCTTAGTCGCTAGTCATGCTTAGTTAGTCCCTTAGCGGGGCAAGGGCCGGATAGAAAAAGCATGTTTGCTTATCTGTTAAGATTATCCTCCTCTCTCTCTCTCTCTCTCTCTCTCTCTCTCTCTCTCTCTCTCTCTCTCTCTCTCTCTCTCTCTCTCTCTCTCTCTCTCTCTCTCTCTCTCTCTCTCTCTCTCACCCCCCCAGCTCAGCCCACCCCCACCCCACTCTCTCCTTCCTCTTCATTATTGTTATTTTCTTTTTCATTTATATTTTTTGTTTGTTTATTATTATTATTATTATTAGGCATGGAAAAGGGAAACAGCAAACATGCCTTCACCACACTGAAAAACCTCACCAAGACGCAGCAAAACAGATCGTCAGTCATCGAGGATACCTCAGGCGAGCTGCTGACAGAAAGCTCCGCTGTTTTGAACAGATGGACACAGTACTGCCAAGAACTTTACAACTACCCTATACAGCCAAACGACAGTCTGTTTGAGGGGGACTCGACACCATCAAGGGAATCCTCACCACTACCAGTGATGAGAGAAGAAGTGGAAGAAGCCATCGGCAGCCTTCCGGCAGGGAAATCACCTGGAGCAGACAATATTCCAGCAGAGCTGCTCAAACATGGAGGGAAGGAATTGGTCACTCTAGTAACATCGATTTGTCAGAAGATCTGGGAGACAAAACAGTGGCCCACAGAATGGACTCAATCACTCATCATCCCCCTGCCCAAAAAGGGAAATCTACGCCAATGCCAGAACTACAGAACAATAAGTCTCATTAGCCACACCAGTAAAATCATGCTCAGAGTCATCTTGAATCGACTGAAGAAAGAGGCGGAAGAACACCTGGCGGAAGAACAAGCTGGATTCAGGGCAGGCAGAAGCACAGTAGAACAGATCTTCACCTGCCGGATACTGATGGAGAAACATCTGCAACATCAGAGAGACCTGTTCCACAACTTCATTGACTTTAGGAAAGCGTTTGACAGGGTGTGGCACAAGGGTCTGTGGCAGGTGCTCAGAAAGTTTGGCATAGAGGAGGGTCTCGTCCAAACCATCCAGGCGCTGTATAACACCGCCAGCAGCGCAGTCCTCCTCAACAACCAGATAGGGGACTACTTCAAGACCACAGTTGGAGTCCGTCAAGGCTGCCTGCTATCTCCCGTACTGTTCAATCTCTTCCTGGAAAACATCATGCGTGAAACCCTCCATGACTTCCACTCCACTGTCTCCATCGGAGGAAGAATCATCAATAATCTGAGGTTCGCAGATGACATCGACCTGATGGGAGGCAGCAACGAAGAACTACAAGACCTGACAAAGAGACTGGAAGAAAGGGCAGGTGCATATGGAATGGAAGTGAGCACAGAAAAAAGCAAAGTCCTGGTCAACAGCACAACCAACACCCATGCTGAAATCTACATGAACGGACAACAGCTTGAAGAAGTGGGCGCTTTCAAATACCTTGGCGCCACTCTCACCAAAGACGGTCGCTCTACAACAGAAATCAAGACCAGACTAGCGATCGCAACAGCAGCAATGGCAAAGCTAAACAAGATCTGGAAGAGCAGGGAGATCAGCTTTCCTACAAAGATGAAGCTGTACAAGTCCCTGGTGCTGTCCATCCTGCTGTATGGCTGCGAAAGCTGGACCATGACAGCAGAGACCACCAAGAGAATCCAGACGTTTGAAACTAAATGCTTCAGGCGCTTGCTCGGGATCTCTTGGCAAGACCGGAAGACAAACGACGTTGTGAGGAGCCAAATAACATCACTTGCAGGCCCCAAGAACCCCTCTTGGCAACAGTCAAGAAGAGGAAGCTGTCGTGGTTCGGGCATGTCATACGCCACAATTCACTGCCCAAAACAGTCATCCAGGGCACGCTGGAAGGCGGCAGACGAAGGGGACGACAAGCCAAATGCTGGATGGACAACATCAAAGAATGGACCAGGATGGATGGCCCTACACTGATGCGACAGGCAGAGGACAGGGCCGGATGGCGGTGTCTGGCTTTGAGAGTGTCTCTCATCTCTCCTCTACGCCCATCATGGGCAAGAGAATGATGATGATGATTATTATTAATATTATTAATTTTTCTCTCTCTTCATTTCTCTTCTATTTTCATTTGATGTTCCATCATGATTGCATGACCGCTTTGTTTGCTTTCTTACATTATTTCATTTCACTGCATGTTGTAGTCCCTACTCAGGGCGAGGACTGGATGTAAAAAAAAAAAAGCACGCCAGTGCTTATCTATTATCCTCGTTAATAAAGAATTTTGTCTTGTCTTGTCTTGTCTCTCTCTCTCTCTTTCTCTGACAACCCAAAAAGAAGGCAAAATATGAAATATAAAAGATCCCCCCCCCCCCCCCCTGTTTTCTTCTTCTTCTTCTTCTTCTTCTTCTTCTTCTTCTTCTTCTTCTTCTTCTTCTTTTTTTAACAATGCAAGAATTAAAGAAGTGGGAAATCACTGTATTCTAGGCATGATAATAGACTGCAATCTTTCATGGACTGCCCACATTAAAACATTACGCACCAAAGCTCAGAATCTTACAGACGAAGATTGTTAGCACTACATTATTGTTAACATTTTTAGTGTCAGAATCTTCAACTGCTTGAAGGCGGAAAGCTAAGGAAGAAGAAGAAGAACCTATTTTGCACACTGTCACAAGTTTTGCAGATATGCAGAAAATTCATGTTACCGACGCCTATCCATACGTATATTATTACCACATCATCACCAAATACAGATTACTCACGTTCCCATAGTGATTTTTGCCACTGCTTCAAAATAATTTGCTGTTGTAAATGACAGGACACGCAATGCCCGTGCATGCAAATGTTAATATGTGAAATATTTATAATGTACTCATGCAGTGCGTATGTGCAAGCCAGCGCACTGCTTATAGAAAAGATAAGTACTTTTTTTACTTTTCATTTCTTTTTCCTTTGTGTGTGTGTGTGTGTGTGTGTGTGTGTGTGTGTGTGTGTGTGTGTGTGTGTGTGTGTGTGTGTGTGTGTGTGTGTGTGTATGTGTGTGTGTGTGTGTGTGTGTGTGTGTGTGTGTGTGTGTGTGTGTGTGTGTGTGTGTGTGTGTGTGTGTGCGTGCGTGCGTGTGCGCGTGTGAGTGAGAAAACGCTCTCCAATGAAATCTCACCTAAAATGAAATATGACACATAGCACCTCTTCTGATCACCTCCATCATCAGATCTGTAAATGAACTTCTGCCTCAGTGAAGTGAGGGAATGAGGGACTCTACGTGTCCGCTCTGTGAGGTCGAACAGTGGAACATGTGCCAAGTTCATATAAAGAGGCACTGACCTAGGGGAGGTACACATGGGAGACACAGCCAAGTGCTTAGCACCGACAGAGGAAACACTATACCACCAGAAGCTCCAGCAAAGACGTTTTACCGGCAAGAAGACACGTAAAGACGTTTTACCGGCAAGAAGACACGTAAAGACGTTTTACCGGCAAGAAGACACGTAAAGACGTTTTACCGGCAAGAAGACACGTAAAGACGTTTTACCGGCAAGAAGACACGTAAAGACGTTTTACCGGCAAGAAGACACGTAAAGACGTTTTACCGGCAAGAAGACACGTAAAGACGTTTTACCGGCAAGAAGACACGTAAAGACGTTTTACCGGCAAGAAGACACGTAAAAACGTTTTACCGGCAAGAAGACACGTAAAGACGTTTTACCGGCAAGAAGACACGTAAAAACGTTTTACCGGCAAGAAGACACAAATCATCATCATCTGAAACAGCTGTGACATTAAGAGCACGAAAGCGGCGTTTACTGGATGGGGTGGGCGACTGGGACTGCACAGCACCACACCTTCCAATTTGGGAAAGCCATCCGGAGATCAACGATGAAAATGACATGAGACCGGATATTGTACTCCACTCAGGTTTATCGGAACAGACGATTTTGATTTAACTCACTGTGCCTACACAGACAGAATGGGGCAAGCTGATATCTATATACAAGACAGAGACGTATGCCCAGTCTAGCCAGCAGCTTAGAATCTGGCTCCCGAGATAAAGTTCTCGCCATAGACTAGAGATCAGAGCAAGGTGGTTCTTAGGCTCATTAACCTACGACCTTATGAAACAGCTCGCGATTTCTGGTAGGAAGAGTACCAGGACCCTGAAGGCGATAGCAGAGGAAGCTGAAAGGAGTTGCAGAAGGGGGGTCGAGGAGGAACGAAAATCAACTTCATGAGCTTAGATTTCCCTTATGGAACAAGTGTCCGATAGAGATGCAGGTAAGACATCCTGCCTTGACATGCCCACTCACCCAGAAGGTGCTGGTTCGAAGCCCTGCATCACCGGGAAAAAAACATTCTGGCAGAAGAGGGGCATCTAGGAGTCATGACCTGTATGCAACCACGTCCCTTTAAAGTGGAAGGGTCTGAAAGACAGGTGGGTAAGGCGGGAGGTTCTTCTTTGAAGACTGCTGTCAAGCTCCCCCCGCTGCTTCTTCTTATTTTTCTTCTTCTTTTTTTTTTTGATCATGCGTCCCACATCAAGTTAAACAAACAACTCTCGATCAAACTTTTTGAATGTAGAGCCATTACAAAACTTTCGTATTAAAATTTTCAGCTTCAGCTGTTGACGACTTCTGTTGTACATGCAAACTGATGACTGAGGAACATTCTTTTTTAATAGATAAAACCGAAGATGGTACACCATATTTCTGTGTACTGATCTATCGAACTGAGTATGCGAATTGGATTGTCCAAATCACGATTTCGAGAAATCTGAAGGTATAAAATCATTTCATCACATGACTATTGTGGTAGTGAGGGCACCGCAACAGGCATTCATTTTTGTCCACATACGGGTTCTTAGATCCGTGGGGATGCCAAAACTCATCCGATCACCCAGGTAAGCTGGTTCCAGATTCT
>CM031595.1:135189002-135219002 GCA_018398815.1 Conus ventricosus | reverse complement strand
CGCGAGACATCGCTTGCCGAGCATAAGATTCATCACTCATTTTGAACAGTTTACGATAAAAGAGAAGCATAAACTGGCTGGGTACCACTTTCATGCTGGGGAGACACAATAATTGTTTGCTGAACGTTCATTGGGTGTAACGCTCGCGCCGCATGCGCACGGGCGCGCGCACGCACGCACACACACACACACACACACACACACACACACCACCACACACACACACACACACACACACACACACACACACACAGAGCAGGAACAGTAATTCGTGAAGAAAGTCAAGATACTTGGAGTGACGTCAGTCATTCGTTGTTTCACAATTGAGAAACTGACTTAATCCTCTTATCCCTTTTGTTTTTAATTACTGTTTTAATCTCTCCCCTCCCCCTCTCTCCCCTGTGTGTGTGTGTGTGTGTGTGTGTGAGATAATCATGCGCATGCAAAAGGCACGCACCTCGTCGATCACAAAAGAGGGAATGAGAGGTCGCATGTCCTAGACAATACTTCACATTGGGTAGTGAATTCTCTCCCCTCCACCAAAGGATCAAGGGTGTAGGTGCTAGTCTTCAGAGTAAGGCAATGAACCGTACTTGGTACATGTAGGCCTACATAAAACTCATGATGACAATCGAATCATCTTTGGAGAAAAAAAAAAGTCAGTCTGGGGGAAAAAACTCAACTTTTGTAGTTATAGGGAAAATAATGGTAAGGGCAAATGGCGCGATATTTTGTTGGAAAGCAGTCCCCCCCCCCCCTCCCCCCAAGAAACAATAAATGAATGGATCTCTTGATTATTTAATTGACAATCACAAGGAAATTTACTGAATTCAACGACTCACGTATCGCCACACATAAAACAGACATAAACGAAACACAAATACGGAACTTACACAATGTAGTTTCTCATTCTGCTTAGCTTCGATTAAAATCCGCGTCATCTTCAACGTCTGTGTAATCTTTCACTAAGCTGTAGGGCAAAAAGATTTTTTTTTCTAGCCTTGTTCTTCCATTAGACCTACTCAGTTTTCGTGCGCTACAAGTTATTACATCCTCTCAAATGTTCAGAGTTTATACTGTTGAAAACTACCCGAAATTCGTACACAGCAATGTTTTGTGACAAGAACAGAACAATGAATTTGACTTCAAGTATCAAGTATGTATGTACTCGCTGTTCGTCAGTTGTCATGAATCAACGAAAAATTCTCTCCTTGCTGACTGATCACACCCACGCACTATACAGCAGATTTCCAGCTTCAAAAGACCGTCATTATCGTACTCTTCACGAATCAGAAATTTTCAATACAAATGTGATATCATTACTTTCGTGCGTCCCTTGTATGTCAAACTAATAATTTTCACTGTTTTTGATGCAACTGCTAAAAAACAAGAACACAGTTATTGATAATCTTAAGACCACAGTATCCTGTGCACAGTAAGATTAAAATCATGGCAGTTACGTTAAGCAATCAGCAGTTCAACTCTCTATGATAAGTGGGCCAGACAGCTTCTCCCACTCCTCCCCTACCCCACCTTGCCTCCCCCCCTCCCCTTTTAAAAAGAAAATAAAGTGTTATTATTCTTTTCAACGCTGCAGCGCGCCACGAGAACCCAAAAGGTTGATATTTATTTCACATGAAAACATCTATCACCGTCTTTCATGAAAAAAAAAAATCATTTTCGCGATGAAAGTTAATAATCTGACATTTTGAAGCCAAACATCGCCCATACACCTGAACCATTCCACTCATCATCAGTCCACGTCCCCAGCCGACATGCAGCACAAGAAGCACTTGGCCCAGAAGCTGTTGGTGTATTTGGTCACCACATTGATGGACTGAGAGCTCCGAGAGATGCTGCGGTTCACCGGCAGAGGAGGGGACTTGGCGGGTGTGGGGGAGAAGCAGGGGAACCTGGTCGGGCGGTTGAAGATGGGCACGGCCTTCCTGGACGACATCTTGTCGGCGTAGATGGGCTCGGCGCAAGGTCCGATGCCCAGAGGGATGGTGAAGGACAGCTTGCCGCCAGCGGGGACGAAGCGCATCTCCACGGCCAGGGTGTAGGTCAGGCGGACCATGGTGCAGCCCTGGAGGAACGAGGTCACCAGGTTGGTTTGCGTGGGCAAGGTCACGTCGTAGGAGGTCTCGTCCGCTGTGCTCGAGGTAGACTGAAACAGTGTTCATGAGTGACGATCATTATTGGATGTAAGCATTGCACTGCCTCTAATATTCTGGACCTAATTGTGTGCGTGCGTGGTGTGTGTGTGTGTGTGTGTGTGTGTGTGGGGTGTGTGTGTGTGTGTGTGTGTGTGTGTGTGTGTGTGGGCCATGTAAGTATAGAATGAATTATAAGAGGCTTGTTTTAATTTCATCTCATATTGAAGTAATTTCAGTTGTTTTGCTTTTACCTGCCGGACTGATTTTTTGACATAAAGGTTTCTTTCAGGAGATAGCTGGAAAAGCTGTCGTTATAAGAACACACCATCAAAATCTAAAGACGAATCTGTGATGAAATAGGTCAAAGTGCCCATACAATATACATTCAAGCGAAGTTAAACGGAGTCTGTCGGTAGTGTTGCCACTTCAAAAGTGCTTGAAATCTGCCGTTAAATCAGATTCTGTATCAAATTCCTGATAATTCTGGTGTATTGAAAGCAGCACCTCTGGGCATAAGAAAACTTACATGTGTGTGTTGTGTGTGTGGTGCGTGGTGGCGTGCGTGCGTGGTGTGTGCGTGCGTGCGTGTGTGTGTGTGCGTGCATGCGCGCGCGCGCCCCCGTGTGTGTGTGTGTGTGTGTGTGTGTGTTGTGTGTGTGTGTGTGTGTGTGTGTGTGTGTGTGTGTGTGTGTGTTAAACTGTCACTTCACTAGTAACAGTCCTTTAAACCTCCTCCCAAACACCCACAAACTGGAAGGGTAAGGGATGTGAAGACTGTTTTCCCTGAAGTATAGTTTCTTGTTTCTTGATCATTTCAGTCTGAATCGTTGCGCCAGAAAACATGTCTTTAAATGGGCTCCAATTAGAGATAAGTTTTCACTGCAGACATATAACTGAACTGAATGACATTAAATATGTTCTGAAGATTCTACTACAGCTGGTTTTTGTTATCGCTGTCTTTGCTGCTTTTCTGTTGATTGAATTTCTAAAGCCCCACTGTTTTTGTGCTGCCGTCGTTGTTGTTCGTGTTCTAATTGTCATTCCCATAACTATTGTTGCTTCCTGTATTTTGTCTTTTGTCATTGCAGCTTTCATTACCGCTACGACGACAGCACCACCACCACCACCGTCATCAACAACTGCCCTGTCCTAATCCATGTAATTTGTGAATCCCCCCGTCAGCAGGGCTTTCAAGGTAGTGACAGTAATAAATGTCAAAGTGTCGAAGCTTTCTGCCCTTACCTCGGGGTCAGACCTCTCCACATTGGACAGGGTGAAGGTGGTGACCTCGCTGTGTCGGTTCAGCTTCATGTGCTGCTGCAGCTTACAGCTGATGGAACGAATCCTCTGCGTGGGCGGTATGGACGCCGCCAGGTGCAACTTGATGTCGTCCCCTGCCAGAAACACTGCGCGCTCCAAGTGAAGGGTCACCACCACGAGATTGTTACCTGGTCACGGAAAAGAAAAAAGTGCCGGAGTGAGTCGTCCCACCGTGTTATTTCCTTATCTGATTCACTAGGCCTCAACGGAAAAAATGGGTTTTGATTGGTACGATGAGAGCGAGTTCGTCATTGAACAAAAGACAG
Organism: Conus ventricosus; assembly: GCA_018398815.1. Taxonomy (NCBI): domain Eukaryota; kingdom Metazoa; phylum Mollusca; class Gastropoda; order Neogastropoda; family Conidae; genus Conus; species Conus ventricosus. The sequence continues at coordinate 135,215,260 of CM031595.1, read as the reverse complement.
CACAAGGGAGGCTTATGCTTCTAAATAAAGTTTTGCCAAATAAAATTAGGGTTTTTTTTTTGCAAGCATAAGACTGTTGCAGTCTACCACTTAAGTTGATCCACCTGATGTAGAAATGAATTGGGAGGGTGAGTAAATTTACGGGTGTGTGAGTGGAAGTTTTTGAAGGTTTTTATTTTAACATGTACTTACGTTTTTGTAAAGAATTGTTTCTGTAGAAGAGATTAGCATCCGCAATAAGTTTACCAGTAATACCAATATCAGTTTCTTAATTCCTTCAATAATTTTTTCCCATTCTTCTTTTAATTTCTTCCTGTCTGTTATTTCTCTGTTGATGAATTGATTCATCTTGTCTTTTAAATACGAGCGTGTCTTCACCTACACCTCCTCCACCACCACCCTGCCCTCCCTTCCCCCACTTCTTCATGCATATACATGTGCTGCAGCTCCTTCCCCACTTCTCAGATAACATGCTGCAGTCTCCCTTCCCCACTCTTCATGATATACAAGATGCTGCAGCTCCCTACCATCTCATGATATACATGTGCTGCAGTCTACTCGAAAGATCCTCACAAAAATTGGAAGGACCATGCGTTTTGATGGCAATAAAAAAAAATGCAATGATGATGACGATGATGATGACGACGATGGACGATGATGATGGTGATAACCTACTCACATCTTCTTGAGTGAAAAAAAAAAACAGCTGCAGGTAATGATAATGTCGACGAGGATAACGACGACAATGAATGATGATGATGATGATTGATGATGATGATGATGATGATGATGATGAGACGACGACGACGACGACGACGATGATGCGATGATGAGATGACGATGATGATGATGATGATGATGAGATGATGATGATGATGATGATGATGATGATGACGATGACGACGGCGACGACGACGACGACGACGACGACGACGAAGAAGAAGAAGAAGAAGAAGAAGAAGAAGAAGAAGAAGAGGAAGAAGAAGAAGAAGAAGAAGAAGAAGAAGAAGAAGAAGAAAAAGAAGAAGAAGTGATGATGATGATGATGTGATGAGACAATGACGACGCGACGACAAGACGATGATGATGACCACGAGGACTTGACTGCAATGGTGATGTCGAGTTCCCCTACTGCACAAGACAGGTAGACCTCCTCCGTATGAGTGACAGGGGTAGTGGCATTGGGGATGAGGTTGAGGTCGAAAGGCCGCTGCACACGGAAGGGCTGTTTCTTGGACAGCAGGACCCTCACCGCTGACGAGTCCCGCTGGAGGTGGACCGGACGGGCGACGATCCTCCAAGTCGTCACAGATCCGGGCCTACGTCATTAGAACACATAGCACATCGTCACAGATCCGGGCCTACGTCATTAAGAACACACCCTAGCACATCGTCACAGATCCGGGCCTAGTCATTAAGAACACACATAGCACATCGTCACAGATCCAGGTCTACGCCAGTAAGGGGCACACAAACCAGTCGTTACAGATCCGGGCCTACGTCAATAAGGACACACAAACCCCGTCGTTACAGATCCGGGCCTACGTCAATAAGGACACACAAAGCACGTCGTCACAGATCCGGGCCTACGTCAGTAAGGACAACAAACCACGTCGTTACAGATCCGGGCCTACGTCAGTAAGGACACACAAGGCACGCCGTTACAGATCCGGGCCTACGTCAGTAAGGGGCACACAAACCACGTCGTTTCAGATCCGGGCCTCGTCAGTAAGGACACACAAAGCACGTCGACACAGATCCAGCCTGCGTCAGTAAGGACACACACAAAGGGCTGGGGAATATTGTTATTTGTACTGTTTTGCGTTGTATTGTACTGCACTGTGTCGTATTGTATTGTTTTGTGTTGTGCTGCACTGTGTTGTATTGAGTTCTTTTGTGTTGTAATGTACTGCACTGTGTTGTATTGTAATTGTTTTGTGTTGTGCTGCACTGTGTTGTATTGTTTTGTGTTTTATTTACTGCACTGTGTTGTATTGTATTGTTTTGTGTTTTTTACTGCACTGTGTTTATTGTATTTTTTTGTGTTGTATTTACTGCACTGTGTTGTATTGTGTTGTGTTGTGTTGTATTTACTGCACTGTGTTGTATTGTATTGTTTTGGTGTTTTACTGCACTGGGGTTGTATTGTATTGTTTTGTGTTGTGCTGCACTGTGTTGCATTGTATTGTTTTGTGTTGTTTTGCAACTGCACTGTGTTGTTTGTATTGTTTTGTGTTGTATTGCACTGCATGTGTGTATTGTATTGTTTTGTTGTTGTATTGCACTGCACTGTGTTGCATTGTATTGTTTTGTGTTTTTGCTGCACTGTGTTGTATTGTATTGTTTTGTGTTGTGCTGCACTGTGTTGTATTGTATTGTTTTGTGTTGTATTGCACTGCACTGTGTTGTATTGTGTTGTTTTGGTTGTGCTGCACTGGTTGTATTGTTTTGTGTTGTATTTACTGCACTGTGTTGTATTGTATTGTTTTGTGTTGTATTTACTGCACTGTGGGTTTTATTGTTTTTGTTTTGGTTGTGCTGCACTGGTGTTGCATTGTATTTTTTTGTGTTGTGCTGCACTGTGTTGCATTGTATTGTTTTGTGTTGTATTGTATTGTGCTGCACTGTGTTGTATTGGGATTGTTTTGTGTTGTATTGCACTGCACTGTGTTGCATTGTATTGTTTTGTGTTGTATTGTACTGCACTGTGTTGTATTATGTTGTTTTGTGTTTTATTGTACTGCACTGTGTTGTATTGTATTGTTTTGTGTTGCATTGTACTAAATTGTGTTGTATTGTATTGTTTTGTATTGTACTGCACTGTGTTGTATTGTATTGTTTTGTGTTGTATTGTACTAAATTGTGTTGTACTGTACTGTATTGAGTTGTATTGTAATGAACAGCGTTATATTGCATTGCTTTGCACTGTCTTACGTTGTATTGAACTACATTGTTGTATAACTTTATTGTCAAGACAGATTGCTTTCTGGGAAAATTGAGCTGCTTTCAACGAGAGCTCTCATATGTATATCTATCTGCCTTCCTGCCTTCCTTCCTGCCTGCCTGCCTTCCTTCCTTCCTACCTACCTACCTACCTACCTATCTACCTACCTACCAAACTACCTACCTACCTACCTACCTACCTACCTACCTACCTACCTACCTACCTACCTATCTATCTATATCTGTGTGTGTGTGTGTGTGTGTGTGTGTGTGTGTGTGTGTGTGTGTGTGTGTCCGCTTTATGATTTTTTTGAAACTGTGGAGGAAGGGGATGGGGGAGAAGCGTGTGGAGGAGGGAGGGGAACGAAACTCACCCTGCCTGTGAGGGTCATGGGACGGATGTTATTCGCTTTTTAGGAGAGAGCGTTGTATTCACTATGGCACACGACTCCTTTGTTTGTTCGTTGTCTCTGAAATCAAAAGAGACGTGGACTTGCTACAGGATGTCTTGCCTTTGTGTGCATAGCCAACGTATGCACAAGATCCTGTCAGCTTACGGTTGGTTATAAACACACAGAAACATTCAGTATGCGCCAGGATTTCTGGAGAGGGCAGTGGCACCGTCAAGCATTGATTCTCTATGGCTCACTGAAATGCCGTGAGGAACAATCACAAATAGCAGTGATATTGTTCTTTATGTGTCTGTACCGCGCGGCTCCCAATACCATTGGTCATGGGCATCACGCACGCACACATCTAGGCCTTTACACTCACACACGTACACACGCAATGCACGCACGCACGCACGCACGCACGCACGCACGCACACACACACTGCTACCCCTCTTTATGGGTACAAACATCATCGGTGCCTGAGTAGCAGCTAATAGGCCTATGAATTATTCAAACAGAAGCAAGACTCCATCAGTATCAGACAGAGGGTGCGGTCATCTAGCTCTCCTTTTTTTCTTTTACATTTTTATTTATAGTGTCATCTAGCTCTACTTTTTTTCTTTTTCATTTTTGTTTTGATAGTGTCTGTTATACATTTTCCCTTTTTGCTACGCCCTAAAGAAGATTTGACTCATGTTACATCCAAATATGTTTACTATCAAAAAGCAACTTCAGTTGATTTTTTTTTTATAAGTTGGGGGGCGGGGAGGGAGGGGGGGGGGGGGGGGGTAACATAATGATGGAGAAATGAATGATAATTTAAAATCTTAAATTTATTAGAGGTACCATTTCTGTTCACAGTCACACGACCCACCTAACTCGGGTCAGTAGTTCAGCCTTTGCACAAACACACAACAACAGCAACAACGAGGCTATCCTAACTCCGATACCTTGATGAAGTAGCTGACGTCCATCTTGAAGCCGCTGGACAGGTCATCGTGCACGATGGAAGAGGGCAGGTTCTTGGGCAGCCGGAAGCGGAACTTGGACACGTAATGTCCCGGCGTCAGCAGCGAGGTCCACATGGCGTCCACCGTCCCTATGACGAAGGTCTGCTTCCGCAGGTAGTTCTCCCGGACCGTGGTGGGCAGGCTTTGCTTGGACTTCAGCACCGTGGTGGTGCCTTGCCCGACAATCACCAGTTCCACGAAACGGATCTCCACGCTATGGTGAACGTCCATGTGCACGGAGCCCGAAATCTCCTCACCGGGCCGGTACTGGTAAAAGGGCGACTTGTCCATCTCGACGTCGAAGAACTTGATGGCGTCCTCCTTCTTCTCCACCATGCTCCTCTTGAAGGTCCTCCCAGCGGAGGAGATGAGTCGGCGTGAGGTAGGCTTGCCCTGGGACTTGGAGGAGTAGAGCCGCCTCCCTGTGGTGGCGTTGCCGTTGGTGATGACTTTACCGTTGTGGAGTCCATGGTGGGGGTGGGTCTCGGGCATGGAGCGGGTGGTGCCGTAGCGGAGGATCTGGGGACGGGTATACTTCATTTTGGGCTGGAGAGTGAACACCGTGCTTGGCCCAGTCTTGGGATGTGGAGAGGTGGGGTCGTAGAAAACTTCACTGAACTCGGAGCCTGCAGGAACGGGGAAGAAAAGAGGTAAAACTTAGGGCAGATCAAATCAGAAACGGCATGGTATAGTGTTTTGCCCTGTGGTATGGTATGATCAGAACGGTCAGATATTGATCTACTACTACGCACGGCATTTTGATGCAAACAAAATTTGTTTCAGGATTAATTCTCCGTTCTTATGATTATCCCAGTTTGAATGCCCGCTCCACATTCACGTTTGCAGGGAAGTTCGTGTCAAAGTGTTCAATCCCAGCAGATTCCCGAACACGGTTGTTGGAAAAGGATGTTCTGATTGTCTCCCACCATCAAGACATGCTTCTTCTGTCGGACTCCACAACTGGGTAGTCAAACACCAGACAGCGTCTCGCCAGTGTTAAGATCAGAACAGGCATTACTGAACACAACTGCGGTGACTCGGTGGCATTCCAGGGTCCTTTCTGTTGTGTAGTCTCAAAGTCGACAAGACATTGGTGTTTTTGGTAGACAAGCTGGGACTACATGGGAGAGTGGTGTGAGAGCGTGGGAGTGAGGCTGGGAGAAGACAGAGAATACAGGAGAGAAGAAAACCAACAACAACTCCAAAACAGCTTTGTATACATTCAACACAATGGGCAGTACGCCAATTCATTGCATGAACAGTCACAACGCTTAGTGCGTCATAAAGCATTTCCAACAGAACAAAGAATCAAAGAACATGCACAGAAAGAGACACAGATAAACAGGCAAACAGATAGACAGATACATACACAAACATGCACACACACACACACACACACACACACACAGAGGCTCACGCGCACGCACGCAGACACGCACGCGCGCGCGCACACGCACGCATGCATGCACGCGCGCGCGCGCGCGCACACACACACACACACACACACACACACACACACACACACACACACACACACACACACACTTCCATTTCATCTTCCTGCACCTACACACACACACACACACACACACACACACACACACACACACACACACACGCGCGCGCACGCACGCACGCACGCACGCACGCACGCACGCACGCACGCACGCACGCACGCACGCACGCACGCACGCACGCACGCACACACACACACACACACACACACACACACACACACGCACGCATACACATGTATACAATTCCATCTCCTCTTTGTGCCCTTGGTTTCACACACACACACAACACACACACACACACACACACACACACACACACACACACACACACACACACACACACACACTCCCCATCCCCACCCCCACCTCCACCTCCACCTCCGCCCCGCTTCCTCCCTCCACCCCACCGCCCAGTCCGTTCCGTTCCCTTCACACACACACACACACACACACACACACACACACACACACACACACACACACACACACACACACACACACACACACACACAGCCGTCCCTTACCAAAGGAGGAGTCGGAGTGGGGCCTGGCTCTCCTGGTACCGGCGGAGGAATGCGAGGCATTGTGCTGCTGTCTGCTGGAGCCGACATTCATGGTTGCTCGGGGTGAGGTGGACACAGTGTCAGGGCTGTTCTCTCACTGCTGCCAGAGTCGGCATAATCTTTAAAAACAAATGGAAAACAAAGCAAAAAAAAAATAAAAAAATACAAGATGCGAAGCATATAAATAAACGTACTCCCAGTTTTCCAAACCGCTTATAAATCGGTCAAGTGCTTTGTGAGAGAAGAAATACAGGCAAAATAACGGTTTTAAACGGTTATTTAACCGATGTACACTTTTGAAACTGGTATTTTAGTCCTCACTGGGCTAAAGCCTGTGTACATAGCAAATTTCATCCAAATCGGACAATATGTCAAGAATAACGGTTTTTAACGGTCAGATTTTGAAACACTACATGGAAGTGCCATTTGTGTGTGATAACCTTTCTGTATACAAAATTTCATTAAAACCCACCAAAATATAAAAAAAAAATAACGGCAAAATAATGGTTTAACGCTTATATAACCGATATACACCTTTGAAACCGGTATTTTAGTCCTCACTGGGCTAAAGCAAGTGTACATATCACATTTCATCCAAATTGGACAATATGTCAAGAATAACGGTTTTTAACGGTCAAGTTTTGAAACACTATATAGAAATGCCATTTGTGTGTGATAACCTTTCTATATACCAAATTTCATTAAAATCCACCTATATATAAGAAATAACGGCAGAATAACGATTTTTAACGGTTGTTTAATCCATTTTCAGCATTACATCACTTACATATGGACAGAGGCTCCGATTTGTCACAAGATCATCCAAACCGCTTATAAATCGGCCAAGTACTTTCTGAGATATTCCATAAAGAAGAAAAACCGTTACAGGCCGTTACAACCGTTAGTAACGGCTACAACGGGGCAAAATAAAACATCAGGCATCATCCATGACCCATAATGAACATACCCGCTAATTTTCATAAAGGTCGGCCAAGTACTTTCTGAGATATTCCATAAAGAAGAAAAACCGTTACAGGCCCTTACAGCCGTTAGTAACGGTTATAACGGTAAACTAAAACATCGGGCATTATTCGTGACCCATGATGAACATACCTACAAATTTTCAGAAAGATCGGCCAAGTACTTTCTGAGATATTCCATAAAGAAGAAAAACCGTTACAGGCCGTTACAGCCGTTAGTAACGGCTATAATGAGGTAAACTAAAACATCGGGCATCATCCGTGACCCATAATGAACGTAACTGCTCATTTTTACAAAGATCGGCCAAGTACTTTCTGAGATATTCCGTAAAGAAAAAACCGTTACAGGCCGTTGCAGCCTTTAGTAACGGCTATAGCGGTAAACTAAAACATCGGGCATCATCCGTAGCCCATAATGAACATACCTACAAATTTTCAGAAAGATCGGCCCAGTAGTTTTGTCTGGAGCGAGTGGAACACATTTTGACCACGGACACACAGACAGACAGACAGACAGACAGACAGACAGACACACACACACACACACACACACACACACACACACACACACACACACACACACACACACAGCATTTCTTCGTTCCCATTCTAAAGTACTCCCTGTTCTATAAGAACTGGGAGTACAAAAAGGAAGGGTGGAGGTGGGGTGGTGATGGTGGTGGTGGTGGTGTGGGTGTGGGTGTGGGTGGGGGTGGGCGGAGAAGGGGAGGACGGGGGTGCGGAAAAAATATTATCGTGGATAGGACAGTGCGTGTGTGTGTGTGTGGGGGGGGGGGGGGGGGGGGGGGGGGGGAGACGGGGCGCCGGCGCGGGGGTTAGCGGGTGTGTCAGTGAGTGTGCTTTCGCGAGCGCTCGTGCGTGAGCGCGTTAGCGTGTATGGTGTGTGTGTGTGTGTGTGTGTGTGTGGTGTGTGTGTGTGTGTGTTAGAGAGAGAGAGAGAGAGAGAGAGAGAGAGAGAGAGAGAGAGAGAGAGAGAGAGAGAGAGAGAGACGGACAGACGGACCGACAGACGGACCGACAGACAGAACGACAGACAGACAGACTAAAACAAACCGTCAGAGACAGACGGACCTGGCGCACAGTGCTAACTGTGTTCCTAAGCAACCAAACTAGGCCCGGACTAGAATCTTTTGTGTCTTGGAATGGTCTTTGTAAGTTCAGGTAACACACCCTAAGTTAATTCTCCAAGGTCGTGATTAATGTTCCTATTATATATAGACATGCTCAATTGGCCTGTTTTCAGAATTGAGATCATGTCTGGTGGCTGACTCCCACCACCACCACGCCATCTTACCCCTCCTGTTTTTTTCTTTGCTCATGCGAAGTGATTCAAGGCGGACAGATTGAAAAGAATGGGATGGGACAAATTGGGGAAGCCAAGATGACGCAAAGATAGGGTCACCGGTGATTCTGTGGCCATGAAATTTGCCGATAGGTTAGGATCGGTTTGGGTGCTCATAGATTACGGGTGATTTCATCGGGAGGGATCCCTTAAAACAAATGAAATCTTGATTATGGGCGTATTCTGTGAGAGCTGATGAGTGGATTTTTTTTCTCCTAAAGACCATGCTATGCCTTAAAACGGTTACATGGTTTATATTAAGGTTCAGGTGCATATTCTTAATTGTGGCGTGTGACCCTCACTGAACTCTTGCGGGAAACTAGTGTTTGTTCTGTCACCGTCCCCAGCTCTCAAAAAGCTATTCGCCATGGTGAGATTAACGTCCCAAAACCCAGCGGCCTTTCTGACAGCGAATTGTTTCCTGTCCACCCCTCGCCCCCCCCCCTCCCCTGCCCTCCACCCGACTCTATCCCCTCCCCATTTCCCTACATTTTTTCTCCCGTCCCCGCCCCCTTCCCTTCTCTCGGAGTCGAGTTTCAAAACCACAGGCACACAAACCGAACAAATTCAAATCGTAAAGCCTTGCCACTTACAGAGAGAGAGAGAGAGAGAGAGAGAGAGAGAGAGCACGGGATGATGTGGGCATGGGGAGAGCGGGGAGAGGAGGCCGAGCGTCAAAGCGTTGAATCGGATTATTCGATATTTCATTTACACACACACCCGCCAAAGGTGAGGAGATGGGGAGTGAGGAGGTGGGGGTGGAGGTGAAGGAGAAACCAGGTAGGGGGCGTGGCCCAGAAGGAGGGACCTCTCTAGAACTATGAAAACCAGAGCGAAAGAATCAGCAAATCGACAACATGTTAAGATAGGCGGTAAAGGCTGCCAGTTACCAAACTGGGCTCCAAGAGGTGGGGGTGGGGGTGGGGTTCAAATGGGCATCTGTCTGACGACGAATGCAGGCACTAAGACTATCACACACACACACACACACACACACACACACACACACACACCGGAACCTCATCCATCCCTCTCTGTCTGACTTATAAGATGGATGTTGAGTGTGGTTTTGTAAAACCTTCTAGACCTCCTCTTAGACGGTCATCCGAACTTCAATCGTTTGTGATATCAATACGATTAAGCAGCTGCTAGCAAAATCGTCTCATCAACGTAAACCAAATCAGCACAAGGAATCGTCATCTGAAAGGACATATTAAAGAGGCCGCGAGACTTAGTTGTCCTAAAATCTTGATCCTGATCCTGGGTGCATTGTGTAGAGTCGACAGAGAGTGTGGAATTACAAAAAACAAAAACAACAACAACACACGATTACAGTCACCTAGTGTTGTGCTTTTATCTCTTGCAGATTTTGGTACGTTTGATCAGACATACGTTTTTCCTATTTTTGTATTTCATTGTATTTTATTTATTCATTTGTTTATTTATTTATTTATATATTTATCATTTATTTACTTCTTCACTTATGTATTTATCTGTTTGTTTATTTGTCCATTGATTTCTTTCATTCATTCAATTCCTGTAAACTCAGCGGACTGGAGCTTCATGGCGTTTGGAATGTCAGTATCGCATACGGACTGATGTGCTCGCCGTGACGTCCCCTCTAGGAAACCATCTCATTTGTGATAATTTCCTCGTTTGTTATGCTAAATTCAGGGACTTTTTCCACAGACATTTTTTCGTCATTGCCTGGGAAAGTCTTAACTTCCAACTTATGATTTAAGCATATCCTTTTATACAGATCTTGAAGTAATTCTTTTGTCATTTTATCCTCAATTCTTCTTGAGTTTTTGCCGGTTAGCTCGCATTTCGCCGTTCTGGATCTACATAAAAGGCTTGCCTAATCAAGGAAAATGAAAAAAAAAGAAGAAAAGATTTATCGGTCAAATATGATCCGGACAGATGTTCATTAATTCATTACTATATCGACTAACTTTTTACGTAAAGAATATACGCATAATTTATTTCAGACTTCCATCATAAAGTGAGTAAAATAGCCATTCAAACAGATTCCAGTACCTGTTAGGCTTGCGAAAAAAAAAAAGGATATTATCATTTAGAAATGTCTGTGCCCTTAAAAAGGAAACCGTTCGTCAACGCTTCTGTCTCCCTTTCAGATCTTCTGTCTTTTCATATACCTCTCAGTCTCATTAATGTTATATCTCTGCCATGCTTGTGATCAAAATTCCGTGCCAGCCTAATATAAACACCCATTTTGCACCGAATATGAGAAGACACTTGGTTGCTCGTTCTTCGTTTTCATTTTTCGAAATAATGCTTGTTTTTGCCTGAAGAAGACCTAAAAGGTCGAAATGCATTGTGTTTCGTCTGTAATTTGTTTGTATGTATCGTCTGGTGGAACTAATACCGTGTTAAAAAAAAGTATACTGATTCTTACCGCCAATGGAGTTCTGTTTTTTCCCCTGCACCTGTCTGTTTCTCTGTCTATGAGCAACAATCAACAGAACTCATGAACTGACTTAGTCACCAGCAGAAGTAGATTATATAAATCAATACACAAATAGAGAAATGAACAAAACAAGTCAATCAATCAATCATTTAATCAATCAATCAAACAATCAATGAACAACCAGCCAATCAAACAATCAAAAAGCTATCAGCGAGCCTATCTTTTGCTACACCTGCAAACCTGCCCTCCCCACCCCTCCCACTTTCTTTTCTTTCTTTCTTTCTTTTTCTTCTGCAGACCTACATGTTATTGTGGACTCAAATCAAAGGGCGGATCAGGATCCGTTTGATCCTGACGAAGGTTTGCGCTCTGCCCTCTACTCTTCCGGGTAATTTCGTGTTCGTTCATTTCTTCTGCTGTTGTTACTGTGTACAAGGGTATACATATTGGTAGGTTAGGGTTTTTTCTATGTGGGGAGAACTTTTCTTCGTGAGTGCACAGTGATTTGTACCCTCTCTTGCATTATTGGGGCAAAAATTACCACGTTTTTATGATTAATTATTTCATGTGAAAAGAAAAACTGTTAGTAAACAACTTTTCGGACTCGGGTCTCAATTTTCTTAGTAGGCTTGCCCGAGTAAATGGAAAAAAGTACACCCTACTTCAGTTGGTCATGTTTTTCTGTTATACTACATATTCGATTTTTGTTCGAACGATTAAATGTCAGAGAGAAAAAAAAAATCAAGCGCCTATGTTGTGGTTCATGCTCTGCAAACTTTCGAGTGTGTGAAAGCCATTTTTACAGGTAGATGCATTTTTTTTTGTAACACATATATGTGTTGACGTTGTCAAGCACCTTAAAAGTAGATGAAACGTTAAACAATTTGATGTTAATTGCTATTCAAACAAAATATGTAAAAGAGTGATAAGAGCGGGGGGGGTGCGGAAAAAAAAAAAGTCTAGAAAGCTTTTTTGGATTTTCTGAGGGCACATAAGCTTTATGGCAAAAGTTGGTGTTTTGGGTGGGCATGTCTTCATCTATCCGTGGGAGGGGGGTTTGGGGTTTTGGGGGGGTTTTCTCGGGGCTGGAGGGTGGTTTTTTTTTTCGCCGGTGGGCTCTGCAGTTGAAAAAGGGTGGGCACCCATGGGGTGTACTTTTTAAAGGTGTTTGGCTGCATCCCGTAGGCTTTATTTTACCTCTGTTCGGAGCAGTTATGTCCCCTTTATTTTAATGGAGTGTCCGCGCGTGCCTTACCTCGTAAAACCCGGCAGGCCCCCAAGGGTGGTCAGGACTGCTTAAAGGCAGGTGAAGCAGTCTTTTCTGGGCTCCCAGCCCTTGGGTGTTTCTTTTTCTACACTACTGTAGTACCCAGCTTTGCTGATTTTAGAGTGGAAAATTTTCGTTCCCTTTACAGAGACACTAGTTGTTTTAGGGGCTTTTTTTTTAAAATTAAAAAAAAAAACAATCAACAACTGAAAGTAGAAAAAATTTTTGCTTTGAACCAAAAAAAGGGGTTTTGGGTTTTCGGTGTCGGGTTCACAAGGTTGTGTGTGTGGGGTGTGTGTGTGTGTGTGGGGTGTTTGTGTGTGGGTGTGTGTGTATGTGTTGGTGGTTGTTTGGGTTGGTGTGTGTGTGTGTGGTGTGTGGTGTGGGTGTGTGTGTGTGTGTTTGTGGTGGTGGTGTGAGTGTGTGTGTGTGGGTGGTGTGTTGTGTTGTGGTGTGGGGGTGGTGTGGTGTGGGGGGTTGTGGCGTGCGTGTGTGGTGGGGGGGTGGTGTGTGTGGTGTGTGTGCGTGTGTGGTGGGGGGTGGGGGGTGGTGGGGTGGGGGTGGTGGGGTGGTGATGGTGGTGGTGGTGGTGGTTTGGGTTGTGTGTGTGTGTGTGTTGTGGTGTGTGTGTGTGTGTTTTTGTGTGTGTGTTTGGGGGTGTGTGTGTGTTGTGTGTTTTGTGTTGTGTGTGTGTGGGGTGGGGGGTTTTTTGGGGGGGTTTCCAAAACCCCCCCTTTTTTTTTTTTGGGGGGGGGGCTTTGGGGGGGAATTTTAGGGGGGGTTTTTTGGGGTGGGGGTTTTTGGGGGTTTTGGGGGGGGGTTTTGGTTTTTTTGGGGGGGTTTTTGTTTTTTTTTTGGGGGGGGGTTTTGGTTTTTTTTAAAAAATTTGGGGAAAAAAAAAACCCCCCGGGGGAAAAGGGGGGGGAAATTTTTGGGGAAAATTTTTTTTTCTTTGTTTCTTTTCCCCGGAAAAGGCTTGTTTTTTTTTTTCCCCTTTTTTTTAAAAAAGGCACCCCCTTTTTTTAAAGGGCTTTTTGGTTTTTTAAAAAAAACCCAAAAATTTGTTTCCCCCCCCCTTTTTCCCCCCGGGGGGTTTTTTTTTTTTTTTAAAAAAAAAAATTTTGGGTTTGGGGGGGGGGGTTTTTTTTTTTGGGGGGGGTTTTTTTTTTTTTTTTTTGGGGGGGGGGGGGGTGGGGGTTTTTTTTTGGGTTTTTGTTTTTTTTTGGGGGGGGGGGTTTTTGGTGGGGTTGGGTTGGGGTTTTTTTTTGGGGGGGGTTTTTGGGGGTCCTTTTTTTTTTTTGGGGGGGGGGGGTTTTTTTTTTGGGGGGGGGGGGGGGGGGGGGGTTTTTTTGGGGGGGGGGGTTTGGGGGGGGGGGGTTGGGGAGGGGGGGGGGGGGAAAGGGGGGGGGGGGGGTTTTTTTGGGTTTTTTTTGGGGGGGGCATTTTTTTTTAAAATTTTTTGGGAAAGGAAAAAAGGGGGGGGGGGGAAAAAATTTTTTTGGTTTTTTTGGGTGGGGTTTTTTTTGGGTGGGGGGGGGGGGGGGGGGTTTTTTTTTGGGGGTTGGGGGTTTTTTTTTTAAAAAATTTTTTTTTTTGGGGGTTTTTTTTGGGGGGGTTTTTTTTTTCAGGGTTTTGCCCGGGTTTTTTTTTCCCCAAAAAAAAACCCAAAAAAAAACCCCCCCCCCCCCCAAAAAAAAAAAAAAATTTTTTTTCCCCCCCTTTCCCAAAAAAAAAAAAATTTTTTTTTTTCCCCCCCCCCTTTTTTTAAAAAAAAAATTTTTTTCCCCCCCCCCCGGGGGGCCCCCCCCCCCCCCCTTCCCTCCCCCCCCCCCAAAACCCCCCCCCCCCCCCCCCCCCCCCCCCCAAAAAACCCCCCCCCCCCCCCCCCCAAAACCCCAAAAAAAAACCCCCCAAAACCCCCCCCCCCCCCCCCAAAATCCCCCAAAAAAAAACCCCCCCCCCCCCCTTTTTTTTTTTTTTAAAAAAAAACCCCCCTTTCCCCCCCCCTTTTTTTCCCCCCCAAAACCCCCCCAAACAAAAAACCCCCCCAAAAAAAAAAAAAAAAAAAAAAAAAAAAGGGGGAAAAAAAAAAAAAACCCCCCCAAAAAACCCCCGGGGGGGGAAAAAAAAAAAAAAAAGGGGGGGTTGGGGGGGGGGGGGGAAACGGGGGGTTTTCCCCCCCAAAATTTTTTTAAAAAGGGAAAAAAAATTTTTGAAATTTTCCTCAAAAGGGGGTTTAAAATTTTTTTTTTTCCCCAAAAATTTTTTTTAAAAAAAAAACCCCGGGCCACGGGGGGAAAAAAGGGAAAAAAAAATTTTTTTTGGGGGGGGTAAATTTTTTTCCCTTTTTTTTCTTTTTTTTCCCCTTTTTTTTTTTTGGGTTTTCCCTTTTTGGGGTTTGTTTTCCCCGGTTTAAAAAAAAAAAACCCCCGGGAAAAAAATTTTAAAATTTTCCAAAAAACCCCTTTTTTTTTTTTTTAAAAAAAAAAAATTTTTTAAAAATTTTTTAAAAAAATTTTTTTTTTTGGGGGAAAAAAAAAACCCCCCCCTTTTTTTTAAAAACCCTTTAAAAGGGGGGCCCCCCTTAAAAAAAACCCCAAAAAAAAGGGGGGGCCCCCCCAAAAAAAGGGGCCTGTTTTTTTAAAAAATTTCCAAAAAAAAAAAAAGGGGGGGGCCCCTTTTTTTTTAAACCCAGGGGTTTTTCCCCCAAACCCCGGGGGTTTTTAAAAATTTTAAGGGTTTTTTTAAAAAAAAAAAAAAACCCCGGGGGGGCCCCCGAAAAGGGGGGGGGAAAAAAAAATTGCCCAAAAAAAATTTCCGAAAAAAAAAATTTTTTTTTTTTTTCCCCCCCCAAAAAGGGGGGGGGGTTTTTAAAAAAAAAAAAACCCCTTTTTTTCCATTTTAAAAAAAAAAAAAAAAAAAAATTTTTCCCCCCCTTTTCCCCCTTTTTTTTCCCCCCCCCCCCCCTTTTTTTTTTTTTTTTTCCCCCCCCCCCCCCCCCCCCCCCCCCCTTTTTTTAAAAAAACACCCCCCCCCCCCCCCCCCCCCCCCCCCCCTTTTTTCCCCCCAAAATTTTTTTTTTTTCCCCTTTTAAAAGGGGGGGCCCCAAAAAACCCCCCCCGGGGGTTTTCCGGTTTCCCCAAAAAAAAAAAAAAAAAAAAAAACCCCCCCAAAAAAAACCCGGGGGTTTAAAAAAAAAAAAAATTTTAAAAAAAATTTTTAAAAAGGGAAAAAAAATTTTAAAAAAAAAATTTTTTTTGGGGGGAAAAGGGGGAAAATTTTTTTTTCCCCAGTTTTTTTCCCCCCCCTTTTGGGCAAAGGAAAATTTTCCCCTTTTTTTCCTTTTTTTAAAAAAAAAATTTTTGGGTTTTTTTTTTTTTTTAAATTTTTAAATTTTTAAAAATTTTTTTCCTCCCCCCTCCCCTCCCCCCCCCCCCCCCCCCCCCCCCCCCCCCCCTTTTTTAACCTTTTTTTTTTGGGGTTTTAAGGGGGGCCCCTTTTTTTTTTTTCCCCCTTTTTTCCCTTTTTTTTTTTTTTTTTTTTTTTTTTTTTAAAAAAAAAACCAAATAGGCCGGGCCTTTCAACTGTTTTTTTTCTCTCCATTTATTTGGCGGTTTTAGTATTTTTAGCTTTTATTTTCCCTTTGTTTTTTCCCTCTACCGCACTGTCCCCTACTTGGAAAAATTACTTCTTTCCCAAAAAGGGACCCCTTTTTCGTGTTTTCTTTTTTTTTTTATATCCAAGCAAATTTTCTTCCCTTTTCTTTTTCAAGCATAGGTTTTAAAAAAAGTTTTTTTTTAGGGTTTGCCCCCCTTTTTTTTTCTATTGATAAATAGTTTTTTGAGTTTTTCCCTTTTTTATCCTTTGCTGTCTCTTTCGGGGTTGGGTTGCTTGTTTATGTTCTCCCCCTGGGGGTTGAAATACCAAATTATTGGTGGTGTTCTATGTTCACCCAAAACCCGGGTGGACTTTCCCCTCACCGGGAACCTATACCCAAGGTTTTCCTCCAGGGACAAAGCTGGGCCAATTTAATGATTTTAAGAAAAAGCTTTAAAAGTCCCCCTGTGTCCCGCGCGGCCGGGGGTGTGTGGGGTTGGGATGTGTGTGTGTGTGTGTGTGTGGGGCGTGGGGGTGCGTGCTGCGTGCGGGCGTGCGTGCGCGCGCGCGCGTCCACGTGCCCCCGGCGGGTTTTTTTTGAAGAGAGAAGAGGAAGAGGGAGAGAGAGAAAAGAGAGAGAGGAGGAGAGAGAGGGTGAAATTTTTAAAACACTCGTTGGGGAAATCACTTCAGCAATTTTACATGCAAAAAAATTCCGACCTCCCTCGTTCAAAACCCTTTTAAAAAAACAGGTTCGCATTTTTAAAAAGGCAAAACGGGAAAAGGGGGGAAAAAAAAGGCCCCCACAGGCAAAAAATCAAAAAACTCCGGTAAACATGGAGAGTGGCGGTGCTAAAGAGTAGGGTAAAAATGGAACAGGCGACTAAAACCTGCTCTGAAGTGCCCCGCCTTCGCTGTGTTTGAAAAATACTTTGGTTTGGGAGAAAATCCCAAAGGGGGAAGGGAAATGCATTTTGGCTGCCCTTTGGGGGTAAAAAACTAGCAAAGGGGGAAGGGGAGTGCAGTGCTGGGTGCTTGGGGGTTTGAAATAGCAAAGGGGGAAAGGGGATGCAAATGCGGCTTTCTTGGTGGTTAAACTGCAAAGGGGTTTTTGGGAGATGCGTGCTGGCTGGTTGGTGGGAGAAACTAGCAAAGGGGAAGGGAGATGCAGTGTGGCTGCTTGGTTTGGGAGAAACTAGCAAAGGGTAAGGTTTGATGCGTGCTGGGCTTGGTGTAAAAAACTAGGGAAAGGGGCAAGGTTTTTTGCAGTGCTGGCCCGCTTGGTGGGAGAAACCCAGCAAAGGGGCAAGGTAGATGCAGTGCCGGGGTGCTTTTGGTTTGAAACAGCAAAAGGGGGAAGGTTAAAGCGTGCTGGCTGCTTGGTGGTGAAACTAGCAAAAGGGGCAAGGTAGAAAGCAGTGTGGCTGCTTGGTGGTAGAAACTAGCAAAAGGGGCAAGGGGATGCAGTGTGGCTGTTGGGGGTAGAAAATAGCAAAGGGGGGAAGGTAGATGCAGTGCTGGCTGCTTGGGGGTAAAACTAGCAAAGGGGCAAGGTAGATGCGTGTTGGGTGCTTGGGTAGAAAATGCAAAAGGGGAAGGTGCAGTGCTGGCTGCTTGGTGGTAGAAATAGCAAAAAGGGGGAGGTGAGCAAATGCTGGCTGCTTGGGGGTAGAAACTACAAAGGGGGGGGAAGGGAGATGCAGTGCCCAGGGTGCTTTGGTGGTAAAACTAGCAAAAGGGGTAAGGTGCAGTGCCGGCTGCTTGGTGGTAAAACTAGCAAAGGGGTTAAATGGGAGTGCGGCTACTTGGTGGGAGAAACCCCCCAAAGGGGGAAGGTGCAGTGCGGTGCTTGGTGGTAGAAACTACAAAGGGGTAAGGTGCAGTGCTGGGGTGCTTTGGTGGTAAAAAAACTAGCAAAGGGGGGAAGGGGCAGTGCGGCTGCTTGGGGGTAGAAAAATAGCAAAAGGGGGAAGGTGCAGTGCTGGCTGCTTGGTGTAGAAAAATAGCAAAAGGGGGAAGGTGGGAGTGCTGGCTGCTTGGGGGGTTGAAACTAGCAAAGGGGCAAAGGGAGATGCAGGGGCTGGTGTTGGTGGTTAAAACTAGCAAAGGGGGGGAAGTAGATGCAGTGTGGCTGCTTGGGGGGAAGAAACTAAACAAAGGGGGTTTGGTTTCAGTGTGGCTGGCGGACCCCCTCTCGGGCATTGTGTATGGTTTGGGCGGACACACTCGGGGATTGTGTATGGTTTGGTCTACACCCTCTCGGGGATAGTGTATGGTTTGGGCAGGACACAACTCCCGGGCCCCTTGTTATGGTTTGGGGGGGGGGGGGGGCCCCATTCAGGGATAGTTTATGGGGTTTTTTCTGAACATCTAGGGATAGTGAAAGGTTTTTGGGCAGAAAACTCAGGGATAGTGTATGGTTTTTGGGCCCGAAAATTCAGATAGTGTTTTTGGTTTGGTAAACAAAATTTCAGGGATAGTGGGTTTGGGTTTTGGGCAGACCCATTCAGGCATTGGTTTTGGTTTGGTCGACACATCTCAGGCATAGTGGGATGGTTTGGTCAGACACATTCAGGCATAGTGGGTTTGGGTTTTGGTCAGAAAACATCCAGGCATAGTGTATGGGTTTTGGGCAACACCTCTCAGGCTTAATTTTATGGTTTGTGGGCCCAAAACCCGTGATGACGGTTTTTAAAAACCCGAAGTCACGGATATCAGCAACTCAAAGGGTTTTATGTGGAGATAACAAAATCGGATCCCTTTTCACGTATCTCTTAAATTCGAATTTAATTTGTTTTTTCCCTGTTCTCTTTCATGTCCTCTCTGTTCTTTCTCCAATGTTTTTTCCATGTTTCCCCTTTTTTGTCCCCCTCTGTTTTTGACTCCGAGTTACCTATGTTCCCCTAATGTTTTTCTGTTCTGGGCTCCCTTTTTTCCCAATTTTTCTTACATGTCCTCTCTGTTCTGACTCCCGGGTTTCCTATGTTCCCCTACTGTCTTCCCCTGTTCTGACTTTCCCATATACCTTTTGTTCTTACATGTCCTCTCTGTTCTACTCCCCCTGTTACCTATGTTCTCTACATGTTTTCTCTGTTCTGACGCCGATTTTTACCTATGTTCTCTTTCATGTCCTCTCTGTTCTGACCCGATTTTCCTATGTTTTTACATGTCCCTCCCCTGTTTTTTGGGCTCCGATGTTACCTATGTTCTCTACATGGGCCCTTTTCTGTTCTGACTCCGATGTTACCCATGTTCTCTACATGTTCTCTGTTTTCCCGCGTCCCCTTAACGTAAGGGGCACAAACCCAAAACACACACCAAAACCCCACACCCCACCCCACACACACCCCACACACCCACACAACACACACACTCACCCCACACCACACACACAAACCGTATTTAAACCCAAATTACTTTAAGGGAAACGACCTTTGCACACGTGCACACGCTGTAATCTGGGGGGCGGAAGAGGGAAAGGGGAGCAGAGGGAAAGGGCCCGAAACTCAACAATGAATGCAGCCCGTGGTTTAAAAATGCCGGAATCATCCTGAATGGATCCCAGGGGGCCTGAATTCGTGAAAGCGGCACTTCTAAATGACTCACTGCACACCCTCCCCAGAAGTCTCCCCCCGGAATGGTATGGGGCACAAAAGGGGACGTATGACGGGGAGTGATGATAAATCAAACCAAAAAACGCGTTTCGCATTTCCCGTACGTTTACCGTCTTTGCTGATTTCGTAGGCTTGTTGGCCTTCGCAGGGCTGGGAAGACAATATACTTCGATTCAAAAAACCCTTTTTTTTTTTTTCCCGGGGGCCCCGAATTTCCCAAAAAAGGGGATCCAGGCCCTTGATCCTGACAAAGGGTTTTGCGCTCTGCCCTCTACTCTTCCGGAAATTTCGTGTTCGTTCTTTTCTTCTGCTGTTGTTACTGTTACAAGGGTATACATATTGTGGTTAGGGTTTTTTCTATGTGGGAGAACTTTCTTCGTGAGTGCACAGTGATTTGTACCCTCTCTTGCATTATTGGGCAAAATTACCACTTTTATGATTAATTATTTTTCATGGAAAAGAAAAACTGTTAGTAAACAACTTTTCGACTCGGGTCTCAATTTCTTAGTGGGGCTTGCCCGAGTAAATGGAAAAAAGTAACACCCTACTTCATTTGGTCATGTTTTTCTGTTATACTACATATTCGATTTTTGTTCGAACGATTAAATTCAGAGAAAAAAAAAAAATCAAGCGCCTATGTTGTGGTTCATGCCTGCAAACTTCGAGTGTGTGAAAGCCATTTTTACAGGTAGATGCATTTTTTTTTGTAACACATATATGTGTTGACGTTGTCAACACCTTAAAAGTAGATGAAACTTTTAAACAATTTGATTTTAAATTTGGGCTATTCAAACAAAATATGTAATAAGAGTGTTAAGAGCGCGGGGGGCGGAAAATAAAAGCTCTAGTAACTCTACTTTGGATTCTCTCTTAGGGCACATAAAAACCGTATGGCGAAAGCTTGGCTGTGTCTGGAGGGGCACTGTCTTCATCTATCCGTGGGCAGGGGTGGTTGGGCCCTGTGGGGTGTGCTGGGCCCAGCTGGGGGGTGGTTTTTTTCGCCGGTGGGCTCTGCAGCCCATGAAATAGGGGCGGGTACACCCATGGGATGCTACTTTAAGGCTGTTATGAGCGCATCCTGTAGTCTGATTTACCTCTGTTCAGGAGCAGTTATGTCCCTTGAATCTTAATGGAGTGTCCTGCGCGTGCCTGTACCCATCGTCAACACAGCGCAGGCCTCCAAGGGTGGTACAGGACTGCTCTAAAGGCAGTGAAGACAGTGTTTTCTCTGGTCCTCCCCAGCACCTTCGGGTGTTTCTTTTTCTACACTACTGTCAGTACCACAGCTTTGCTGATTCCAGAGGGGTACAAATCTTCTGTTCCGTTTACAGAGCACACATAGTTGTTTTAGGGGCTTTTGTTAAACTTAAAAAAACAAACAATCAACAACCTGATAATTAGTAAAAAATTTCTTTCGTTTTGAACCAAAAACCGGGTATCTTGGTTTCGCGTGTCGGGTTCACAAGGTCTCGGTGTGGTGTGGTGTGTGTGTGTGTGTGTGTGTGTGGGTGTGTGTGTGTTGTGGTGTGTGTATGTGTGTGTTGTGTGGTGTTGTGGGGTTGTGTGTGTGTGTGGGGTGTTTGTGTGTGTTGTTGTGGGGTTTTGGTGTGTGGGGTGTGTGTGTGTTGTGTGTGGTGTGTGTGTGTGTGTGTGTGTGTGGTGTGGTGTGGTGTGGTGTGTGTGCGGGGCGTGTGTGGTGTGGTTTGGTGTGGTGTGGGTGTGTGTGCGTGTGTGTGTGTGTGGTGTGGGGGTTGGTGGTGGTGGTGGTGTGGTGGTGTTGGGGGTGGTGGTGGTGGTGTTGGTGTTGTGTGTGGTGTGGTGTGTGTGTGGTGTGTGTGGTTTTGTGTGTGTGGTGTGTGTGTGTTGTGGGTGTGTGTGTGTGTGTGTGTGTGTGTGTGTAGAAGATGGTGGATTTTACCAGCATCTGGCCCAATCAACTAGAGCCTTTTTCTGAGTGACTGAGGCGGAAGGAAATGGATGCTTTGGGGTAAAAAGGAAACCTTTAGTGTGTGTGTTGTGTGTGTTGTGGTGTGTGTGTGTGGTGGTGTTGTTTTGTGTGTGGTGTGTGTGTTTGTGTGTTGTGTGTGGGGTGTGTGTGTTTGTGTGTGTGTGTGGGGCACGTGCGTGTGCGCGGGGATGTTCGACGCATATCATTTTACGAAACACAGACCCCCTTGTGACGTGAAGAAGAAAGATAGCCACTAAGATAATATCCAAACTGTCACATGACTCAGGAAGACCTTTGAAATGACAGAAATATGCTTCAGGGTACACATACCGCAGAAAAGATGTCATGTTTATTATGATTTTTTCGTCACTTGTGCAGGAAAAAAATATGGCACTCAGCTTCACTCGGTAAATTGCAACCCTCGGGGGGAGGGGTGGTCCTTAAATTTCCTCCGTAAATTGCACCTCCAGCCACCACGGGGGAGACACATTACTGGTGACGCTTGAAAGTTGAAGCGCTTCATTCTAACTCGAAGAACAAAAACTGGGGATACAGCACGTCCTCAGACTGCGAAAAAAGTGCACGATGTGAGTAATTCTTCGGCCCTTGCCTCAGCGCCGACGACCTAAGTGCTCACAATGGTGAAATGTTTCTGACTTCGTTTGGCTTTTGTTTTGTTTTTTTTTTTTTTTTCGGTAAGAAATGGAGACTGTTTGAAAGCGTACTAACTTGTCTGTCTGCGTGGTTGTACAACCCCTCGTACAATATAAGCAATCAGTTTTACAGCTGGAGAGAGAGAGAGAGAGGAGAGAGAGAGAGAAGAGAGAGAGAGAGAGGGGAGAGAGAGAGAGGAGAGAGAGAGACAGACAGACAGACATACAACAGACAGACAAACGACAGACAGAGACAGAGACACAGTCTAGCCCAAATTACAGGCCCTAAAGAAGACCCAAAGCCTTAGTAATTTAGAATTCATCAATGCGCGATAACGGGTATTTACAGAGGGTATAGCTTGCAGACCTATATTCAATCCTTTATAGGGTGTGATAGAGAACAGATAGAGAGACCGATAACTGACTGATCGAATGATTGATTGATTGTCAAATTACGTCATACCAGCATCGTGTTTTGCCGCTCACATGCCAGCATACTTCCTTTATCCTAATTTCAGTTACCGCGACAGCCGGGGGATCGGAACGGGGCCATTCCCTTCCGCTAACAAAAATAATTCCTAATACATCACGCAACAGCTCATATTCTTTTTTCAAGTAAATCTATCACTCGTAGGGATGGAGTGAAACTCCTATGTGCCATTATCGCTTTCAAAATATTTCGATGCCAGAATGTTGTGAACTGAACTTGACTTTGGTCTTAGCGTGGTTACAAAACCAGGTAGTAAAAAACCTGTGGACTTTGGTCCAAACTTTACCCGCTGTTATTTTCTAACATTTTTTATCGGCAACTTTCTTTTTCCGAAAATTCCGCGAAACTACCGTTATTGTGTCTTTTTTGTACCCGTAGTTACCAAACGTTGACATCTGTCTGATCTATAAACCCACCCTGCGATGATGAAGCTGTCTCGCCATCTTTACCTTGCGAAGAGAAAGACAGACGGGCCCGCAGATACATTTTTAATCCAGCAGTTTCGTGCAAGCCCGTGGATAAAAAGTGACGAAAAGGGCGCCTGTGTTGTCATACAAAGGTTACAAAGAACAATAGCAGAAGCTTGCACATGTGACAGAACCGGTTTTCCTCAGGACAAGCAGGGAGTCTTTGACCCAAACCTACGCCTCGGCGGTCATAAAAAATTGAATGCTTAACCGATTGCCATCTCTCACACATGAAAACGGTGCCAGTGCCGTTGCTATTCGCATGGGTACTAAACGTCGACAATCAGGGGGAAAGACTTGCTCAAATGTATGGTCCCTTCGATCATAAAAAAAAAAATCAATGAAAGTCGCACATATGTGCTGCGTCCGTAGCAAACAACACTGGAAAATCGAGCGCTTGCAACAAATTTCCGTCATAATAAATAGCACGTGCTTTTTGCGTTCTTTCATATCTGTCCCCAGATCTTCGCCCAAAGGCGTTCAGCTTGCATATCAGCTGCAGTGTCCTACCATTTTATTCCCTCTTACCTACATTACGAAAAAAAAAAGAAGAAAAAAAGCACCATTACCACCCACCCCTAACAACCCTCCCCCCTTCCCCCCATCCCCGCACTCTGTAATTCTAATTTTCACACCACCATTACCACCACCCCCTTTACAACCTACCCCCCCCCCCCCATCCCCGCACTCTGTAATTCTGATTTTCACATCTATAACTACCCATGGTTTCTAACATTGAACACCACATATAACGTGGTGGCTGCCACAACTGCAACCAGCCCTGCCCTACCGATGAGTTCCACCAGGAGAGCAAACATCGACTCTAGATGGACGTAAAGAAAGGGTTCTGTTCACAATACACAACAAACGATTACCATTGCTCGGGTGAAATAATTTATACTGTTACAAAAAACTGTTCTTGATTAATGAATAAAAACACGGGAACTCAGGAACTTTCACAAAGAGAGGTGTTATAGCATAGGTTGTTTGGCAGGCTTCATTTTAGAACTGTCTTCTGTTCATGTGACAGTACTGTGCACCAAAATTTCCTTCTCTTTGCGGATGAAGCATTATATTGTCCAAATATATCTACGCTTTTTCTTCTTCTGAAGCTGCAAAAAAATATCCTTTGCGAGATTTGTTAAGTTATTAGCGTTTTAACGTTCTACTTCTTAATTATTTTTCATTCCGTCTCTCCTCTTCTCCATTATCCCCTCTCCGGCCCACTCCCCTCCTCCCCCGTCCCCCAACCTCCTTCTTCTAGGACCTTTAATTCCATATTAGGTCATTTTCATAGTGACTGAGGACTTGTGTACCCGTACAGTTTTCTTTCTTTCCCATTCTTTACTTGTTTTCACTTCTTGTTTTTTTTTCTTGTCTGAAAAAAAAAGAAACCCAAAAGCCGAGCTTGCAACTGTTTTTTTTTCTCTCCATTTATTTGGCGGTTCAGTATTTCAGCTTTTATTTTCATTGTTTACGTCTACCTGCACTCGTCGTACTTGGGAAACTTACTTTCATAACAACTGGGACCTTTATCGTGTTTTCTTTTGTTTTATATATCCAAGCAATTTCTCTTCCCTTTTCATCTTCAAGCATATTCAAAATAGTTCTTTTATAGGGATTGCCCATTATTTGCTATTTATAACTAGTTCTTGATGTTTCCTTTTCTATCCTTTGCTGATCTCTTTCGAGTTGGCTTGCTTTTGATGTTCTCCCCGTGGGGTTGAACATACCACATTAATTGGTGTGTTCTATTTTTACACAAACCATGGGTGGACTACCGTCACCGCAACCTATACCTAAGAGTTCACATCCGAGGGACGAAAGCTGTCAATGAATGATTAGCTTTTTTGCTTTAACGTCCTCTGTGTGCGCGCGCGCGCGCGTGTGTGTGTTTTGTGTATGTGTGTGTGTTTTGTGTGTGTGCGTGCGTGCGTGGGGTGCGTGCGTGCGTGCGTTTCGCGCGCGCGCGTCTGCACGTGGCCCACGGCGTGGGGTGTTAAGACGAGAGGGGAGAGAGAGAGAGAGAGAGAGAGAGAGAGAGAGAGAGAGAGAGAGAGGGTGAATTGTAAAACACTCGTTGGGAAGTCACTTCAGCTAATACACATGCAAATAATTCCGGACCTCCCTCGTTCAAAACCAGTTGAAAATAACAGGTTTTCTGCATTTAAAAGGCAAAACGGGAATGGCGGGTAGGCGACACAGGACAAAGAATCAAATCCCGGGAGTCATGGAGAGTGGCGGGGACATAAAAGAGTAGGCTAACTGGAACAGGCGACTCAGACCTGCTCTGAAGTGCCAGCATTCGCTGTGTTTGAAAACTAGCTTGGTGGTAGAAACTACAAAGGGTAAGGGATGCGTGCTGGCTGCTTTGGGGGTAGAAACTAGCAAAGGGCAAGGCAGAGCAGTGCTGGCTGCTTGGTGGTAGAAACTAGCAAAGGGGCAAGGTAGATGCAGTGCTGGCTGCTTGGTGGTAGAAACTAGCAAAGGGGGAAGGTAATCAGTGCTGGCTGCTTGGTGGTAGAAACTACAAAGGGGCAAGGTAGATGCGTGCTGGGTGCTTGGTGGTAGAAAAATAGCAAAGGGGTAAGGTAGAGCAGTGCGGCTGCTTGGTGGTAGAAACTAGCAAAGGGGCAAGGTAGATGCAGTGCTGGCTGCTTGGTGGTAGAAACTAGCAAAGGGCAAGGTAGATTTCAGTGCTGGGTGCTGGTGGTAGAAACTAGCAAAGGGGCAAGGTAGATGCAGTGCTGGCGCTTGGGTAGAAACTAGCAAAGGGGGAAGGTAGATGCAGTGCTGGCTGCTTGGGGGTAGAAACTAGCAAAGGGGCAAGGTAAGATGCAGTGCTGGCTGCTTGGTGGTAGAAACTGCAAGGGGCAAGGTAGAAACAGTGCTGGCTGCTTGGTGGTAGAAACTAGCAAAAGGGCAAGGTAGATTGCAGTGCTGGCTGCTTGGTGGTAGAAACTAGCAAAGGGGTAAAAGGGGCATGCTGCTTGCTTGGTGGTAGAAACTAGCAAAGGGGCAAGGG
>CM031595.1:135166502-135176502 GCA_018398815.1 Conus ventricosus | reverse complement strand
CAAGCCCTTTTCAGAACCAGAAATGGTCCACCTGGAGAAGAAGGAAGCGTGCGGATAATGATGATGTTTTGATCCACCAGCTGCAAAAGGCACCAGCACTCAGTCCTTTTCACATTGTAGACTGGCCACTGCAGACTACTCAGCCACCTCAACTGCCTCAAGATTGTCCTAACTGACGCATGTCCCTGTGGCACTGGATCCCAGACCCCCCAGAACACATCCTTCAGGACCTCCTTCTTTCGAGGTTCTCTGGCGTCAAACCTGGCCAGACGACGTGCGACTGCAGGTGCTCTTTTTGGACAACTGTCACGAACTGGAGAAGACTGTACAGTATGTCAAGGCAGCTGGAGTGCTGGTCTGATGCGGCCTGTCATATCGACCGCAGAAACAGACCTTGCATCCACTGTGGCCCGGTCTCAGAAGACGCAAAGTGATTAAATTTAAGGTTCACAAACACATTACACCCTCCCCCAACCTCTCCTTTATCCATCCTCCACTCCACTAAAAAGAGGGCGTACCTCAACAGTGCAAACATGCACCTCTTCCAATGTTTCCTCCCTCCGCACACATAATGAGCAGGCTCATGTGAATCCTACATGAGACCACTGACCCTCTCCACAACATCCACACGCACAAGCGCATCAAATGCTTGCATACAACAAGCTTGGAATCTTAAGTATCTATGATTTCGGTTGGCATACTTATTCAGAAAATGCGGGAGAAAACCATCTGAAGTACTTATTCTAAACCAAGAACAGGACACAATTTTAAAAAAAATCCGTTCTCTAATCCACCAAAACGTACAGCATTTAGTTCGTTTACATCGAAGATTGAAAAGGTTACAATCGGAAATAAAGGTAAATTAGAGACTGGATTTCTTCTTCTTCTTCTTTTTTCATAGTTGCTATCGCTTTCACGCGAAGGGGAGGGGAGGGGGGGGGGGGGGGGGGGGCGGCTATGCAGTTCACTGAATACTGTGAATTTTCTCGCGACCAGCAACAGGTGGCTTCATGTACCAATGGCGAGACAGCGTACAGTATTTGGCGACTCGCACAGCCTGTCACATGTTTTACATTACATATATACATTTAAAGGAACAAATAGTCAAATACGAAACCCAAAGACGATGTCTAAACAATCTATATTTACACTCAGCTTCTTTCCGTTCAAGAACCACAGAATCTTCAATACAAGGAGAACTGTTCTGGCAGAGGGGAAATATTTTTATAAACACAATATGTACCGCCACTATTTCATTCTACCCATATACTAAAATAGTAACTTACTATAGTGCATAAAATGATTTTTTTTAAAATTTTAATCTCGATCTTTCCTATCACTGGGCCTGCGTTTAACTTTTTCAACTACGTGCCTGCTGCGCGAATCCACACTAAACTGTGAATATAACCGCTGACGTCTGACCGGTGTTAACTGCTTCCCTGCTGTTTGCTCAGAAGACGCGAACACTGGCAGATCTAGCTGAAGCTATTTGGAGAACCCCGCGCAGATTTTTTTCATAGCTGGCCAGGCGAAATGGCTCGTGACTAGGTGATTTGTATGACGAAGTCAACGCCCTAGCCGTTGAGCGTGTGAATAGATGCACGCTCTTCGCCCCAACCTTCCCTTGGGAAATCCACAGCGCCTGTAAGCCTGACAGTTTTGCCAGGGACACAGCAGTCACAAAACGAACCCACAAACTCTCACAAAAGTGGGGGAAGGTTGGAGGAGGGGAGTGGGAGGGGGAAGGGAAGGGAGGGGGGTGGGGGGGGGGGGCGCTGGTGCTTACAGGCAAGGACATGTTGCGCAGTTTGATTCAGTTCAAAACTGTACACGATTGCGAGGGAGACGTGATAGAAATGTGCACAAAGACCCTACTCTGTATTGGAATTAGACTGAGATCATCCGAGTTCTTTTTGTGAAGCAACAAATATACCCTATGCAGTTTATTAGGGGTGAGTGTATGGGCGACTGTGCCATTTCATTGATTTTTCTTTTCTTTTTTTCTTCTTTTCTTTTTTCTGGTGTTAACCTTTCAGTTACTCCATCTTAATTGACAGTTCACCAAAATATGCCGACATATCTACCCCCAACCCTCTACTACACGTGTGGGAGTATCCATTTGCATGTACATATATATGCACGTGCGCGCGCGCGCGCATGCACGCACACACACACACACACACACACACACACACACACACACACACGCACACTATGGTAGTAGTGGCGCAGACCTTGTCAGCTAGGACTGAACACTGCGTCAGATTCATGTGGACGTGATGCATCGCCAAATCTCATTGATGAAACCAGACAGACAGACAGACAAACAGAGGTAGAGACACTTTGTTTTTCTTCTCTTTCTTTTTTTTAAATTTATTATCATTATTATTATTTTCATTTTTTATTTCTTTTTGTTTTTGTTTAGTGCAAGTTCTGTTCTCTCTGCTCACCATTCAGTGCTGAACTTCTCTACACAACTGACGCAGCGGGGAACAACTCTTGTTGCCCTGTAGGTTCGTCCACATTCTCCGAGTGCTCGGTGTACCACAGACAAGGTTCGTTCATTGTCTCCCCTTCACCCCACCCTCCTTCCCGCGCTTACCCCCCCCCTCCCTTCCAACAACCTCCCTCAAACAACTTCCCCTTCCCCATCCCCTCTCCTTCGTGCGTCCCTGAAAGACTATAACCCAGAACAGTACATTCCTGAAATCAGTGCTGGGAAGGGTGAGGGTTAAGGGCGTTGGGCAGGTGGGATGGAGAGGGTTATGATCTGGATCCCATTACGAAGTCCTGGGTGACCTTGTTTCCCCCGGGCCACCACTTTTCAAACGACGCAGTATCTAAACAAAACCTTTGTCGAAGTTCTGTATAAAAAACCTTTGGAAATCACTGAAGGCTAGAAGAAATAGGGAGGGAAGAAGAGGGGTGGGGAGAAGGAGGAGAGAGGGAGAGGCGATGGGGTGGAGGTGGAGAAATCGGGGTGAGTTATAGTCCGTAAGGCATGGGCGTTTTCGATATTATAATCATTAGGTGCAGTTCAATTGCCTCTGTCTCTCTCTCTTCCTCTGCCTGTCTGTCTGTCTGTCTGTCTGTCTGTCTGTCTGTCTCTCTCTCTCTCTCTCTCTATCTCTCTTTCTCTCTCTCTCTCACACACACACACACACACACACACACACACACACACACACACACACACACACACACCTTGCTCATCCCATGTTTCACAACCATATTGTACAATATGTTGTATTTTTAACCACTTGTTTCTAAGAAACAGAAGTTGACAGTATTGTTCAGAGATGACAATTTTGTCATGTTAGATGATAATGCATTTTGGCCCCACCACAAAACGGAAAATCACACTCAAACGTGTACTTAAAAAAAAGAAGAAAAGAATCTCCCCAAATATTTGTAATCATTGACCACCAGCACTGAAATTCTCCATCATACTTTTCTCTTTCCTGGCAGCCAATTATTCCCCTTTGCAAAATACAATGGCGTTGCTTTTATTCACGTTAATTTTCAAATAAAATTTAGGAGAATTTTTAATCCTGTGACAGTTTCCAGGAACAACATAATGTCATCTGCTCACAAACAATGAATAGTTTAGAATAAAAAGAAGGCAATATTTTCCATTTTCATTACTCCAGAAGCTAGTTCATGTATGAAAATAGAGAACAGTACATAGCCGCACACATCACCCTGTTTTACACCAGTTATACAGTCGATGAAATCCAAGTTTAGGATCGCATTAAACTCTGCATTTAATATCATTGAATGCACTTGTAATGTGCTTAAATCGTTCACATTTACACCTTTCTTTACTAAAACAGGACAAAGTTTGGTTTTGAGAGAGAGAGAGAGAGAGAGAGAGAGAGAGAGAGAGAGAGAGAGAGAGAGAGAGAGAGAGAGAGACTCGCGCACACACACACACACACACACACACACACACTCACACACACACACACATATACTACATACATACATATCCTATATCTATGTATATCTATCTATCTATCTCTATCTATCTATCTATCTATATCTATCTATCTATCTATCTATCTATCTATATATATATTGGAGACTATAAGCTTGCTGAAGGCTCATTTTGAGAAGCATTTATTTCCCCCCATCCACCCACTCGAGCACATACTGTTAGTTAGGCAGAATTATCTACCACTGCAGATATGAATGCTTATCTCCCCCTATTTCTTCAATCTAAGACATAAGAGCAAGCTTTGTTTATAATTGAATATTTCTTGCAGTCATTGCAACACTAAGCTGCTCTGTAAGTTGCTGGAATGGGGTGCTCAGTACTTATCCTTGGAATTTATTAGTTTTTGTTTATATATATATATAATATATATATATATATATATATATATATATATATATATATATATATATGTGTGTGTGTGTGTGTGTGTGCGTGTGTGTGTGTGTGTGTGTGTGTGTGTGTGTGTGTGAAGACACCCAGCCCTAACGTGGCATCCATAGTTGGCTGGACTAAAAAAAACAAACAAAAAAACCAACAACACATGACTCTACATCATTTCTGACCATCGTCATCATTATCTGCATCATTATTAACATCGATATCATCCAAATCAATAGCATATGCATCCCACACCACTGTTCTCTGTATCGTGCTTGCATGCATCGTCACAGATCTGCTGGGATGAAAGGCCGCTCAGTCTTCTGTCTCCACCGTTCCAGCACGCACAGTGATGATGAGTGACGGTCGTTAGACTCGCTAGGGTCAGTCTGTCGCCATGGGGTCTCGGTGACCTTTCTACCTCAGCAGATGTGCCAGCGATCGAGCGAGTGCGTGCTGTCTTTGTCTCGTGCGTCGAGTGTAGATGTAGATGGATGGGGATGGAAATGTGTGTGTGTGTGCGTGCGTGCGTGTGTGTGTGTGTGTGTGTGTGTGTGTGTGTGTGTGTGTGTGTGTGTGTGTGTGACACCCCCTTGTGTGAATGCACGCACTTGTGTTTTAGGCACGACATGGGTGGAGAAGTGGGTGTGGGTGTGAGGGGGGGGGGGGGAGACGATAGGGGAGGAGGAGGAAGAGCTGGTTGGAATGGTAAGGGTTGAATAGAGGAGGACAGGAGATGTTCTTCTCCTTATGACGTGATTTGTTCAGCTGACGACGTACTGCAAATACAGAACCGCAGCTGAGCCAGTCCAGTCACTGAGCAATACTCGACCTTTTATGATGTACCCCCCCCCCCCCCCCCATAAGCACACACCTCATCACCTCCTCACCTCCTCCTCCCTCCCGACATACTCTGAACCCCATCCCCACCCTTACATCCCGATCACCCCCTCCCCCACCCCTTCCCACAACAATGGGGAAAGCCATTCGACTCATGTCACTGACCATGACTTGACCCAAGCCAGTTTAGCCACCTCGCTCTTTCTCCCCCCCCCCCCCCCCCCCCCCTTTCTTCCCCCACCCCTTCTCGCGTGCGTCCTCACCCCGCTTTTTTTTTTTTTTTTTTTACATGCTTTTTAAGCAGTTATAAGTCAAACTTGACTGGACACCGAGTTTAGGCCAATATTGCTGTTGAGGAAAACGTTCCCCGACACAGTGGGGTGGTTGTGGTGGAATGGTAGGTGGGTAGAGGGCTTAAAGGGTATTGGGGAGCGAGAGCAAAGGGGGGTAAAATAAATTACATTCATTCTGTTACAGCCAGAAAATGCGCGCACAGAACTCGGTTATTTGTGGATAAACTTACATCGTTATTCAGCAGGCTTTGTCTGAGTGTGAAGCGAGTGAGCGCGTTTGACCGTCGATCCATTTTGAAAATAAGACACCTTTGTGAGCTATGAGATTTTTTGCTTTGTTGTTGCCGTCAACGTTACTGTTGCAGCTGTTGCTGTTTCTGTTACTGATGTTGTGTTGTTGTTGTTGTTGCCGCTGTTGCAGCTGCAGCTGTTGTTATTGTAATAATCGTGATTTGTACATGTATGCGAGAGCCATCCCTGTCCTGTCCTACACGATGTCACGTTAACATTGTGAGCACAAAGAGAGAGAGAGAGAGAGAGAGAGAGAGAGAGAGAGAGAGAGAGAAAGAGAGGTGGGCTGGAAAGGGTGGAAGAAAAGGGGTGGGCGAAGGGACGGAGAGATGGAGAGAGAAATGGTGCGAGTGAGGGAAAGAAAGAGAATGAGAGGGGGACGGGTGGCGGGAGAGATGGCGATGGGAGTGGATTGAAGAGAGAGAGGGAGGGGGAGAGAGAGAGGGGGGAGAGAGAGAGAGCGCGGGAGGGAGAGAGAGGGGGGGAAGAAAAGAAAGAGAGAGAGAGAGAGAAGAGAGAGAGAGAGAATTAAAACATACAGAGAAACAGACATGCATACAGACGAGAGGCAAACCAACAAAGCATGAATCTGAATAAGCTACGAAGTGTTGGACTCTGCAGGAAGGACCAACCGGCCACAATGAACAATGACACCGGCAGCTGAGGCCACCTGCCGCAAACACAAAGACTGGCCCAGTCATCCTATTGGACTACAGCGATACTCTGAGACCGAAATATGATAATGATGTTCATCTCTCCCATATCACACACACACACACACACGTACACACAAACACGCACACACACATGCACACTCGTACTCGTAGGAGTTAAATCATGGCTTTTAAGCCTTATCCTGCTATAGGGAGACATTGAACTCAATCCTGGTCCGTCCACCAAAGTAAAATATCCATGCGGAGTTTGCAATTTGAGAGTCACATGGAAACATAAAGCAGTTGCCTGTGACGTCTGCAATACATGGTATCACACTAAATGTATGTTAATGAATTCAGCAGTTTATGAAGCATTATGCAATAGTGATATATCTTGGACTTGTTTTACCTGCGGGTTTCCAAACTTTAGTTCGAGACTTTTTGAAGATTCTATTGAAGACTGCAGCTCAGAAAGCAACCGTTTTGACCCTATCTCACCAGATCGATCCCCAAAAGAAAACTTGAAATGTTGTCCTAAGTTTGCATCCACCCCTGATTCTAAAACTGATAAAATCCCAAATCATAAAGTGCAACTGAACCCCAAATCATTAAGAGAAAAAGATAAACTTAAATGCATAGTCGTAAATTTTCAATCTCTTATCAAGAAAAAGGAAGAACTCGGTAATTTAGTCACCGAAAAAAACATTGATGTTGTAATTGGAACAGAAACTTGGCTAGAAAGTGGAACATCCAGCAGTGAACTTCTAATGGAGGATTTTGATATTTATAGAAAGGACAGACTTGGAAAAAGAGGTGGGGGAGTCTTGATTGCCATTAGGAAGAACTTAGCTAGTGAGTTTTTATATCAAGGCAAAAATAGTGAAAGTTTATTTTGTAGGATTAATTTTAAGAATAAGAGACCTGTCATTGTTGGATCAGTTTACAGACCTCCAGACTCAGATGAAAATGTATGTTCGTCTATCTGCAGAGACATTTCTAACATTGTTTTGACCAATAGGAAGGCAATATTATGGATTGGTGGAGACTTTAACTTACCAGATATTGATTGGGGTGAAGATGCCATACTTGGTAATCAATACAGTAAAAATATTAATACTCAGTTTTTTGATACCACCAAAGACCTTGGATTAGTGCAGTCAGTTGAAGCACCAACTCGTGGTAAGGCATTCCTGGATTTATTTTTTACCAATTGTCCAGGCGCTTTAGGCAATCAGGAATTAATTGCAGGCCTGGGTGATCATGACATAATTCTCTTAGAGAGCAACTTTCAACCCTTTCGAAGAAAACCCCCTAAACGTACCATCAGACTCTGGAACCAAGCAGATTTACCAAAATTGCGCAGGGATACTCATGATTTCAGTCATTCTTTTTTGAGGTCCCATAGTGTTAAAGATAATGTCAGTGACCTTTGGAAGTGTATAAAAACTAACTTGGAATTTATTATGGATGACAACATACCTACTAAACTAACTTCAAGCAAGAACCACCAGCCATGGATTACTACAAAAACTAAACGTTTGTTGAGAAGGAAACATCGTTTCTTTAAGAAATTAAAACTACATCCTAATTCAGAAAGATTACTGGTTAGGTATAAACATATTAAGAGAAGGTGTCAGAGAGAATGTAGGCTTGCTCACTCCAATTATGTTAATTCGATGATTTCAAAAGGGTGATCATCAAAACAAGAAATTATGGTCTTACATAAGGAGTAAGAGACAGGACAACATTGGGATTCCAGACCTGAGAAACAACCAGAATAACCTAATACAGGACCCTGAAGGGAAAGCAAACTTACTAAACAAGCAGTTTTGTTCAGTTTTCTCAAATCCCAAACCTTTAATTAACGTTAGACAAAAGGATGATGACAAACTCCTGAAATGCAAAACATCAAAGTAAACAAAGCAGGAGTATTTAAGTTACTGACCAACATCAATGAAAACAAGCTACTGGTCCCGATGGCGTTCCTGGCAAGCTCTTAAAATTATGTGCCAATGAATTGAGTGAGGTATACCAACTACTTTACCATGCTTCACTGGACCAGGGAGTAATACCTGATGAGTGGCGAGATGCGAGCATTGTTCCCTTATTCAAAAAGGGTGACAAAACAAAAGCAGAGAACTATAGACCTGTATCTCTTACATCCATATCAGCTAAACTACTTGAATACATAATATATAGTAGCATAATGGACCATCTTGACAAATATGACTTCTTAAATAACGCCCAGCATGGTTTTAGACAGCGAAGGAGTTGTGAGACTCAACTTATAACAACTCTCAATGATTTTGATAACTGTCTTAACAACAGACAGCAAATAGATGCAATTTTATTAGACTTTTGTAAAGCCTTTTATAAGGTTGACCATGAGGGCCTGCTGCTTAAAATTAGAATACATCGGCATTGGCGGTTCTTTGCTAAAATGGGCTAGATCATTCCTCGTTGGGAGAACGCAGAAAGTTGTTGTGGAAGGGTCGACATCCCATTGTAAACCAGTCTTGTCAGGTGTACCACAGGGAACTGTTCTGGGGCCCTTGTTTTTCTTAATTTATATAAATGACATAAGTAGAAATCTCTCTCCTGGAACTACTATAAGGCTTTTTGCAGATGACAGCTTAGTATATAGAACAATCAGAAGCAAGAATGATACACGCATTCTACAAGAAGATCTAAACGCTTTACAAGAGTGGGAAAGAACTTGGAAAATGGAATTTCATCCCCAAAGTGCCAAGTGTTGCGTATATGTAACAAACGCTCACCAATTAGATCAGATTATTCTATCCATAATACTATTCTTAAAGAAACTAATGCTGCAAAATATTTAGGCGTGATTATAGATAGTCGTCTCAAATGGAAAGAACATTACAATTTAGTATGTAAGAAAGCAAATAACATCTTAGCTTTCTTATACAGGAATATCAATGACTGCCCCCAAAAGGTTAAAGACGACTGCTACAAAACACTGGTTAGACCAGTACTGGAATATGGTTGCTCAGTTTGGGATCCTTACCATCTAAAGGACATTGATAACCTCGAAAATATTCAGAAGAGAGCAGCACGGTTCGTAACAGGGAACCACATCAGAGAAAAGGGAATACTAGGAAGAACATGAGAGAGAGATTAGAATGGCAACCCTTAGAAGAGAGAAGAGCTTTTATCAAACTTAACATCTTCTTCAAAGGCAGAGCTAAAGTAATTGATATTCCAATGGAACAACTAGTATTGAATAAAAGTAGCACCAGGAGTGGCGGTCAATGTTATACCATACCTGCATCAAATATTGACAGCCACTTACATTCTTTTTATCCCAGTTCTGTACGGCTGTGGAACTCACTGCCGGGTGCCATCAAGATTGCCACAAATGCAATCTCATTTAAAAAACAAATTGATTCGACAGTTTTGAGATCTGCATATTGACGATTTTCTATTTTTTACTTCCCCAGATATTTTACTATTACCTGGGCCTGAATTTGGCCATTGCTTTTAACTTCTTGAATATCGAGTGCGACCCCTTGTTGCCAAATTTGCTC
>CM031595.1:135139002-135151502 GCA_018398815.1 Conus ventricosus | reverse complement strand
GTTTTTTTTCCCCGGGCCCAAAATTTGTGTGGTTTTTTTTCAAACTTTTTTTAAATTGCTAGTTTTGGGGTTTTTTAAAATCTTACCTTTGTGTTATTTTTTCAAAAAAAAAAAAAAAGCAAGGGAAATTGACAAATTTTTTTGTTTTTGGTGTTTTTTTTTTTTTTTTTAAAGTGGGGGGTTTTAAAATAGGGGTTTCCCAAATTTTAAAATTTAATTCTTTTTTTTTTTTTTGGGAAAAACAGGGTTTTTTGGGTTTTGGCAAATGTTTGTTTAATGTATGTTTTTAAAAAATTTTTTTAAAATTTTTTTTCGTTTTAAAATTGACAAAAGAGGATTTTCCTAAATTTTTTGGGGACCCCCAAATATGATTTTTTTTTTAATAAAGGGCCTTGGGTTAAAATTTTTTAACAATTATTTGTGTTTAGTCTTTAAAATTAAGGGAAGGGTTTTTTTTAACAAAATTTCCTTGCATAAAAAATTTTTTAACCTGTTTTTTAAAAATCCCCTTTTTTGTTTTTTTCACAACTTTTTTAAAAAATCAGCATGTCTTAAGGGGGGGGGGGGGGGGGGGGTAAACCCGGGTTTTAAAAAAAAGGGGGGTTTAAAAGACATTTCCCGGGTTTTTTGTTAATTTTTTTTTTAAAAAACAAAATTTTAATTGAGAAGACCCCAAAAATAAAAAAAAGGGGGAAAATTAAAAATTAAAGGGAAAAAAAATAATGTTTTTTTTGGGGGGGGGTGGGGGGGGGGTGGGGGGGGTTTTTTTCCAAAAGGGATTTTAATTTTAAAAAAAAGTTTTAGGAATTAAACTTTTGCCTTTTTCCCTTTTTAAAATTTTTTTTTAACCCGGGGTTTGTTTTTTAAAATCATTTGAAAATTTTTAAAACATAAAGTGTTTGGTTTTTTTTTTCCCCCTTTTTCTCTCCTTTTCCTTTCTTTTTCCCCCCTTTCCCCCCTCCCCCTTTTCCCCGCCAGGGGGGTTTTTCCAGTGTACACCTAAAATACCTTTTTTAAAGGGGGCCAAATTTCTTTTTTCCCCAGCCAGCAGTTGGGGGGGGGGAAAAAGCCCTTTTTTTAATTTAGAATTTTTTTTATTTCTTTTTTTTTCTCTTCTTCATAAAAAAACCTTTTTTTCCTGGGTTTTTCTTTTTTTTTTTTAAAAGGGGGTGAATATTTTTTGGGTGAAAATCTCTCTTCTCTCTTTCTTATTTTTTTTTTTTTTTTTTTTTTTTTTAATAATTTGTTTTGTTCATTGAACCCCCCAAGGGGGGGTTTGAACCTTCGGTTTTTGTTTGTTTTTTTTTTTTTTTTTTCTTTCAAATGGTTTTTTTTTTTTAAAGGGGCTTTTTCAACTTAAAAAATTTTTTAAACCTTCCCAAACCCCAAAAAAAAAGGGAACAAAAACCCGGGAGAATCAACGAAAAATTGGGGTTGATTAGGAAAAGAAAACTTTGAAAAAAATTTTTCCCCTTGTTGGGGACGAAAGGAAATTTTAAAAAAAAAATTATGTATTTCTCTTTTTTGGGGAAAGGGCCCCTTTTTTGGAAAAAAAAGTGTTAATTTGGTTGGGTTTTGTTTGTGTTTAGGAGCTAT
Source organism: Conus ventricosus (assembly GCA_018398815.1). NCBI lineage: Eukaryota > Metazoa > Mollusca > Gastropoda > Neogastropoda > Conidae > Conus > Conus ventricosus. The sequence continues at coordinate 135,149,906 of CM031595.1, read as the reverse complement.
GCAAAAACATTTTTAATTTTGGCATACAAAAAATTTTTTTTTCCCCCCTTTTTTTTTTTTTGGGGCCCAAATTAAAAACCCCGGCTTTAATTTTTATTTTTTTTTAAAAATTTAAAAATTTTTTTAAATTTTTTTTTTAAATTCTTCCTTTTTGGGGGTTTTGTTTTTCTTCTTCTCGGGGTGGGGGGCTTCATCTGGGGCCCCCCCCAAAAAACTCTATCCTTTTTTTTTGGGACTTCTTTCTGCGGGGTTTTTTTAAAAAAGGGGGGGGGGTTTTTTTTTTGGGGGGACTTTTTTGGGGTCCCCCTTCGTTTTCCCCCCCCCCCCTTTTTTTTTTCCCCCCCCCCCTCTCTCTCTCGTTCGCTTTTTTTGGCCTCCCCTTTCCCTTTTTTTTTTTCCCCCTCTGGGCCCCTTTTCTCTTTTTCTCCTTCATCCTCCCTTTGTTTTTCTTCCTCCTTTTTCCCCTTTTTCCCCATTTCGGGCCTCCTTTTGCCCCCCCTCCCTGGCTCCCCCTTTTTTTTCAGGGGGTTTCCCTCCCACTTACTTTTTTTCCCCCCCCCCTTTTCCTTTTTTGCTCTTTTCGTTTCCTTTCCCCTCTCTTCCCCCATTTCCTTTTTGTTCCTTTTCCCCTCATCTCCCATTTTTTTTTTTCCCTCCTTTTCCCTTTCCTCTTTTTTTCATTTTTTCCCTTTTTTTTTTCCCCCCTTGGTTTTTTTTTTTCCCCTTTTCCTTTTCTTCTCCCTTTTTTTTTTTTTTTTTTTTTTTTTTTTTTTTTTTCGTTTAAATTGGGGTTTTTCCCCTTTGGGGGGGGCCCCGGGGCTTTTTTTTTCTTTTCCCCCCAAAATTTCCCTTTTTTGGGGAAACCCTAAAGTGGCTCTGCCCTTTTCCCCGGAAAAAAAATTCCCCAGAACCCCCAGAGATGGGAGCCAAAAGGCCCCGTAATTGAAGAGTTAACCTTTTGGGGGAAAACCGAAAAGGAAAAAAACCCAATTCCCGGGGGGGGGGAACAAAAAAAGGAAACAAACTTTATGGTAAAAAGTTTTTTCTTCCGCGGGTTTGCCCCGTAAAGGGGGTTTTTTTTTTTTTTGGTGGGGGGGCCTTTTTTCGTCCTTTTTTGGCTGTTTTTCTTTTTTTTAACCCGGTTTCTCTTTTTTTTCTTTTTTTTTTTTTTTTTTGTCTTGGCTTTTTCTTTTTTTTCGCTTTTTTTCCGGGTTTTTTGCTCCCTTTTTCTTTTTCCTCCCTCTCCCTTCTTTCTCCCTCCTCCCCTCTCTCTGCCGGGGGGTTTTTCTCGTCTCCCCCCTCCTTGGCCTTTTCTCTCCAAAAAACCTTCCCCCCCCCCTTAAATGGGCCTCTTTTTTTTTGGGTTTTTCTTTCTTTGTTTCTTTCTTTCCCCCTTGCCCTCTCTCTCCTGTTTTTTTCCCCTTTTTTTTTTCGGGGGCCTGTTTTCTCCTCTCCTCCTTCTCTCCCCCTCCTCTTTCCTCTCTCTCTCTCTCCCTCTCTCTCTCCCCCACACCCACCCACCCCCCCCTTTTTTACAGTGTGTACCAACCCCCCCAATTGGGTGCCTTTGTTTTTCAGTGTTGTTGTTTTTTTATTTGACAAAGGGTTTTTTGTCCTTGGATTATGAGATAATTTTATCATCCAACCCACAAAAAACACACAGAAAAACATTTAAAATAAAAGAAAAAAATTTTTTAAAAAAAAGGGAAAAAAAGTTAACGGTTTCACTTTTTGCGGGGAAGGTTAAAAATAAAATTTAAAAATTTCCCTTCTGTTTTTTTTTTTTTGGTTTGATTTTTTCAAACTGGGGTTATTTAAACTTTAATTTTTTTTAAAAAAATTTTTTTAAAAAGGGTTTTTTTGGGAAAAAAAGAAAAGGAAAAAAAAATTTTCTTGGGGGGTTTTTTTAGGAACTAAAGCAAAAGGGTTATAAGTTTAATTTTTTGCAATTTAAAAAAGGTTTTAAATTTTTTAAAGGGTCGTTAAAAAAGTTTTTTTTTTAAATCTCGAAAAGGGGGGAAATTTAAATTTTTAAATTTTTGCTTTTTTGTTTTCCCCTCTTTTTCCCCGTCCTTTTTTGTTTTAAAAATTTTTTCTTTTTGGTTGGTTTAAAGGGTGTTTTTTTTTAAAAATTTTTTAAAAAAAGAAAAAAATAATAAAAAAGGGGTTAATTGGGGACCGGGATATTAGGAATTTTTTTTTTAATTGTTAAATTTTGGGTTTAAAGGGGTTTTTTTTTAGTAAGAAATTTTTTTCTTTCAAAGGGGTTTTACCCCCCGGCGCGGAAGGTTTTGTTTGTCAAGGAAGGGTAACAAAGGCAAAATGCTGGGGAAGGGCTTTTTTTTTTCCAAGGGCCTTAAAAAATTTTTGGGTATTTGTAACATTTTCTCTTTTTCCCAAAACTTTCCCGATCCTTTTTTTGTTAAAATTTTTAAATTCTCCTCCTCCCTTCTCTCTCTCTCCTCCTCCCTCCCCCCTTGTTTGGTTTCGGGTGGGGGAAACCTTTTTTGTTTTATGGGAAAATTGGTGTTAAGCCCCCCCCCAAAAATTTCAAAATTTTGAAAAAAAAAACCCCCAAGGGCCGCCCAAAAATTTTCCTTTTTTTTTTTTTGAAAAAAAAACGCCCTAAAAAATTTTTTAAATTTTTTTTTGCCTTTGAAAGTTTTTTTTGGGGTTTTTTTTTAAAGATCCCCTAAAAAGGGGAAAGGGGGAAAACTTTTTTTCCCTTAAACCCCAAAACGGAGGGGAAGAGGCCCCACAACAGCATGGCATTTTTAGACAATTGGTTTCCATTTTAATAAAAAAGGGTGATTCTGGGGGTTGGGAAAAAGGGGGAAATTTTTTGAAAAGGTTTTGGGTTTTGGGGTTTGGAAAAAACAAACGGGATCATTTTGAGAGGGGGGAAAAAGGGGGAAAAAAAAAAAAAAGGGAAAAAAAAAATTTAATTTTTTAAAAGAAAAAAGGGGAAAAAAACATGGAATTTTTTCAAAAAATGTTTTAAAGTTTTTCACAGCGGATTTTTTGAAGAAAGGAGAAGGGGCCCAATTTAGCAAAAAGGGGGGGATAAGAAAAAGTTGGAGGCCGGTGGGGATTTCTTATAATTTAAATTCTAAAAAAAAGGGGCGGTTTCAAATCCAAAAAAGGAAAAAGGGAAACCCCTTGCCCTTTTTTTGAAAGGGCTGTATAAAAAAAGTCATTTCGGCTGAAAAGCGCCTTGCCAACATACCCAGAAAAAGAGGTTCCCCAAAATTTGGGGGTATGCCGCCCGATTTTGGGGGAATTTCCCCAGCCCCTTGAAGGAGGGGGATTAGGGCCCAAAACAGAAGAGTTTTTAATTAAAAGCGTTTGGGGGGGGAAAAAAAGAAAATGGGAAATAAGCCAATGCGTAAATTTAGGGGATTAGAAGATTTAAACTCCCTAATTTCTTTTAATTTTTAAAAAAATTTTTTAAAATTTTTGTAAAATTGGAGGGATTTGTTTTCCCCAAAAAAAAAAAATTTTAAAAGGGGCTTATAAAATTTAAAAGTCTGGGAAAAAAACCCCCTTCGGGTTTTAGAATTGGAAAAGGGGGGAGATTTGGCAAAGTTTGACCTTTTTTGGGACTGGTTTTAACTGTGTGCGGGGGAAAAGGCAGCGGGGGCAAAATGGAAAAAAACCCAAACTGATTCCGTCTGTGAAGATGTTACCAAAGTGAAAAAATTCTCGAAAAAAAATTTTTCCGGGCATCCCCCTTTTAAGGCAATTTCCTTCTTTCTTTTTTCCCAAAGGCGGGTGGGGAATTTTTGGGGGAAATTCAAAACAAAAAGGGAAACAACAAAAAAAGGGGGCGAAGGAAAAAAAAGGGGGGTTTTTTTCGCGTGTGGGAATGGGGAAGTTCAAACAGACCCGTTTTCCCGTTTTGTGACAAAGCCTGATCAACATATGGGGCGAAATTTCCCCATGAGGCAAACAAATTTCCCGCTGTCGTTTTCCCCGTAATTTTGTACCCTTTGGACAGAGACTTACAGAGGGGTGATGTTTTGAAGGGGTTTGCAGTGAAGCACAAGTTTTCCCAAACCGCCATTTCCATTCACCCCCGTGAAAACAATTGCCATTTGGGAAGCGATGGTCACGGTTTTGGGGTCGGCCAGCTTGCAGCTTTCTTTGGGCTGACATTCGCTTCAAGCCCCCATTTACGTCAGCCTCAGGAACTTTGCAGAAAGCCAAAATGGCCCAAAAATTTGTGTCGGTGACAATGGCAGACAGACTTTGGGACAGCTAGAGCGAGTTGGTTGAAAGAAAATTTATTTGAGACAACCACGGAACTTGCAGAAAGGGGGTCGCTGCACCTGTGCCCGAAAAAAAAAAAGACCGGTAAAGAAAGGATCTTTTATCTTGAAGAAACAAACAACAGTTCTGAGGACAAAAGTGCTTCCCCTTCCCCTGAAAAAGAAAGCCGATTTACAAGAAAGGGCCCGGGGGAAAAGATGAACATTTGTTTTCCCAAACCCTTTCAAGAATCATCTCATCCTGAGAAAATGCCAGGGAAAAAAAGCAATTTCAGCTTTTAAAGGAGAAGAGCCTACTCTCCGGAACGGGTGGGAACATTAAAGATTTCTTCGCAACATGCTGAGAAAGAGTTAAGTTCCTTGAAGATGTGTGGAAAATTGTGGTCAAATTTTTTTTTTTTGGGCAAATTACTGCCTTTTCAAACAATCTCTCCCATTTTTACTACAACCCAAAAAATGTTTTGTGTTGTGAGAAAAGAGTGGATTGGATTTTGGTGATCCCGGGGTGTTTTAGCTGGGGAAATGTGACAAATGTAAATTTATGGCAAGTATAGGAACATTGAAGGAGGGTAAAGAGGGGAGGGGGGGATGCAATTAAGAAGTAAAAGGGAAACCCCTTTCTGGCATCTTCAATAGAGCTTTTTTGGGAACCCATTTTGCAGTTATACTTTCCCTTTTAACACCTGCTTTTTTTTTTATTTAAAACCTTTTTCCCTTTGCATGCATGTTTTATTTTGGTTTTTTAATTCGCAGCTGCTTAGACAAAATTCAAAAAGGGTTTTTTCCCCCTAAATGTCTTTTAATCATGTTTTTTTGTTTCAATTTTAAAACTGTTAATGGTTTTGTTTATTTTTCAGATAGAATCAAAACCTTTTGGTAGTTTTTATGAGTTTTTTTCTGTTTTTTTTCTTCTGTAAAATTCGTCAAGTTTTAAGAAGAGAAATGCGGGGTTATAATGTTTCACCTTGGGAAATCTTTTTTTTGCTTGGTGTCCAATGTGGAATGCCCAGCTGGGAACCTTTTGTGGTTACTTTAACATGAATGTCCCCTCCTTTTGTTCACCATTGGGAAATCTTTTTTGGTCTTAGGTGTCCAAGTGAATGCCCCTGGGAACCCTTTTTTTGGTTTCCTTGAACATGATGGCCCCCCCTTTTTTTCCCCTTGGGAAATCTTTTGGCCTATGGTGTCCCCAAAGGGGGAATGCCCAGTGGGGAACCCCTTTTTTATGGTTTTATTGAAACAAAGTCCCCTCCTTTTGTTCACATGGGAAATCTTTTGTGCCTAGGTGTCCCAAAGGGAAGCCAAGCTGGGAAAACCATTTGATGGTTTCATTGAACATCAATGTCCCCTCCTTTTGTTCACCTTGGGAAAATTTTTTGTGCAAGGTGCCCAAGGGAATGCCCAGTGGGAACCCTTTTTATGGTTTCATTGAACATGAATGCCCTCCTTTTGTTACCATTGGGGGAAACTTTTTGTGCCTAAGGTGTCCCAAGGGAATCCCAGCTGGAACCCCCTTTTGAAGTTTCATTGAACCAATGTCCTCCTTTTTTTTTTTTTTTTTTTTTTTTTTTGATGGGGGGGGGGAGGGGGAGCTATAGATACAAAAAATATTGGTTTTGTTTTGCCCGCCCTAAAACAGGAATACGTGCGATTTTGTTTTTTTTTGGGGGGACACTTTCATTTGGCGGTGGGGTGGGGTAAATCTCCGGAACTACTAACGTTTTCTTTTTTACGTTTTTTTGGGTTTGATAACCCCCCAAAAAGCGGATTCTAGGGTTTTTTTTTTTTTCCCTTTTAAATCCTTTTAGATTTAATTTTTTGGGTAAAAAAAGGGCCTTTTTTGTCCTTTGGGGTTGGTTCATTTCCTTTTCTTTACCGAAGTCTTTCGGGCCGAGTCGAGTCCTTTTTGACTGTTCAGTTCATGCGTTCTTTTTATTCAAAGCCCTGTTTTTTCACTGTGAGCATTTCCTTTTTTTTTAAAAGACCGTCGATACCCGTTGTTGCATGGGGGGGAAAAAACTTAAAATTGTTGAGGGGGCTGTTTTGACTTTTGAATTCTTAAATTTGATTCGTCTGAAAGCTTAAATTGCACAAAAAAAACTGCCCAGTGGGGGAAGTCACCTTTCAGGACAAGTGGTTACAAGAGAGGGGTTTTAAAAGGGGTCTACAAGTGGGAAAGACTTACAGCTGTATGTAGCGAAAACCAAACTAAAAAACGGGGGGAGTTTGACAAGACAATGATTTTGCTCTCTTAGGGGAAAACCACTGTTTAATGTTTAAGAGGAGCCGGAAACCTCCAGAGGCTAAAGGCCCAAGTCTTGGGATGATGCAATCTCTTTATTGTTGGATATTCATGAAGGGGTTGGGGAGCGCTTTTTTAATGCGTGCTTTTAAAGGTTTATTTTTAAAAAATTTTAAAGGGCTTTTTAAACGGAAAACTCTCCTTGTTGAGGAGCCGTAAGTTTACCAAACAAAATTTCTTAAAAAATATCTTAACCGGGGCTTAAGCAGTTACTTTTGCTCCCCCACAACAAAAAAAAAAAATATTTTCCATGTGTTTTCCCTGTGAATTATTGTCTACCAACAAGAGAAAGCGAAGCCATCAAACAAAAGAGGCGTGGTCATCAAAAAAAAAAGAAAAATGACCCCTCCTGTTGTTTTGGAAGGTTTTGACCAAACCCGTTTCCCTCAGACCTCTTTGAGAAAAGTGAATTATTATTTATCTAAAAATTGTGTTGGCCCGAATAGGATTTGTTATGACAATTTGTGTTATTTTGTAACATTTTTTGTCCTGTTTTGGCTTTCTGTGTGTAAAATTGGCAGCCCCTTTGTTTTTTGTTATCCCTGAAAAGGGATGTCTCTGATCAGACTTTTATCCGTGTGAAATTCAGGGAAGTTTGTTTTAGTCGAAGAATTTTTTTTATCACGTTTTCCCCCTCTTATAGAAGAGTAAAATAATTTTAGTTGAAAGGGTGTTTGTGGTAAAAAAAATTAGAATTTTTCCAATTGTTTTACTGTTTTGATGCTTTTAGATTGCTGAATTTTTTTAGTCCTTTCAAGGGCCTTTTTTGACTCAGGCCCAAATACCTGGGAACCCCGACAAAAAGAAACATACAGTTTCAAGTGTGTTCCGAAGTTCAAGGCCCAGGCGTATTCGTGTGGCATTTGGGGGAGTATCGGTCTGCACTAGTGACACGCTAGTTTTAAAAACCCCGGTTTATGTTATTTGATTAATGTGCCCCTTTGGGACATGTCTGCCTAAGAATTTTATGTTTCCCTTTAAAAAGAAAAAGACACCCCTAAGTGCTCTGATTGGTGTCATGTGCGCGGAAGCCTTTTTTTTGTGCGTGGGGTGAACCCCCATCCCCTCTCTCTCTCTTCTCTCTCTTCTCTCCTCTCTTCTCTCCTTTCTCTCTCTCCTCTCCTTCTTATGTGCAGGTGAAGAAAAAAAACATTATTAGGGGGGTTTTAAAGAAGGGTTATTTCCCCTTGTCTTCAAAATCAAAAAACCCAAATGAAAAAATGAAACATTTTGGCTCATTTCATATATACAAAGGGGAAGTTTGTAAAAAAGGGGCATTAAAAATGCTTTTGTTCGCAAACGGTATAAAATAATAAAAAATTACTCCAAAATTTAAAAAAAAAATAAATGTGAAAAAACCCAGTGGGAGTGTTTTAAAAAACCTCAGGGGCCCAACGTGTTTTAATGGAGATAAAGTGTAGCTTCAATGCACCCGCCTAAGAGCAAGGACAAAAGGTTTGCGAAAGTCCTCGAGATGCTGTTTGCCGAGAGATGCAGTTTGCCCCCCCCCCCCCCCCCCCCCCCCCCCCCCCCCCCCCCCCCCCCCCCCCCCCCCCCCCCCCCCCCCCCCCCCCCCCCTCCCCCAAAAACCCCCCCCCCCCAAACCCCCCCCCCCCCCCCCTGGGCCCCAACCAAACAAACCTTTTGGGCAGCGCCCAGTTTTCCTTTTCTAGACAATTTACCGCAAAGGGCCTTTGGGCGACCCATTCCGATTTAAAGACAAAATTGGGGGGAAAAAAAGTTCAAAGGGGTTTACCCGTGACCTAGACATACCCGTTACAAACCGGGTCCTCCCCGCCCCCTTGAATGGGAAATCACTCCACGATGAAATGGCCCCCCCAAAAACTTTAGGCCCGGGGTACCCAAATTCCCTAGGAGTACCCGGGGAAAAAACGTGCCTCGGGGGGCCCGGGCCCGAAAGTGAGGAGGAAAAAAGGCATTTTTAAAAAGGGTGCCCGGGGCGGCCCGGCCAAGACAAATGGAAAAACATGGGGTTTTCCTTGGCTTTCCCTGAAAAGGGGACCCTTCAACAACGTCAGGAAAAAAAAATGCAAAAGCAAGAGGAGGCCCACAATAAAAAACGAACCTATAAATTGGGAAGGGGGGGGGGAAAAGGGGAGGTAAGCCGGTTTTAAAATCCAAAAGGGGAAAGGGGTGAACCTGGTGTTGGGGGGCCTTGAACCCAAAAAACAATTTCAAAAATAAAAAAAAAAACCCCCAATTTCCCCCCGTTACATTCTTTTCCCCCCATTTACCCCTTTTTTATCCTTTTGGGGATAAATTGGAGCCCATGCTTTTACAAGCCAAAAAAAGAGACGCGGGGCCCCCAAAAGGTCTGGGCCGGCCTAAAATTGGCGGACAAGCCCCTCAGGTCGAAGAACCTAAATTGGGGAAATAAAAATCTTTTTTATTCTTGGGGGGGGAAAAAAAAAAAAGAAAATTTTGGGGGGGGGGGGGGGGGGGGGGGGGGGGGGGGTAAAAAGTGGCCCAAAAAGGATTTTTTTTGTGGAAAACCCTTGAACAAGTTCAAGTTGAAAAAACAGGTGGGGTTTTGGGGGGGGGGGGGGGGGGGGGGGGGGGGGGGGGGTGTTTTTTTTTTTGGGGGGGGGGGGGGGGGGGGGGGGGGGGGGGGGGGGGGGGGGGGGGGGGGGGGTTTTTGGGGGGGGGGGGGGGGGGGGTTTTTTTTGGGGGGGGGGGGGGGGGGGGGGGGGGGGGGGGGGGGGGGGGTGGGGGGGGGGGGGGGGGGGGGGGGGGGGGGGGGGGGGGGGGGGGGGGGGGGGGGGGGGGGGCCCCCTTTAAAAATTTTTCTTTTTTGGCACCCCTTTTTTATCTTTTTAGGTTTTTTGGGGATTTTTCCATTTCTGAAAAACCCCCATTTATGGTTTTAACCTGGGGGAAATTAAAAAGAAAGGAAAGTCGAAAATAGCGGGTTCTGGGTTTGTTTTCCCTTTTTTATAGGCGGGCCCCAGGCCCATTTTGATTTTTTTTAAAAAAACTTTTTTTTTGGCTTTTTAATCCACCCTGAGGGAGAAAACCATTTTTTTGGCCCTTGTTTAAAATGAAAAAACATATCACGTTCAATGGGAATGGGTAAAAATCAGTCAAGGGTTTTAAAATTTTTATTTAAAACCCTAAATAAATTTAAAGACGGGGAAATTTTCACTAGATGAAATCAAACCCAGAAAAGGGGTTTTTCCCCATGGGGTGGGTTTGGTGTTTGTGTTGTGGCGGCGCTTTTTGGTCTTCCGGCTGGCGTTTTTTTACCCGGGGAGCATACTAGGTGTTTTTGGGGGGAATTGTGGGGGCCCGCGGTTTTGGAAAGTGCGCCTATTTTTGCACGCCCAATTTTTCTTGTGTTTTGCTTTTATGTTCTTTTGATTAAGGGGAATTTAAAAAACCCAGGACTTTTAAGGAAAACACGAAAAAAATCACTTTTTGTTTGGGGAAAAAAAACACGGGAAGTAACCTGAGACTGTTTAAACAGAAAAAACGCAAAAAACCCCGGCCCCGACCGGTTGCTGGCGACCCCGGGGTAAACCATGGGGGGCTTTGAGGATTAACGGGGTTTTTGTGGGGGACCCAAAAGTCTGTCAACGCCTCAAAAACCCAATTTCCCCATCGAGACCTTTTTCCCAATGCCGGAAAAAGGAGTTTTACCCTGGGGCCCCTTTGTGGAAAATGGAATCACGCCGACGAAAAAAAAGTTGTGAAAATGTACAACAAATGCCAAAGGTTAAATATGCACTGAAATTTGTTCAAAGGGCAAACGTCTGGTATGGGTACAACAGAGCAAAAAAAAATATTCAAAAAAGGGGTTTTTTACAATCTTTAGGGTTGCGGTGACTTTTTTAACCCAAAAAATTACACAAAAGTTTACGCGCAAATCATTTGGGGCTAACCCTTTGGGCAAAAGAAAGGCGTTAAAAAAAAACATGTTAGTCAAACATAAGAAAATAAAAAATTTGAAGGGAAAAAAATTTGTTAAACCAAGGGCGAGCTTTTTGAACGAGGCTGGGTTTTCACCTCCCGGCAACCATTATTTTCTCATTGGGGTTTTTGAAACACTTCTTTACCCAACAGTTTGCTTTTGAATTTTTAGCCTTATGAACCACTATAGACCACCGCAAGATTCCGGGGCAAACCCGGGGAGGCTTTTTTAAAAAAAGGGTCCTTTTGGAAAGGGGGGAAAAAAAAAGAAGGGTTTGCTTCCCCTTAGACCCGTTCAAACAGTTAATTTAACGCCCTTTTTGCGAGAACCAGGCCCCCGACCCCGGATTTCCCCGGCTGGCGGGGTCAACATTTCCCAAATGGGGGCCCCCCCCCCGGGCTTTTGA
>CM031595.1:135036502-135124002 GCA_018398815.1 Conus ventricosus | reverse complement strand
TGCACTATTTGCAGTCTCTATAACTATGTGTCTGTACGTGAATATGTGCTTCTGTATGTGAGTTAGGCTTTTTGGCGATTTTAAGTGCTACACGTGCAGATATTAAGATGGCAGTTTTCATTAGAGTGGTGAATTAAGTCCGATACTGTTAAAATGGATGGATCAGTCTCGTAGTACGTAGAGCAGTGCATGTCCACTGTAGGACAAGACTGTGACAACACATCATTCAAGGTCCAATCATCCTCGATTAACAAACGATTTATCAGGGGGTTGGCATTTTCAGAATGTGATATGAGATGACTAGAGCGTGAAAATCCCCCCCCCCCCCCCCCACCCTACCCCCCGCCCCCTTTTTTGTTTTTGTTTTTGTTTTTTTGTTTTGTTTTCGAGTTCATGAATGTTTATTGTCATTTCCAGGAATGTTGCACTAAAATATAAAAAAAACTTTGTATGTAATGTGACAATACTGGATGTTTGGGTGCAATGTTCAAATTTGAATGAAAACGTAATACTGCCTACTGGCTGTGCTTCAGTGTATTGCCAGTTGATTCCTCTCTCTCTCTCTCTCTCTCTCTCTCTTCTCTCTCTCTCTCTCTCTCTCTCTCTCACACACACACACACACACACACACACACACACACACACACACACACACACGCACACACACACTTACTCTGATTATGGATTATTGCCACATTCTTATCTGTACTGGTGCAAGTTTGCTGTTTCAGAAACGACCACATTCAGAGTATTCAGTTCAGACTGTAACTGAGAGAAAAGAGTATAGTCATATACTTTGTTTGAGGGTTAATTTTGGATATTAACGTTTGATTATTCAGGTTTTCACATTTCAAAGTACCGTGTTATTAATCGGTAGGCCTATCACCCCTCTATGTTTCATATAATGGTGTACGTTCAGTCTTAATCATTTAAAAGCAGCAACAATTATGGCGCAACATTTTGCCCACAAGAGTCCATCAGTTCCTTGTCATATGTAACTCACTGGCAAACAGAACAACGCAGCTGCTACATTTTGCATAGGATTTTTCAGTTGCATCCAATCTGAATTTTGACGAGAGGATTCACTAAATAATTATTTGGTTTTGATTCAGGGCAATTATCATGTCTGTGTAGTACTGTTTTTAGCTTGCGCACAGCCATTAATTCATAAGTAATCCAATTAAAACATACGAAACAAACAATTTTAAAATGTTGTCGTCAAAATTAAGGTTCGATAACTGGTGCAAATATTATCTCACAAAAACGAATGGACAGAACATCAAATGTAAATGAAACCAGTAATAAACATATGATGACATATAAATAATAAAACATCATAGAAGGCATCCAAGTTTTTGACCTCGAGTTTTATGCAACAATGGTCTGTATTCTCAATGAAGATACCAGATTTGAGGATCGTTAAGCTTATATGCTTTTGACTGGAAGAATATTTGGGGTAATTCAGGTCAACAATAAAAAAAAAAAAAAAAACGAAATAAATTGTGTGCATAACACTTGCAGAAGTTTTTTTTTTTAAAGAAAATTTTGCTATATCAGCATCTTTAAACAATTTACACAAGAACATCACAAGAACGTCACAAATACAATGATTTAGAAGCACAAAAAAAGTTCCATCAGAAAAAAAAAATCAGTCAATAGTGATGCAGGCAAATCAGCTTACTGAATATATTTAAAAGAACAAAATCTGTTCATTAGAAGATAAAAATTGACCCTCTGGATCTATTTCAAACAGTAGTCTATACAAAATGACTCATATGACAATTTTTCCAGCGGAAAGGGAAGGCTTAGAAGGGATGAGATAGTTAATGGGGTGGGTTGGCGGTGTGGTGAATGTAGGTTAACCCCATTATGAGGATTTTCTTCTTCTCTTCTTTCGTTAAGTGTCCACCTTCATCAAGCTGAAGATTCGGACACTACAAGAGATAGAGATCAAGAGACAGGAAGGGGTATACAGAAAAACTATGTAAAAGATGCACTATGTAAACGATGATGTGAAATAGAATGAAGAATCACTGTTTATATATTGGGTCGGGTATTGAAGATTTTGGTTTGTTTCGTTAAAAACGGGGGGGTCAAAAACGCGCACAGCGTGAGCTTTCATTTCTGCTGAAGTGGAAGGGCACCATACTAAGCGAGAAAATGGAGGATGAGAATACGATCTACAGATATGGAAAATAAGGAGAACTGTCTTGCAGGTATAAAACTTTGTAATGCGACGAAAATGCAGCATCTCTGGATGAAAATGAACATCAGTTTTATGTTTAGGGACCTTGTCTTTAGATCTTACTTTCGAATTAGAATTGGCTCGGCTTTCCCGGCTTTACTTCCGCGCATGTTTCCTTATGGTGTATATCAATTATAGGCAGACCTAGCCCATTCAAGTTACGGGAGATTAAAAGCTGCACTGACTTGAAAAAAAGGTTAATTTACTGTTGGTACCTACTTTTAGTGATAGAAAAGGGACTTTATGAACGGCTGGTGGTAGCTGGAGAACGCATTGATTAACACAGGCTTAAATTCTAGATTTTTCTGAATGACAGTTTCGGTTTGAATTATTCTTGACGTTATTTTTCAATTTATTTCACTCTTAATTTTTGTTGAGCAGGCATGATCCTCATCCCAAATTTGGATGCCATAATATTAATGGTCATGTTGAACTTGCTCACAGTCACAGTTGCCTCATACAGTTGATGATTTTGTAAAGCATGGCCACCTTGCCACATTTTGGATGAATGATTGAGTTTTACGTCCTCACTTGTCCTAAGAGCGAATGCTGTGGAGACATAGAAGTCAACCATTCATCCCAAAATGTGGCAAAAAGGTGGCCATGCTTTACAAAATCATCAACAGTATGAGGCAACTGTGGGCAAGTCCAACCTCACCATTGATATTATGGCATCCAGGATGCCATCCCTGTCAACTGCCGACGAATCCAATTAAAAAAATACAGGAAAGACCCATTTCTTATCGTCATTTTCAGAGACTTGAAGGAGCTGCCACAAACAGCTGTGGCAGCTATAATCCTTGACTTTCAGTTCAAAGGTGCCACACACATCTGTAACTTAGGCCTAAACAAACTTTTACAGTAGGGAGTGTAGGTCGTCTCCCTCCTCATCCTCACCTTAACAAGTTTTTTTGGGTGTCCATTCCTGTGTTAGAGATAGTCCTTTAACTTAGGGAAAAAAGTGAACAGCAGTAGGTTGGTGATAAAACACACTTACAGAAGGCTGATATTTGAATTCTCACTTTATAAAGTCTTTTTTGTTTCCTGTTCTGGTGTGAGTTCAAGCTAATGATAAACTTGTGACAAATCTAGTTTGCACAATGTTTTACCACCAGCAACCTCACTCAGGATGTCTCCAAGACCGAGAATAGGGTACTGATCTACATCACATAATCTGTTGATGGTGCCTAAATAGTCTGTACACATTCTGAGAGATCCACCTGGTTTGATGACAGGTATACAGGGGACGCGCACTCTTGAGTGAATGACTTTTTCCGTGTCTTCTTCTACAAGTTTCTTTAGCGCTGCCTCACATTGATTGCAAAAGGAACTGGTCTTGCTTTTAAAATATTGGTGAATTCTTACAAACATGCAGAGAAACTCGTGTGTCTTCTCATGTACCAAGTTCTTTCTCAAACAGTTTGGTATACTGCTTGATGATGTCTACTTTTATACATGCAATCTTGAAAATTGTCTTCCAGGGTAAAGCAAATTTTTCATGATGTCTCAGCCCAATAGTGAAGGCCCTTCAGCATCTACAACTCTCACCATGCAAACACCTGTCTCTTCTCCTATTTTTATTTTCATAATGCTTCCTCCATATCCTTTGAGAATCACTGATACTGGTTTTAGTGTGTCAAAGGAGTCAAGTGCTTTGAGAAAATCTGTTTTATTATCAGTGTCCCCTGAACTACCTTTATCAATTTTCATTGTGATGGGAATGTCTTGTATATCTATTGTCACCTTGTAATTATTAGGTGAGTGAATTGCACTGGAAGTGGTGTGTACTTCGTACAGTGTATGTGTAGCAATGTCTTTTTCTTCCTCATCTTCAGGCATTTAGGTATCATCTTGCAGGTGAGCATCTGTTGCATGTACTTTTCTATGTTGCTCATCTGTTTGTTTTTTGAAGCAGACTCCAATTGACCTGGCTTTCTGTACTAGTGACACAGTGTTTTCATATGTTTGCATGTTGTTGCATTGTGTTGAGAACGTCCACATCTGTCGCACTTGACTTGTTTTTGTTGTGGTGGTAAGTGAAGCTTTTCCTTGATTCATTTTTACTTGTTTGTATTTTGTTGACTGGCGGAGCAGGTTGATTTTCATTTTCTATGTATTTTGCTTCTATGTCTGCAGTTTCATCAACAATTGCTATTTTTTGATATTTTTCAAAAGTTTTGTCTTCTGATAACAATTTTTTCTCGATTGACTGATTATTATTTTTTTCACAAGTGTGGAAGATGCTGGAGGGAGGGAAGAGGCAAGGCCAAAAGTTCTCATATTTGAAGTTCTGATTTTTTTTAAAAGCTGGGGGGAGAAGGAAGGGTGGGAAATTCAGCTTCCAAAGTTTTGTAGGTGATAGTAAGATGGAGTAGATTTTCCAGTTTCTTGTGAAAATGGAGTTGGACTCTCATCTTCCAAATTTTTACGAAAAGCTCGGGCGGACTGTACCATAATTAATATGCCATCTAGATATTTTTTATTCAAAAAAGCAAAATTGGGCAATCAGAGGCTGTCTGACTCGTCTCACCAGAATGTCAGGAGACAATGTTATCACTTGTGTGTTGTCACTTTAGTGTGGCACCCATTGACTCATCATAGAATCAAGAGAGAAGAAAAAGACATCAAAGATTTGTATGTTGAGCTTCCATGTGAGAACAGCAGAACAGAACTATTGTTTTTATTTGTTTTTGATTTCTTGAAAAAAATATCAGAGGTGTACATGATCATAGGTATCAGTGATTATGTGAGCTTAAAGGTTTGTGATTTGGTTAAATATCTTCACTTTATAGTTTAATGCACTAAAGCAAACTGTTATGACTATAGTTTTGTTGTGTACTTTGATCTAACATGATTTTGAAGACCATAACAGCTCTTCTGTTGATTTTTGTTGGATTTTGTGCACAGCACTCTGTGATTTCAGGGTGCTATCTATCTTGAGTTTTCAAATTGTTTCAGCTTTGTCATGACAGGGGCTTTCTGGTGACACAGGAAGAGTTGGACCAGAACTTGTTCCAGTTTAAGGCAACATATGGCGAAAAGCCAAGGTAAAGCTCGCCTCCACAAAGGTAGCAACTGAACATCCTGCAATTATTGTTGTAACCATTACAGCTCCATCATCGCAGCTTTCTTTAACATGAAGTTTATGTCATCAGTACAACCATCAAAATCAGTGCCTCATTAGTACAGTAGGTATCTGTTGAATTTCTTATTGCAAATAAGTGCAACAGCTGGATCTTCAGGTGTTTCCCTCTATGAACATGTACAACCTGTTAATGAAGAAGCTCTGAGTGCAAATACTATCACGTATGTGAAAGAAGCTGTTGGAGAGACGGACAATATTTTGGAAAATTAAAGACAAACATCTTTAAGAAACAGTTCACATCAGCCTGTCAGTCCTACACAGCAACTCCCATAATAGGAAAGGCTTGACATTCTGTAACATATTGTGCTGAATTTCACTGACTTCACTGGTTCTGTAACTGGAACACAGAGCATTAGAGCGATTATGAACAGGTCCTCCTGCGGGGCCATGGAGAAAAGAGCAGATACTGCACTCATACTTGCGCTAGGGGTTAGCGAGTCATTCAGTTTCAAATCCTGCCTGAAAGCTCTAGGGAACAATTACAGCAGCACAGTTACACATATCTATAAGCACACAAATGCACACACACACACACACACACTGGATATAAGACTGATTCATATTCCAAGAAGGTGTACTTGACTGACTGTGGGGGAATACAGCAGACACTGGCACACAGCTGGGTGTGCTAACAAGAGGGTCTCCCCAAAAGCAGTGAGTAATATAGCAGACACTAATCACAACTGACTGTGCCTCCTTGAAAGCAACGGGGAACAAACCAGACACTGCACACAACTGCCCTGCAAACATGGCATCCTTGAAACCAGTGGGGTACATAGCAGACACTGCACACAGCTGAATGTGCTGTCAGGACCCTTCTGACAGCCATGGGAAAGAGTGTAGGCACTGAGCATAGCTGGGTCTACCCATACATAGATAGGGCGTCCTTGACTACAATAGGGAACAGCAGACAATGTACACAACTGGGTCTATACTTCGCAGGGTTTCCTTGACAGGAATGGAAAATAACACAATGCACACAAATGGGTATGTATTCGCGGGCGTTCCTTGACAGCAGTGGCAAACTGATCAAAATCTGAACACAGCTAGATTCTATACTCATAGGGCCTTCTTGACAATGGGGAGAGGGGGGTAAGAAGCAGATGCTGTTCATAACTGCGTCTGCTGACAACTGCAACAGCACCTCCTTGGCGAAAGTAGGGAACATTGCAGACACTGCACACAAGTGGGTCTTTTAATTAAAGAGTCTTACTGCACTCAGGTGGGTCTTTTAATTAAGAGCCTTCTTGAAAACAGTTAGGGACGCAGCAGCCTGCGCTTGCAGCTTGGTCTACTGACACTTGGACACTAACGGGGAGCATAGCAGTGCACACAGTTGGGTTTACTGAATACACTGTAACACGGCCTTAACAGCAGAGGGGGGAAAGCAATCTGAACACAACTGGGTCTACTGAAAGAGTCTCTGTAACAACAATGGGAAACATAGACACTGGACACACACAGGGCATTGTGTGATTGATTACCGAAGGCCCAGGTGAAAGAGAACATAGAATGCTGCACAGAAATTAAGAGAATGAACAACACAATTATTCATATTTGGGCCTCGGAAAATAATCCCTACCTCAAGAAGAAAAAGCTGAGAATCTTTGGAATTCATGTTACAAGAAAGCCATAATTGAATACAAGCATCGGACACGCATGACTTGCACCTCAGGTATTGATAATTTCATACTTTTACATAATGCCACCTTGTATCTGGGCTACAGTGTGAAAAAGTCTGTTCTGTTTACATAATGCCACCTTGTATCTGGGCTACAGTGTGAAAAAGTCTGTTCTGTTTACATAATGCCACCTTGTATCTGGGCTACAGTGTGAAAAAGTCTGTTCTGTGCATATTTTGCCTGTGGCAAGTCTCATGAGGAAACCCAACACCTAAACTAACAGAATGGACTCTGTTAAGGTTCTGTTCTGTGTGCTCTGCAATTACTACAGTTTTCAGGGTTCTCTCCAGGTATCAGATTGATTTCTGTTTCATTTGCCTTTTAGGTCATTTGTTTATGTGAATGTGTTGTGTGTGTGTGTGTGTGTGTGTGTGTGTGTGTGTGTGTGTGTGTGTGTGTGTGTTCTCTTTATGAAAATTTCATGGAAACAACAATTGTAGGATGGGCGTGGAGTCACATTTGAGTTGGCATTGAAATGTTTACTTGTATTTATATTTACTGCCAAATGAACATGTATTTTTTTTAGTCATTAGTGTATATTTGAGTTCACAGTGAGGGCCGGCCCAGAAGAAAAGACCTGCTTGTTCTAGTGGCTCACAATGATGACCCCACAGGTAAGAACAGCTTTGTTTTCCATGTGTGATTTTTATTCTTGTGTATTATTATCCCTGTGTAATTGTTGTTATCAACCAAATTCTGTGTGAGAGAGAGCATGCATGTTTTGTTGTGGTTGTTATCATGTGTAGATGATTTTGAGATTGACTGATTTGTTATCAGAGAGATGCTAGCACAGTTAAAGCTCTGTGTTGAAATAAAATAGGCACAAAGAAATATATGTTCATGCATATGTATGTTCCTGCAGCATAAACAGGACATGTCAATATGATTCAGAATTTGTGTTTGCAGATGTCCTTTTGTGTCACAATACATGTGTTTACAGGTATGTAGTACCTGTTACTGCGATGTCTTGTATTCCAGTGTATGCATCCAAAGCAGGCCTTACCCTTTTTTGACCTGTATGTCAGGAAAGGAAGTATTGATTAGACCCACATCAGATTTCAAGTAAACATTTTGTATGTTGAGAACTGTAGCGTATATCTGTCCTCCCATTTACTTAGTGGTATGACTCAGCTGTTGCAATGGAAGCTGGAGTTGGGGATGATGAGGGGGGTGGGGTTGGGATGGTGGTGCAAGCACAATACCTTTTACTGCTGTGGTGTTTTGCCAACCCTTAATCTTGTCTATTGTAGAAACCAGACATTGTCAATGCCAGGTTGCAGCGCTGAGAACAGAATTATTTCAATCTAAGTCAATCTACCCCTGCCTCAGATGACTCCTCCCTTCCAAAACCTACAGGCATCCCTCCCTTCCCCTGTACTCGCCCTTCTGTGCCTAGTTGGTGGACATGAATCTTTTTGAGGACTTCAAGAAAAACTTTGAATAATCTCATTTCTGATTTAGTGTCATACCGTTTATAATCCATTTAATTTGCAAAACAAAAAAGATTGCCCAGAGGGGATGGAAGTCTGAAAGATTTTTCTTTTTATTATTACATACCCATATCATTGAAAAAAAGAAAGTTCCATATACAGTAACATCCTTTGATTGGTATTCATCTTGTACACCATTCATGCTCCAATAAAGTAAGGAAAACCCCCCAGCAATTCTGTATAACTGACTGAAGCAATAATTGCTTGGAATGTATTAAATGATTAAGGATTTCAAGAAATGATCCTTCGTTACACAGTTCCACTGTAACCTGTGTGAAGTAATATCTTGAAATATGGAAGACATTGTATGTGTGTTTGCATATGTGTGTGCATTTTGATGTGTGTTCAAATGAGTCCGTGCCTGTGTGTTTATGCAAGTGAGTTTGAGCATGTAATTTCAGACCAGATGTTTCTTCTTCCCTGATTTGTTCTTGCATATTCTTCATAAAGAACCTCATTCAGGCCCAGTGTCATTTCATGAAATTCCTGGATACACATTTTCACAGTAATGTATTTGGAATGATGCCTTGAGATGTTAAAGACATTCTGTGTTTGTGTGTATGTGCAAGAGTAAGAATATGTGCGCCTGTGTGCACATGCATGTGTGTGTGTGTGTCTGTCTGTATATGCATATGTGTGAGTGTTTGTGTGTGTGTGTAATTTCAGACCAGATGTTCGTGTTCTTCCCTGATGATCCAAAGGTGGGAATGAAGACTATCAAGGCCTATTGTCAGCACATGCAACAGGACAACGTATTGCGAGCCATCATTGTTGTTCAGATTGGAATGACACCTTCAGCAAAGCAGGTAAAAGTGCTGAGAGCTTGTAAGGCACATGAATTAATAATATATTACAAATGACAAAATGATGAGGATACCTATGAGTGAGCGTGTGTGTATGTGTGTGGTGTTTATTTGTGTAGTGTGTGTCTGTATGTGTTAGTGCGAGTGTTCTGTCCTGACAAGGCATATGATTATTAACCCTTTCCCTGCTAGAGGGCATCAGTGACATCTTGTGTCTTTCCACAGAGATTCAAAAATGAGTAAACAAATTGAACTGTAGGTAACGCTGCCAAAATTAAAAAGTTTTTGAGGAATTTCCATTACTTAGAAATTATATTTGAAATCCTGAATTTATTGAAAAAAAATCCAGAAATTTAAAATTTGTTTTAAAATGTGTGGTTTGAGCAGTTATAATTCTTTGTTAAGTAAGGATGATAAAGTTTTATGGAATACAGCCCAAATGATGTTATGTGGATGTTTGGAAGTATATGTATGGACAATGCACTTTCTTTTTAAATGCTACATTTGTCAGCTGAAACATAAGGGGGTTAGATATCCTTTTGGTCAAAAGCTGAACTGCCCCTTCTTCACACAAACTCACCCCCCCCCCCCCCCCATCCTCTGGTTCCCAAATTTTGACTGTAGAAGGCTGGTAGTTATGAGTAGAGACTTGCACAAGACAAATTGCAGAAAGAACAGAAGGGGAGCACTTTTTACCATACCGATGCAGCAGTGAAAAAAAAAGGGATATATTTTTCTTTGAATATTGCAGTGCCAGACAGATTACATGCTTATATATTTCTGGCCATAAACATGTTAATGAAAATGCTGAGCTGGTTCTAACATTTTTAGACTTGTTCCAAAATAAACAGATGGTGAATATGTGGGGCCCTTTACTTTTGCTACACAGTATTTTTGTTTCGTTTTGTTTTTTTGCTGTCCCATCTGCGCCACCTCAGAGGCTGTGCACCCACGCCGCTCATTCCGACACCCCGTCCACAGCCACAGCCCGGTCGGCCCCGCCACTGCCCGGCACCGGCAATCTACAGGGAGCAGTCAGTGTCAAGTCGTCAAGAGGCAACCCACAGGAGGAGACACTGCACTGCTGCCGAGTCACTTCGATGGTGTTCAGTGGTGCCTGTTCTGATCTAACATACGCAGGACACCACCTACTAAGCCCCTGCTGACAACAATAATTGCTTAGTTGCGGAGCCGGTGTGAATGAGCTCTCCCTCCGGAGGGCACCACCATGTCCATCCAACAACAGCCCCATGGACTGGCCGATACTGGTGACCCCGACAGAACCAAACCAAGGCCACAGACATGGAGAGGATATCAAAATTGAGGTCACCATGGGAGCAGGGCATGAAGGGCCACAGAATTTGAGACTTTTTTTTTGGTTGTTGCTGATAAATGAGAATGAGAATGATTAAGATGATGCTACGGATTTCCATTTTGGTCTGAGACTAGATGACAGGGCTGTACTCTACGCTTCCTTTCATAATATATCCCGGCATCAACCAGGCCTGAGAGATACAGGCACCTGCAGTGTTGGTCAGGAAATTTGAGCAGCACTCTCAGAAACGCATCCATTAAGTGGATGAAACTCGACTGTGTGGTCCCAGTCTTCCCAACTGAGTCCACAGCAAGCTCAACTCTGGGTAGGAGCCGGTCAGGGCAGAAAAACCCACATGACTCTGATGGGATTCGAACCCACGACCTTCCAGCAGGGAGTCCGCGATGCTAACCATTTTGCCATGGCGGCTGCTGCTACACAATATTGGATCTGCAAATGTAGTTTGGGCTGAATGGAAGCAGTATTTCGATTGAAAATGTGTGGAAAATGACCAGTCATTATTATGACCTAAAAAAGATAAGTTGAAAGATGAAATGAATCAGAACGGGGAACAAAACAAAATAGTTATGATCAGGTGCAGAGTCATATGCATGCCATGTCTGGCTGGCTGTAAGTGTGCACATCAAACAACAGGAATATATGAATATATAACTTACTGTTTAATTAATGTTGGATGGTTATTGAAGAATCGCTAATACTTCTGGAAAACTATCACTAACAAACATCAATAGGCCATCACATCATCATAAATGTTTTTGTTTCATATGTCTGTAGGCTCTTGTGGATCTGGCTCCTAAGTATAGCCTGGAACAGTTCCTCGAAAGTGAACTATTAGTCAACATTACGGAACACACGGTAAGGAAGTGTTTATTTCTATGATAGAAAATTGAAGAGTTTCAGTACGATCTTTTTTCTTAATACGACATGCAGGTTCTTTGTGCATATGTGTGTGTGTGTCTGTACCACACCAGTGGCGTTACCCCCACACCGCTCATTCTGGCCCCCATCCAAATTCATATCCTGGCTTGTCCTGTCACAGCCCTGGCACCGGCCAGAGCACACTGAGAGTCAATGTCAAGTCGTGTAGAGGCAAGCCACCGGGGGAGACACTGCATTGCTGCCTAATCACTTTGGTGGTGTTCATCCCGTCCTTATAACTCACCACATCAAGCCTCATCCCGTTGTCATGCAATCCAGAAGAGTTATCAGTCTTGAGTTGTCATGAGCTCACCCAGCAAGACAGTCTTTGCACTGCAGCTGAGTCACCTTGGTAATGTTCACTGGTGCCTGTTCTAACTCTGTATTCGTGGCGCCAGATTAGAAGCCTTCCGCTGATGATGATAAAAGCATAGGTACTTAGATTCATAAAGTCAAAGTTGGGTAAATTTCTCGGGTGAGGCAAAGTTCAGTTCAGTTTAATTCAGAACATTCAGAACTCCAGTGGTTCCCATTGCTGACAGTGAAGGATTTAATTTTCATACTTTAATGTCCTTTTCATCCCATCTCTCATTCCCCTCTTCCCATCCCCACCCTGTGAAATCATTGTCACAGTGACTGAGGACTTGTTCACCTGCACCGTATTTCATTCCTTGCCCCACCCCCTCCCCATTATATATTCATTTCTGGTCTTTGTTTTGTTGTTCATGTCCTGCAAAGACCAACGCATTGAGGCCAACAATTTTAGTGTTTGTTGCATTCATTCAGCAGTTCAGTATTTGAACATTTGTTTTCAGGTGAAAAGTATTTATCAAGAACTAACAACTCAGGTTCAGTAGATTCCTGAACAGTTTTCATGAAGTCTGCTGTAACGTGTTTACATTTGACATCATTCTGGTCCTTTTAGAGTGTCAGGCCTAACATGGTGTCAGACATATACAGTTTACAGCAGACTCCCTGAAAACCATGTCTTACCTGATCTGATTTTTTAGTTTCTGAAAGAGATCATCATTTATCATCTACCTTAAATTTTCCAGAACACATGTAAGTGGTTCATCGCATGGAATGCACCGTGGAGCTTCTTACCTTTTAAAAGACACAAATGGATGTTAGAAGAGTGGCTTGTGGGCAATTGGTTCAAAACTTTCTTCACAGATGATAAAGCTCTTTATGATTTAGATGGATTTTAAAAAGTTTGTCTGTCCATCCGTATGTTTCAGTCCTCTTGCCAGATATATTTGATATACGTCTGAGTTCGGGGTTTCAGACTAGTCTGAGAATAGCGAATCTACACTGTTGTTTATTGCATTTTTGGCAAGTTGATCAGCCCTCTCATTTGTTTGAATGCCAACATGACAGGGAATAAATGTAAACCTCTAGTTTAGAGAGGTGTACAGTTAGAATAGATTCATGAGTTGTAAATGGAACTACCAGAAGGAATATGCTTTAAACATTTTTGAGAGGGAGGATTGTAGCAGTAAACAGCAAAAGCAACGCCTTTCTCCAGTCTGGAACTTCATTAAATATGCTCTGAAAGGATGGAAATTTAGAACGAAATTGGACAGATAACATCTTGTATACCAAACAGCTTGCAGAGTCTTTGCGGTAAGAGCTCTGAGATCAAAGCAGATCTCTGACGTGTAGAAAGTCCATAGAGAATTGTGGGAAAATCTTGACAAATCACAAGCAATTCCAAGGTCAGCATTGTATTTTTCAGATGGTGAAGAATACGGATTCCGAAGGGGATTCCAACAGGGTTCCAGACCTGCCAACCCCCTAAGAGACCAATGAGTAAGAATTGAAGCTCAGTGAGGCAGAAATGTGTAATTTCTGAGAGCTAAGAGTAATCAAGCGCGACATTTACCTTTTTTCAAACAAACATGATGCGATGAAATTGTTCGAAGATGGAGAAACTGGGAACATGAAATTAAGAAATATATAACCTAAAAAATGTTCTCCCCTGTTGCTGATTCTGTGCATGTGGGGTTGGCTATCAGCTCAGTGGCGATTGTGTCATTTTTTAAGACTCGCACCACCCCAGGAAAGAATTTGTCCCCCCCCCCCCCCCCTTCCTGACTTCCATCAGTCCCCCAACACAAACGGTCCATTCTGCTGTCGAGATGCAGCAGCAGTTTAGGCTTCCATGACAAGGGTCCTTACAATGTGTGTTGTCTTTATTCAACCGCTCTTGAACTGTTTGGCGATCTCTGAATCTGAGAACGCTTCTTTAAAAAGCTGGGATGCATGCTCGGCTGCGCTAACAGCGATGTTGTGCTCGACGAAAAATCCGGCCCCCAATGCTTCAGCCCGAATTACCCTTTTCCTCATTTCATCCTCTTTTGAGGTGTCTACAGTCTGAAAAAAACTGTGTGATGCTGGAAGAATTCTGCGCGTTAGAGGAATTGATGTGCTTGCGTGACTTAAGGTGACGCTTCACATCCACCATCCTGCCATGGGAAATTGTGAAGTCCGATTTGCAATTGGTACACCGTGCACAATTTACACCTTTAGCCGAAGATCGTATGCAGGGGAACTTTTCCGAGTATTCTTTTCTGAACTTTTGACCAAGTTTTTTTTTTTTCGCATCTTGTCCAAAACTTTCTACTCCACGTTTCGACATTTTCGTAGCTAAAACTTCGAAAGGACGCCAACTTCGCTGAATGGTAAAGATGGTCTAACGAACTGCGCATGACCGGAAACGCTTCTTAAAGGTTACTGGTTATATGCACGGCGCCATGTAAGTCTGTACATAAGCCGATTTTTTGGACCGTTCTTTTTTTTTTTTTTTTTGGAAAATTTTCAATGCGTAATTTTTT
The DNA here is from genome assembly GCA_018398815.1 of Conus ventricosus. Taxonomy (NCBI): domain Eukaryota; kingdom Metazoa; phylum Mollusca; class Gastropoda; order Neogastropoda; family Conidae; genus Conus; species Conus ventricosus. Next base: position 135,109,549 of record CM031595.1, on the reverse strand, counting down.
GGCTAAATGCGTAAGGGCGTAAGAATTATCACTTTGGCGTAATAAATTTCACGAAATGCGTAATGGTTGGCAGGTCTGGGGTTCTCATGAAATTTCTGTTGGAATTCCAGTTAAAAAAAAAAAAAATAGTAAGCATGGTTTTAGGTCCGGTGAAGAGGTTTAAACAATTCATAGTCAAGAGTATCAATAAATCATTGGAGAGGGATGGTTTCCCAGCCTCTGCATACAGACTGTACACATGTGTGGCACAGAAAGCCTTCAAATGAAAGTCCATTGATTGTATATGGTGTCATGTCACAAGCCAATGAAGTGAACCATTGTGCTATGGTATTTTCATCTTTCTTGTGTTACATTGGTCAAACATGATCTGTAAGTATAAATTGAATAGATTTTCCTTACAAGATGATAGATTGTAGGAATTTTTCATAAGTATGTGGAAATCCTTTGTACTTTTGCCATGAAAATGGTGTGTGTGTTTTTCGGTTGTGAATAGCTCTGCATGCTCTTTACAGTTACTACAAAATTAGGCCTGTCAATATCAATTTATGTACTTAGCTATGGTATCCAGTTGAAATATCATAACTTTTTTTTTCAAATTATTTATGATGAATACTTGATCTGAATTATTGGTAATATTTGTATTGTTTTGTTTTATTTTGTTTGAGATGCATGGGATGTAGTGAAAGAATCATACCTGATAGTAAATGCTTCTGCTGGTTGTACTCACAGGAATCATTGTATTGCTGCTGTCTTCTTACGTAAAGACCAGTATATCCATTATCTTTCACTTTTTAAATTAGTTTCAGACTGGCAGATTATGGATAGGTTTTAATTTTAGTCCCTTTTGTTCAATCAGAAATATTTCAAGAGCATTATTTTGATTATCAATATGTATCTTATGTTCAGTTTTTCATACATATGTTTATGAGTAATTGAATTTGTGTGTGTTAAACAGTTGGTACCAGAGCATGTGGTGATGACTCCAGAAGAAAAGAAAGAGCTGTTGGTCAGATAGTATCCTTTTGTAATCTACATAAATGAATCACAGGGATGAGAACAGATTTTTAAAAAGCAGAGGAGATTTTTCTGTTGGGGGTCAGGGGGCAGCGCTCCCTGAAGCTGAAGCATTTTTTTAATATATAAAGAAAAATCCACATTTAAAACCATCAAAATATGTTTCTAGCCTTCAATTCAAACCTCAAATTCTGAGGGTTTTTTTTCTTTTCTTTTTTGTTTGTTTTTGTTTTTTGTCAAACGTGCAAATGGATTTAATACAGGGCTCTCTGCGTTTGTGGCTGGTCGATTTACGTAAGAAATGGGTTTTTCCGAAAATTACCTGCCCTTGGCCCTGGTTCTATTATTAGTAACTAGACGTCTAGGTTTTGTTTCACAACATAAAGTCAAATGACGAATGTTTCAGCTAACTGAGATAGTTTGACCATTGCAAATGAATGATAAAATATAACAAAGAAGAGAGCAAAATCACCAACAGCTTACTTTCCAAAGCTTAATTGTTCTTCAATGCAGCGATACGCTGCCTGTGAACCAGGCGTTTCATGTGGTCAGCAATCGTAATGAAGCCACGACTTCCGAAGCTGATTTTCTTGTTGCAAGCTAGACATAACGCCTGCTCGTCACTGCTTTTGCATATGCTATCTCTAACTCTACTCCCACACACACCTCTTCCTCAAGCCAGTTTTCTTTCCAACGGTTGGGATATTTATTTATTTATCTATTTTATTTTTTTTTTTGCGATTTCGTTCGACGCCATGAATCACAGATGACACTCGGTCGATCGGCGCTGTAAGCGGATGTGCAGTGGTTGGCCGAGTCAACCGAATAAAAACCAGCCCATTTGGGTATAAGCCTAGAGTAATCTCGCCGGAGGCGTCTCGCCGAGATAGGGAACAAAGAAAATCGCGATAGCTTTTTTTTTTTTTTTTTTTCGGCGGAGATTTTTTCAAACGGCGGACATTTTTTTTTAAGACGGCGGAACGGCGGAGAACGGCGGAGCTGTTCTCATCCTTGGAATCAAGTCATTCATCAGTATTATGAACTTTCAACACCTTTTCTCTTTTTTCTCTCTCTCTCTCTACTAATGAGAGATTTCTGTCTTCATTTTCTTGAAAAAAGGAAACAAATCAGTAATATCCTGAAAGCTAACTTCTTTGGAAGACAGAAGTTTGACAAACAATATATTTTTCTGTACACTGCATAAGATATAATGACTTGCAGTTATACATTTACACCTTAATTTAAATGGTAAGAGAAACTTCATTATGAAAGGACCATAACTGCCGCCAATGCAGTCTCTGTCATTTTCTGAAAACTCTCAGAAAGTTTTCGCCTCACTGTATATGTAGTTTAAGACCAACTGCTAGCGTGCTGGGAAATAATGGTGCTTACTGTAGCAGCAGTTGAGTGTAAGATTCAAGCAAGAGGAGGCAGTCTGTGTTTCATGCTAAAAACAAACCAGAGAAGGACGGTTTTTAATTTTGAAGGGGATATGATATGCAAAATTATTAACATATATATCAGTACAAGTACAAGGTTGCCAAGAAGAGCAAGTAGAAGTCGGCTTTTTCACACTTTAGGTTCAAACCATGCACAGTTCACTGTGGTTTGAGATTTCTTGAAAAACTTAAGTGAGCTTTCTCTTTTCAATAGGCTGTTTAACATGCAAGGGGTCACAACTTTCTGACGACATGTGACCATAGGAAGAATATAACGGTTAGCTTGCATGTCTCTCTTCATACCCTTGTGATTGTTTTGATGATGCAAGCCCTTTTGATGTCAGCAGACGTTTTACAAATTCTTGGGCCTAAAAAATGATGAATTAATGAATTCACTATTGGTGTGGTTACTTCCTTTTCGTTATCTGAAATTTTCTATTTTGTTTTTTTTGTATCGTCTTCATTGCCTGCTTAGTGGCTCAGTTCATGTGCCACTCGTTTCGGCCGCAGCATATGTGCACAGCTGCATGCGGACACATCCTTTGGTAGATTTGGCAACAGCAGATCACAGGGAGTGATATGTATCGGATCATTGTGATTATGTGGCAACTCATTAGAAGGGATCCTCGTGCGCCACTCTTGGTGGTGTTCGGTAAAGCATGTTCTGATTCAACAAAACAAAGGGATAAAATACTTAAAGCTATCGTATCTTTTCATTTTTACGGGCGGGTATGGAACAGGATTTGTGTCCTGCTTTCAAACGCTTAAAAAAGAAGAAGATTTGATTGGATTTCTTTGTTGCGTCTTTGGTATTGTTAATATCCATGCTACATGCTAAGACAGATCTGTTAATGATTAGCAGTGATTCCATTTCCATTGAAAACTGTCAATTTTCTTATTGTTTCATTAGTAAACTGAACGAGTCTCAGCTTTCCAGAATCCAGCAAAGCGATCCTGTTGCTCGTTATTTTGGTCTGAAGAGAGGACAGGTTGGTTGAAATGCAGTAACAGTTTTCTTTCATTTTTCTATTCAGTATTTCAGTTTTTAGTGGGAAACTGTTTTGAGTGAATACGGTAATAGTTAGATGTAATCATACAACGTGCACAGTCTGATCAGGACACAGCTGTAGTTTGCAAATAGGAACTACCATGACCCTGGTGTATAGGTGGTGACTATGTAACCTTCCCAATATCGTAGTTGATTTTGGTAAGTTAACTAGTCTGTTTGGTTGTTTTGGGTAGAAAGTAAAAATTGTAGATCGAAATTATTAAGATTGTTAATGATCATTTTTTATTAATTCATTATAGGCAGTTAGGATATGTTGTTATTATTCTTTTTATGGGTGGTAAATAAGAAATTAAGGAAAACAAATGTAAACGGAAGTGATGATAAAACCGAAGTAAGAACAACTTCCGTTAAGGACGATCGCATGCCAGGAGTGGCACACCGCGTGGAGAATTGGACCAATGTGGAGGGCTCATGCAGAGATTAAATCAGTGTCTGCGCCTTTCACGTTCGTTCATGATCCAAACTGCATTTTCTTTTTTAAGTGTAGCCAGCAGTTTATAATTGAAAATATTGTGTACTAGTAATTGACGTATTTACTTGTGCTAAAAAGAAAGAAGTAATAAAAAAGGAAATAAAAATAGTAAAACTTCAAAATCTCTTTTTTAAGTTTGATTTATTGAGTGAGAACATTGTTCGTCCTTGTTCAAGTGAACTCGGGATAACTCACACGCACTGACTTTTCGGGTGGTGGGGTTACAACTAAGCATGTTCAGATCAAAGGGTGATGAGCTGCAAGGCTGTTGCCAAAGTTTGTACTGTCTGGAAAAGTTTGGAAAAAACTTGAGGTTCACTTAAAAACTGAAAGTTGTAAGTTGATGTTGTCCATGCCAACAATGAAAACAACAAAATGAGCTTGTGATTGTTACAAGGGCATTCAGTTTCCACAATGGATTCAAAGACTAACTATTGGAACTTTTTAGTTATTTACAAGTACTAGGGAAATTGGATCCCACTGGTGGTAGCATCATAATGGGTGAATTCTGCTATTATTGGTCAAGTCGATAGGTTTCACTCTGGGAGTTACACTCAAAGTGTTTAATTTTAGTGTGACTTCTAAGCAGTCTTTGAAGTATGAGTTTGGAAATCTAATCCAGTTGGGTAATTGAAGTTCGTAAAAAGTTTGTAAATTTTGTGCTCTGAGTAGGAACCCAGGTAGTCGACAACTTGTCACGAGTAGGGTGGCAAGTGTGATCTAGGGGAAGGACTCAAAGTTTTCTCAAATTGAATTATAAAGTCTGCAAATAAAAATGTCACCTCCACCCTCTCTGTTATTAGTAAACGAAATTTAGGACTGACATTAGTTTTAAAGTGAGGTGACTGCAGACAGATATTGAAACAAATTTTTAAAGAAAATTAAGTCTGCCAGAGAACGGGCAAAAACAAATTAGAAGACAAAGCATGATGTGTTTTGACCTCGTAGCTCTTCTTCAGGACAATGAAAATGGAGAATGAACAATTACTTATCTTCAATTCAGTGCAAGATGGGCGTTGAATGAAAACGAGGCCGTTGGGGAAGGAGACAATGCGAGTTAAAATAGTGAAAATGGTAATGATGATAATAATAATAATGATAGTAATAATGATAATGATGGTGGTAGAAATATTGAAAAAATAATACTGAAGAGAGGATTACTACAAAATTTGGTGATAAGATTATGACGTTTGTGATGACAGTTCGATTTTGCATCCTTGCTGTTTCTTCAGTAATTTGGTCATTGCACCACAGGTCACCTGGTTGCAGGGAAGAAGATAGTGTGAAGATATGGCTACTTGGAAAGATTGTAATGAGCAAGAAGTTCTTGATTACAAAAGGCACTGCAGTCAGGCATAAAAGTGTCTGCATATAGAGTAGACATGAACACGCCACTCAATTTAATGCAGCACTTCAAGCTCTGCAGGTGTGTATGAAAATACCAGCTTCTGATACTGATGAATTTTACTCACAAAAGAAATCGGCTATGCCAAGCCTCTCACACCCTATGGCAGTGACCAGATTTGGTTGTGCATGAAAGCCCAAGTATTTTGATCATTTTTTCTGTTTAGGATGACCGGTGTGAATCATGAAGATGATGCTGTGGCATACCATTTTGGTCTGAGACTGCATTACATGTCTGCACTGTTTCCATTCATGATTCCTAGCCTGAACCAGGCCTGAGAGATACAGACACTTGCAGTGTTGGTTGTAAAATTCGAGAAACGCTCAAATGCATCCATTGTAAGGATGAAGCATAACTTTGTGATTCCAGTCTTCATTATATTTGAGTCGGCAGCTGATCAACTCTGGGGTGGAGGTAACCACACCTTACAGGTCCTGTAGTTAAATGACTTGAATGGAACTCGATCGCATGACCTCCAAGCCTGCAACCCATGTGCTAAGCGGGGCTCCGCCACAACTGGTTAAGTTGGCACATAAAATGTCAGTTCTCTGGTGTCCCTTTCACCATCAGCTATGAGAGAAGCTGTGGATAATGTATTACAATATATGTTTACATGGTTTCAAATTACACGCCAACAGAAAGTGGCAAGCATAAGAAAGACAGACCTGTCACAAGCAAATTGGTCGATGGAAGAAGTTGCACATCGCTATCAAACAGAGTCAGCAATTACTATCCCAACACGTATGAAACAAATACTTAATGATAATTAGATACAACATAACAAGATAAAGTGTGGTTAACATACTATTGTATATTCTTATTCTTTTCAGGTGGTCAAAATCATGCGAGGCAGTGAGACTGCAGGACGATACATCACATATAGACTAGTTGTTTAACATCATTACTAAAAACATTGTGTGTGTGTTTGAGACATATCTGTGCACACTTGAGAATTAAAGAATTATTACATAAGTGGTTTGATTTTTGTTTTCCAGTTTGTCAATAAAGTAAAAAGGATTGCCAACTTACAACATGCCTATTATTAGAGCTTAGAAAAAAAAGCTCAATATCAATGGCTATCTTGACATTGTTCTCTTTTGCTGTCCAACCTTGTATGCTCTCTTGGTAGAATTACTTCTGTGTCACTTATTCTGTATCATCAATGCACACCTATAACCGGGTCCATCCTGTCTTTGTGCCAGTATTCCATGAAGATCGGTATTGGTTCGTCATGAAATAACCAACCAAAGGCACTTCTAAGTCAGTTTTTAGAAGTGTCTGTTCGGACTCGGGATACCGCTGTAGAAGTCCTTTATGACAACAGTTGCTTTGCCAGGAACAGGCATGAAAGAGCATCTGTCTTCAGAAGCCTCAAGTATGACCAGCCAACAGTAATGTCAGTGATTTTGTTGACACCAAAGACAGATATAGGTGTTGAGGGAAAATTGAGGTAGTTATTTACCATGGAATAAGTGTAGAATTGATGTTTTGTGTTCATGATGATCCTCCTTTAACATCAAGTTGATTTTTTTTTTCATGTTAAAAATTCTAACACTTGCAAAGGCATAGACACGCACACACACAAGTTTATTAGAATATATTTACTCAAGGACACGGACAGACACGCACACACACATGTTCACGCACAAGTTTATTAGAATATGTGTTCTTACAGACATACACATTCACATGCTCACACACAAGCGTATTAGAATATATTTGCTTACATTCTTGCTACCTTCTTTAATAATTTTGTATCCTATCCATAAAGTTCAGAAATGAACACCAGGAAATGAAAAATTTTCATGTTAAAGCTTGGTTTTTAATTTAATTGTTCCTCCATCACAAAGAAGCACTAAATGTAATGCATGATACAGAATGTAATTGCACAATGCAGAATAATTCTTCTATTATTCAGTAATGAAAATCAAGTATGCTCAAAATGTTATTTTGAAAGAAATTTCAATTTGGGTGAAGAAAACTTAGTTTTCTCTTAGTTTTCAACAAAGTTTTGTACAGACTTTGAATAAAAACCAGCTGCGTTCTGTTGTTTTTTCTTTGTAATTTGCCCAAAGATAACTGGACAAAAAGTGGTTGTCTATTGTTTGTTGATTTCTTTATTTTTGTCTGTTTTTTTTTCTTTCTAAGTTTTGCTTTTCATCAATTAATTTTCATGGTAGAAATAAAGAATTAATTTATTCCAGACTTTGTGATGATTATGTATATTGTGTTTGTCTTATGTGTTACATGTTTAAAAATGTTTCGGGTACAGATTTTGAATGGATGCTGAAACTGAAAGCTTGAAAAGATTTTGCATGGATGATTTATCCTTGTGGCTTTCTCTTCAGGTCTCGACTATGTTAATGCTTGGATGGAATTTGCCATTGAAAGCACATGCTGCAGTAGCTGAAAGTATTTTTTCCAAGGCAAAATGATGGCAAGTTAACCAAATCTTATGCATAGAAAATTTTCACGGTCTTTGTGATGAATAAAAATATCCCAGTTGTCACGTGACAGTCCCCATGCACACACTCATATGCACATGGAGGCAATCATGCACCCTGCACACAATACGTCTGACTCAATATGACAGACTTGAATATGCTTTCTTTTTTTGTTTTTATTTTTTTAATTTTGATTATTTAAAATTTCTCCCACGGTAGAAAAAAAGAAAAAGAATTTTCTTCCTTCTATTCGCACCTCACTTTTAGGTTCAAGGGGGTTTTGATATTTCCCTTAATTTCTTTTCACATGTTATTCAACAAGACATCACAACAATAATTTTTCCCTTTTATACAAAGTGTTAATACTGTTCTTGCAGACATATATCTTGGTCACACTGACCTCAATTCATTCACTCATTTTACAAACTTCTTTTCAGATCATACAGACAACCAAATAGCCTCGCATAAACAACAGTCCATTGGACTGTTTATGCGAGGCTATTTGGTTGTCTGTATGATTCCATTCTGGGTTCACAGACCCCAGTTCTAAGTTAAATTTTCCGATGGGGGAAAAAAACCTCATTCTTTTCAATCACCAAAACAATGCATTCTCTCCGAGAGGACCATCTTTCAATACTAAAAGTATACACTCGTACTCACCCTGTGATCAGTGATATACGAGCCTACAAATAGTTGAGAGTTAAACTGTCTATGTCATTCTTCTTCATCCTCTTAGCTAATCTCTCTCTTCCTTTTTCTTGACTGACACCCCCCCCCCCTCTCTCTCTCTCTCTCTCAGCTAGTCAGCTGCTTCTGCCAAAGTGTTAGGCGGTCTCTTTTTTTTTCTCAAGAGTACAAATGTTATGCAAAATTTGGTAATGGTGTGCCATAGTTATTGATGATCCAGTTCAAGTATAAATGTGTAAGAGAGAGAGTGTGTGCCAGTGCACGTGTGTTCGTGTGTACATTTCCTAACTTCCTTGTTATAACTCCATGAAGTGGCTTGAATGAATGAAAGTGACCGATCTGTTTGTATAAATTAACTGTGTTACGACTGTCTGTTTAACTAACTTGCAACTGAGCAATATTGGTTTAATAAGATGTTTCCTTCCAGGGGTTGCAACCTTGCCGTAGCCGGAGGGATTGTACAGTCCAGTGATCCCATAGGCTCTGCTCGTTCGTTGTTAATGCTTCTACGTCTGTATAACAAAGTTGCTGACTGGCCTAAGCACATCGTGGTAAGAGTTGAAGTCTTCATCTCCCCTTCAAGCCTTCTTTTCCACATTCTTTTCTCTGTGATCTTCCTAAGATACACCATGCTTGCTGTATGATGCGATCTGTGATAATGGAGAATGAGATCTCGATTATTGAGAAGGTTAGGTGCTCTCAACATCTCTTTGGATCAGACCTCTTCTAGACAGGAGGTACACACTGGTCCAGGTGTTTCAATCACTGATTCAGTTACCTCTGCATAGGGCTGGGTCAAGACAGGCAGTTCTTAACACAGTTCCAAGGTGACCCATGCAGTGCTCAGCTCGTCTACGGGAGCTGAGCATGATCGGGGGATAGGGTTGTCATTCATTTCTCCCAAAGCCTGGAAGGTGTCAAGTTGGACTCCATGGTGGGCGTGTAAGACAGACGAAATATGAACACAACAAAAACGGCTTCTATATAAAAAAAAACATCCTCTTTCTGATGTTTTGTATTCCTTCACTACCCACAAGTCATCAAAGTGGGATATCTAAATGGCCGCATTCAACTCTACATTCCATCTCCTGCACTGTGTTTTAAGTGCTAGAAATTTGGACACGTTAGAGATCACTTTTCTGGGGAGGTGTGTGGTGTTTGCTGCAAAGCATCCCATAATGGGTCATGTAAAGATCTGGCCCATCGTGCAAACTGTGATGGCAATCACTCCTCCTCTTCATGCAACTGCCCAGTTTGGATACAGGAAGGGAACGTTCAGAAGTTAAAACTGGAAGCAAAATTTCATTTTTCGAAGCAAGGAAACGGGTCCTTGACAGTCACTCCACTTCTGTGCATTTTTGCGACAACTTGGTGTCATCTGCATGCCCTTGAGTAATGAGAGTCAAAACAGTATGTTGAAAGTATTCCAGATACAGGCTGAGAGAAAAAAGTATGAACAACACAGGACCCAACAGAGAGCCCTGGGGAACACCACATGCACACTTCCATCTCCAGTCTCCTGCTGTCTTCAAGGTTACAACCAGAGAAAGTGAAAGGGGAGAACGTTCACTCCGCCAAGCCCAGCTATATTTTCCTACTTAGTACTAATGGCTGTTGAAGCTAGCCCTTCCGCTCCGCGAGGCGGGGGATGGGAGGTGGAATGTGCTCACCACCTTCCAGCCAGTCGGTAAAACCGCGAATAAGATGCACATAGTAAAAAGAAAGGGTAAAGAGACACTGTCTGCGTTATTGATGACGTTAATTAGCCTGCAACAGAAAAACACAGAAAGCTACAGCGACAAATTGACAACAATAATGTTTAATTGAATTTTGAAAATACCATCTTTGGGGACCACTATAGCAACATCAGAATCAGGGATTATTGGCGCTCATTTTATCAATGACCTCCATTTTTGATAACTTTCAATAGTTTCAAACACACTTTAAAATGGAGCCATTATCAAAACTGACCACACAAGTCAAGTCAAAGTCAAAATCACTTTATTATCTCGAAAACGAGAAATTGATACCAGTTGCAACAGTTAAGACACACGGCACACGGAACAGGAGAAGATACATGAAGAAATCGATGACCAAGTCTCTAAAACAAAATGACCTCGCACTGCACTCACATCACTCGACCTGCATGCATGCATCCCAAGGTCTTTGCCGACATCATGACGTTAGCATTGTATGTTTAAAAGAATACTTAACAAAGATAAACAATACAAACAGAGTTACAATAAACGTATGGTGAACATACAACGTAAGACAAATAGCTTTAAGATCTGAAAAGTGACCACACAGCAGAAATCGAAACACGTCATTTTAAAAATATTGTTCAAAAGAAGTTACCAGACAGTCGGTTATACTATTATTTCATCTCTCTTTTTTTTTTTTTTTACGAGAATGGTTGCAGTTTGGAGCTGCACACCATGCACTGTCTTTACTATTCACCATCTTTCTCAAACAGGGAAAACTCTTCGCCTGGAACGGGGAGGTGGTGCCATCACAAACCGCCTATCGCAACACTGCCTCACGCAGCGGCAGAATAAACATCCTTGCTTTTCACTTTCTCTGCTACAACTAACAACCAGAAAAGACTTGCATCTCATTCTATGTAGTGTGTTATGCACATGAAAAATATCACCAGGAAAAAGCAAACGGAAACAAAATCATACAGCTATCCAGGAAAAGATGTCAGTTTGCAAGTACTGCATGTCAATACAATAATTTTGATTACACGCTAGCGTAAAACGATGAAAAGAATGCATTCAAAATTGCCCAAACTTTTCCCCTTGCCACATTTTCTAAGTCGCTACAACAGTAACTGACATGATGCTTTAAAAAAAAAAAAAAAATACAGTACACGGTAGTTTGTACAGTGATACGTTATTCTTAGCCTTAATGTTTGACAAATAAGCACACACGCACGCACGCACGCGCACACACACACACACACACACAAATGAGATAAGGAATGGCTAGGGTTGGTGGGAGAGGGAAGGAAGACTGAGGGGAATGGGGAGGGAGGGAAGCCTTCACCCAGCCGTTATAATGGTAGGAGACGAAAGGAAGACTGAGGGGAATGGGGAGGGAGGGAAGCCTTCACCCAGCCGTTATAATGGTGGGAGACGGAAGGAAGACAGGGGAATGGGGAGGGAGGGAAGCCTTCACCCAGCCGTTATCTAAAGTTACAGTATTCCAAACTGACAACAAATCTGAGGGTCGTTAAGATTGATTTGAAATTTTGATGCTCGGTTTTTTAATTCAGAGGGTGAGCAGTAACAAGAAAGCAAAACTAAACGTTTGTATGTGCAGTACTGACTAAATAAAAACGAAGAAATAAGAATATCTACACAGTATCATAATTCATCTTTATATTCTTTGCACGTGAACGTCACGAAATGCGATTATCTGGGAACAGAAGAGAAACAACAACAACAAAAACTGGACAAGCAACCAAACTTTGAAGCCAGTCCCGATGCAGGCAGACATTAAACCTGATGTCATTTAAAAACAAAAGATTAGTGTTGCTCATTTGGTACATGTGTAACCCAGGTTCCTAAACGCACAGACCCAGACCACAAATAACCCAAACTCTGACTGTATGATTATACTCCAACTTTTATTAACAATTTAAATAGACAAAAATCCAAACAACAATATTAACCTAAGAGATGGGCTGATTCAATTTTAAGGTGATAAATGACAAAAGAACTTGAGGGTTGTGACAGAGAGAAGGAGAAAGGAGTGGGCAACTCAAAAGGGGCACTGCAAAAGAATACAAAACATAAAGATCTGCACGGGACTGTGTGTGAAAACACAAATAATAACAATGGCCAAACCAAAAGCCATCAAAGACCTTCAGCAAACATCTCAACTAGGAAACACACAATGAGGGACAATGCATCACTAACAAAGTAGTAGTGATCTTATCAAGTTCAAATCCACTTGACCCTGGTTATGGTAATGCCAAACACACTTTGATCTGATCCAGTGTTAAAATGAATACAGTGAGTTGCATACCAATATACTGACAGCTCTTCGCTATCAATTGGCCACCTGACCATGGCGGCAAATCTGCTTACATCCTTTATCAGTCATCCAACTGAACCACTAGGCAGCAAGCCAGATCAATCATTCCTTTCCCAGGTTTCCAAAGATGTCCCCAAAAACCAATTTCAAACTACCATAGCCATTTTGATTAAAATGAGTCTCTAAGTTGACACTAATAAAATAATTTTAAGGATAACAGTCATCCTTGAAAGCAAGTATTTCTTCTTTTCAACTGAGAAAGCAAAAATAAACATCCTCTGAAATTCAAGGAAAACTTCTCCAAACATAACACATGTACCATGATTAAAACACAAAGAACCATGTACCAAACATAACACATGTACCATGATTAAAACACAAAGAACCATGTACCAAACTTAACACATGCACCATGATTAAAACATAAAGAACCATGTACCAACTTAACACATGTGCCCTGATTAAAACACAAAGAACCATGTACCAACCTAACACATGTACCATGATTAATACACAAAGAACCATGAGATGTAGACATTTCCTCTACTAAAACCATGTGATGTGACAAACACTATTTTACTGCAAGAACAAAGGAAAATGAGATTTATTTACGACCATGTGGTCTAAAACACAATCTCAAAAATATTTCTGAAACAATGTGGTGTGAACCACATTCTAAAGCAACAGTGAATAATAAATAACCTGAACTCACCTTCAAATAATTTAGCTAGGTTTAAACTTAATTCAACATGCGGGCCTAAAATTCTAACAACTGAAAGTATAACAGCTAAAGATAAGATAAGATAAGATAATGTTGCTTATAGCCCAGCCGACCGCAGAGGGCCACATCAGGGCTGTCACCACGTTAAAATCAACTCACCAGTCAGTAAAAAAAAAAAAAAAAAAAAAATCTCGTTAAATGACATCGTCTACAAACGCACCAGAAACTTTGTTAAAAATCTTTCTGCTGTAAAATCTTAAATCAGATGAAAAATGTTAATCTCTCTCAAACAGCTAAAGCCAAGTGCAATTCTTATAAGGAAAATCCACCAAAAATCAATGCCATCCAGCTGACAGCATAGAAAATATACGGCAATTCTAAAGGAAAAGAATCAATTGGTATCTTTTAGAAGCATACTTTTAATACTTAGAGTAACTAACCTGGATTAGCACCACCAAGCCACACACAGCGTTTCCCCAACCTGTCTGTCTGACTCAACACATTTGATTGCAGGAAGTGATCAGAGGAAGTGGCCAAACAGGCAAAAATAAAAAGTGTCTTAATACTAAAACCGGCTAAATAACAAGACATATAGAACAACAATACTAGAGGAAAGCAGTAGATGTCTTTACCTCAAAATATTACAATCACTAATGAAAGTTTTTATTTTTTATTTTTTTTAAACATACTAAAATTGCCTAAAACCTTAGTAACCTGTGAATTCTGACAGGTTACACATGAAAACCAACACTCTACCCCACCCCACCCATCCATTTCCATGCACTCAAGCTGACCCCAGCAGAGAAATACCCATTTCTAGAGGAGCAGGTGAGTCGTCTTTGCCATTTCTGACCAGACAAAGGCAGGCAAGTGCAACGCTACGGGTCATCATCTGGGTCTCTTCCACGCGGCGGTCACCTGTCAAACAGGAAAAGAGCGTATGTTGAAGTTGTGAAGCTGGACATCACTGAATTGACATGTGACATTGAAAAAATGAAACGTGAGTGAGAAGATGAAGCTAAAAGAAAAGCCCACAGTAACATCGCAAAGCTGTGATGGTGACGTTCGAACGAGATAAGCAGCAAAAAGCTGTGATGAAGGCACAAATTGAAAAAGAAATGGTGACGTTGGAACGAGATAAGCAGCAAAAAGCTCTGATGAAGGCACAAATTGAAAAAGAAATGGTGACGTTGGAACGAGATAAGCAGCAAAAAGCTGTGATGAAGACACAAACTGAAAAAGAAATGTTGACGTTAGAACGAGATAAACAGCAAAAAGCTCTTATGAACATAAAAACTGAAAAAGATATGGTGACGTTAGAACGAGATAAGCAGCAAAAAGCTCTTATGAACATACAAATTGAAAAAGAAATGGTGACGTTAGAACGAGATAAACAGCAAAAAGCTCCTATAAACATAAAAACTGAGAAAGAAATGGTGACGTTAGAACGAGATAGGCAGCAATAAGGTCTGATGGACATACAAATGGGAAAAAATTGGTGGCAAGATAAGCAGCAAAAAGCTCTGATGAATATTTAAAATGATAAGGAAATAGTGGCGTTAGAACGAGAAAAACACAAAACAAAAACACAGTGACCTTGAAAAACTGCAGGTTGAACAACAACAACAACAAAAACAAACAAACAAGCAAAAAACGCAGAAGATTCAGCAGACACATTTGGCACTGGAAGCGAGACATGCCGAAAATCTATAGACCATAGACGTGGCATTACAACGAGATAAACAGCAAAAAGCTCTAATGGAGATACAAATTGAAAAAGAAATGGTGGCGTTAGAACAAGATAAGCAGCAAAAAGCTCCGATGAACATACAAATGGAAAAAGAAATGGTGGCAAGATAAGCAGCAAAAAGCTCTGATGAACATTCAAACTGAAAAGGAAATAGTGTCGTTAGAACGAGAAAAAGTCCACCTTGAACTTGAAAACTGCAGGTTGAACACACACACACACACACAGGCAAGAGAGAGAGAGAGACAGGAGATTCAGCAGACACATTTGGCACTGGAAGCGAGACATGCCGAAAATCTATAGACCTTAGAGATAATTGAAGATAGATCAGAAAAGTGATAGTGATTTCTAGATTAATATATGTTGGTGGTTAGGAGGAAGTATAACTGTTACGGTACTTTGGGGGGGGGGGGGGGGGGGGAGGTTCCTCATTGGTTGTCTCATGCCTGTGGTAGTGGCTAATTTTATAGTATGTGGGGTAGAGTGACCAGAAACAAACCAACTTCTTTATTCGTCTTAACGACTATGTACGTGGTCTCGGTATTCAATAAGCATGTTTTGCTCAAGGCATGACTAAACAGATAACATTGCTCAGTTTGTAGACCATTACACATATGTATATACTTTCGGTAAGGTCACAGTTATCAGTACAAGTTTATGTTATTCAACTGATGTAGATGGATCATGATTATGTCATTGAAGTCACAATTGCAAATGTGCACGTTCTTTGTTGCTCAGTGTATATGGATGGTTAACAATGTACTTGTGAAACTTCTGACACTGCGATCACATAATTATGTCAACTTGCTGATTTCTAGTCATGGCTGAGACTGAACTATTTTCCCCAAAATGTACCCATGATTCAAAATGAATAATTGTGGGTTTTTACAATGATACACTCCTTGCATTGTTAAAACATAGGTCATGTTGATCTTGAAATATAAAAAAAAGATGGCAGTGCAGTAACTGTTATCGTTTTTGAATTTGATTCATTCTGATCACTTTTCCCCCCTACAGTGCGCTCTTGGTGAGAATATGCATTTTACTTTCAGTCCGTGGCTATGGGGAAAGCCAATGGGTGCTTAAAACAAAGAAAGAAAGAAAGAAAGAGTATTTCTTGGAACGCTGTTGCACCTGGAAAGGCACACAATTTGGTTTGAGGTAACAATTAATCCGTTTGTGGATTCACTCACTCACTCATTCCCTGACCGCTGGGCTCGTTGGGAGGACGTGATGAGGCAGCCGCCGTTTCTCTCCAGGCTCTTCTGCTGGTAGCTGTTGTAAGGAGATCCGGCATGGTCATTTTGGTCCAATCCTTTACGTTTTCGGACCAGCTCTTTCTCTGCCTTCCTCGTCTGCGTCCCCCTTTACTTGGAGGATGGTTTTGGAGAGGGTCTTGTGACGAATGATGTGGCCAAACCATGCCATCTTCTGTCGTTTGACGGTTGCCAGTAGTGGTTCGTGGGGCCCAACTAGGTTGGTGACCAGGTTCCGCACATAATCATTGGTCTTGTGCTCCTTGTAGGAGATGCGGAGTAGTTTCCTCAGGCACTTGGTCTCTAACATCTGGATTCTTCTTTCTGTTTCGGCCATCAGTGTCCATGTCTCGCAACCAAATAACAGGATGGAGACCACTAGTGACACGTAGAGCCGGAATTTTGTGTGGAATTCGATGTCGCTCTTCCACACCCTGTTTAGTCTGGCCATCGCTGCTGATGCGGAGTTGATCCTGATTCGTATTTCTGCTGTTCAGGTGCCATCTTTGGACAGGGTTGCTCCCAAGTACTTGAAGCTGGTCACTTCCTCCAGGAGCTCACCATTCATGGTTATGTTGGCACTACAGTTAGTCGTGCTGTTGACCTTAACGGTAACCTTTGACTTCTCTGTGCTAACCCCCATGGCGTAGGCACTTGCCCTTGTGACAAGTCTGTTTGTAAGATCCTGGGGCTCGGTGTTGCTGCCCCCCATGAGGTCGATATCGTCTGCGAAACGGAGGCTGCAGACCGGCCTGCCGCCAATGCTGATGGAGGTGTGATGGTCTTCGAGGGTCTCTGGCATGATTCTCTCCAGAAAGATGTTAAAAAGTACTGGAGATAGTAGGCACCCTTGTCTGACTCCTACTGTGGTCGGGAAGAACTGGCCCTGCTGGCTGTTGTGGATTACTGACCTGCAAAAGGTACAGTTTGAGATTTTTTTAAAAAAATCATGTTTGAACTAATATTTAATCCGTTTGTGAATTACTGATTTCATTGAGCTCAGGTCGTACACGTTTCCTTATTATCTATGTCCATGGCATGGACTTGCTACTGTCTATAACATCTATTATGAAGTCACACTGAAATATTTTCAGATCTGAATCGGACTGCGGGAACCTTCAGCTGATAGACCATCTTTTATTGCCTCAAAACATCCAATTGACACAGAGGACAATCACTTCTTTGCTTTCTTTTTTTTTTATAGACAGATCAATGGTCTGCTTACAAAAGTACTTTGCTGACAGTGTGTGTGTGTGTGTGTGTGTGTGTGTGTTTTCAATTAGTGTGTGTTATTTAATATGCTAGTAGCATTAAATGTCACAAAAGATATAAACAATTGCCTATTTATCTCATATGCTCTGCACGAAATCACAGAATCCTGCCCCTGAATGATATTCAGGGACTTTGGAAACACTTACAAAAAACACTTCTTGAAAATAATTCTACCCTCCCCCAGCTTACTATGTCATGAAGACAGACCAGTTGACCTTTTGCCATGTTGTAAGTAGCTTTAGTTTTTAATTTGGTGAAAACCTCTATTGTATTTGTACATATTTATCTACTTACTCACGTCTGGACACATAGAGAGATAAAGGCAGAAACTCACCTTCTGAAACAGTTCTCGGCAAAGGTTCTTCGAAGAAGCTGGACATTCAGGTTGTCTGCATATTGGTGGCCGCGTGGATCATCCTCTGTCTCCTCTTCATTGTGATCATTATGGATGCAGTTGTTACCACATTGCATGTGTCTCCTGGTTAGGTTGTGCAGCACAGTGCAACGTTCGTCTCCTCTTCAAGCCTTCTTTTCCACATTCTTCTTTTCTCTGTGGTCTTCTTAAGATCCGCCGTGTTTGCCGTGCGGTGCGACCTGTGATGGAGGGGAATGAGATCCTGGTGATTGAGAGGGCAGGTGCCCTCAACACATCTCTTTGGCTCGGACCAAAGATAGTTCGCCCTACGGACCGTAGGGCGTAGTCTTTGCTCAGACCTCTTCTAGACAGGAGGTACACTCTGGCCCAGGTATAGCAATCGGCTACCCCTGCGTGGGGCTGGGTCGAGACAGGTAGTTCCAAGGCTGGCCTAGGTAACCCCTGCAGTGCTCGGCTCTCTGTTCCCGTGAGTTGAGCATGAACAGGGGGGATAAGGATGGTGGGCTCCTGTTTGTCGCGAAGCCTGGAAGGGGTCAAGACAATGACCTCTTGGCCCTGGTCCCGTAGTTGGACTCCATGGTGGGTGGGTAAGGGAGAGATGAAACAAAACACATAAAAAGAATCTTCAACAACCCCCTCCCTCCCTCCCCCGTAAAGAAAAGGAAGGTTATAACTCCAGTAACCAAGGACTCGGATGTGGACAGCGAGTCGGACACAGAAACAAGAAAGAGGACAGGATTCTTCGCTTCCTGGCTTGCGGTCGAAGGGACCGAACAGGAAAAACTAATTTCAGCTCTGAGTCCTTTCGCAATCCAGGAACGGTTTCGGGGAACTGCAGGTGACCCTCAATCAAGATACAGGCGTAGGAATGTTTCCTGGTGGAGAGCAAGACCAAGCGCAAAGCAAAACAGCTTTTAACCCAACTAAGCTAGTAGACAGGGAGATCAGAGTGACACCACACAAGCAACTTATCTCCTCAAAAAGATGTAATAAGATGTCTTGCTCTGAAAGAGCATCAAAGGCAGAAATGAAAAGTGTTGGAGCCTCAAGGGGTGATTGATGCCCACGAGGTAACAATTTTGAAAAGTATTGGAGATAGTGCCCACAAATATGCTCTTCCTAACATTTTGTTCACCTAGTCTTCCAAACACTATCAAAGCAAGCTACCTTGTTGTTAAAGTTGTCTCCTACATTCTTTCTCCTATGAGGTGTTTCCGCTGTCAACAATTTGGCCATGTTCGTGACAGGTGTTTGGGGGAGGAGATCTGTGGTTGGTGCTGCAAAGCAGCCCATGAAGGGCCTTGCCAGGGACCAGCCCTTTGTGCCAACCGTGGTGGCAGCCGCACCCCTCTTCCTCACGATCGCAGGACAGCCCAAATGGAAAGTTGAGAAAAACATCCAGCAGGTCAAGACTGAAAGAATTCCGTTCCACGAAGCCAAGAAACTGATGCTCGGCAGTCAGACTCAACCAGCTTTGTCATACTCTGCCGCTGTTAGAAAGGTCTAGACAGTGTCTGTCTCTTGTCAGACAGAAGAATTTAATTTTTCTAAATGTACGCAAGAAGCATCAACATGTGCATGAACATCAGCAGTACCTCCATATAAGACCAGCGCCCTCAGCAGAGACGTTAAACCCGCAACCCCCCAGGCTCTCCAGCAGACAAAAAAGTCTGCTGCTGAGCAGGCTGGGAAACAGACCCCTCCCAGATCCTCCTAGCCTCACTCCCCTGGGAAGGATGGTAACAGAAAACCGGCTGTTCCCCCTAAAGGTCTTGGAACCTATCCAAAAGCCCCTGTGGGGAAAAGTGTGGAGGTGATTGAGATTGATAGGCCTCCATCTGCCTTTTTATCCTACTCAAGGAAAAAGGGTCAGGAGAAAACAAATCCTGGCCTTAAACAGACATATTGACTGAAAATAAGTGTTCTCCTCTCCAATCCGACAACAAGGAAGCAGAAATGGAATGAGCTGTTCACCGTCTTCCTTTCCTCTCCGTGATGGAGTCAAAAAATTTTCCATTGAACACCCGAGGTCTCTTCTCCAATTTTGAGGAGCTACAGCTGCTTTGTCACAGTCTGAAACCTGCTGTGATAGCTCGGCAAGGATCTAAAATTCAGTGCCAGAAGAATTTCACTTTTTCTGGTTTTAATACTTTCTCAAAACCAGCACAACCCACTGCAGATAGAGTAATGGGAGGAGTTTCAATACTCATTCACATGTCTGTTCTGTTCAGCCCCGTTGATTTAGATTCTTCTCTTCAAGCTTTAGCCGCAAGAGTAACTTTGCATGAAACAGTAACAGTGTCTTCTTTATATTTATCACCATCTATCTCAGTCAGTCGACAAGACTGGTCAGCTTAATTATGTAAAGGCCAATCGGAATCTTTTTGCTGCAAATATTTCAAAAGGGGGCTCCTGGAAACTGACATTCTTCAAATCGGGACACAGCAGAATCTTCAATTAACACTTGATTTAAGCCTGCAAAAACCTGTATTCCGAAGTCTTGCGATAAACTCAACTGCTAAAACTCCTTGGTTCAATTCTGACTGCCAAAAAATCTCAACAGAACGCAAACGGCTCAACGTCAGGTATCCCAAAGACCTTCAGTTCCCAACGTTTGAGCCCATCATAAACTCCGAGCCAAAACGAGACACACTTAAAAAGTCTGTAAACGTAATCTGCTGGCCTTGCAGTATATTTTTCATGCTGTCGTCTGGATGGCATTGATTTTTGGTGGATTTTCCTATAAAAAATTTCCTTGGCTTTAGCTGTTTTAGTTGCTATAATGTTGGGCTCCCTGGCAAATACAAGGTCTGGTGTCTGCAGTCATGCTGATACCAAAGCTCCTATGGCCTCTGATGATATACGACTCTGCACCAGCACAGTGGAAGCAATGGAAGCCAAAATCAACAAGTTCACAAGGAAATGGCTTGGTGTCCCACCCTGTCTGACTGACATCGCGCTGTACTGTCGCCAAGCAAAGCTCAAACTACCACTGAAATCCATCCTGGAGGAATACAAAGCAGGGAAGATCAGACTCAAGCATGCTGGAGGACTCAGGAGACAAGGTGGTAGAAGCAATCAAGCCCCAGCTGAAGACAGGCAGAAAATGGAAAGTTCAAGAGGCGATGGATTCTGCAAAAGAAAAGTCTCAAGATCAGAGAAATAACAGGACACACACAGACCAACAGACAAGGACTGGGGGTGACCAAAACTGAATGGTGGTCAAAGGCCAAAGGAAAAGCCAAAAGAGACATGATGATTCAGGAGATGAGAAAAGAAGAAGACCAAAAAAGACTCCAAAAGCAGTCCAGCAGAGCCAGCAAGGGCAATGGACAATCGTGGGAGAATGCACTCCAAAGAAGTCTAACTTGGAATGACATTTGGCACATGGCCCCTCTCAGGATCAGCTTCATTCTCAGATCTGCATATGACCTTCTGCCCTCAAATGCAAACTGGTGAAGTGGGGGAAAACAGACGATCCTGCATGCCCCCTCTGCATGAAAAACAAACAGTGGAGCTGTTCTAAGCTCATGTAAAGTAGCCCTGGCTCAAGGAAGGTAACATGGAGGCACAACCAAGTGCTCAAAGAGATTGTACAGTAGTCTGGGCTAGTACCAACACCACAAAGGGAGAATCAGGACTCCAAAAGCACCCGCAACATTCTTCACGGCAGGAGGCAGCAAATCATGGCCAAGAACAACAGTGCCACTCGAAACATGCAGCAGAGTCTGCTGGATGGGGCAGATGACTGGGAGTGCACTGCAGACCTCCCAGAATGGAAGAGTCACCCAGAGATCATCAGCAAGAGTGGCATGAGACCAGACATAGTAGTCCACTCTAAGTCAGCCAGCAGCTGATCATGATCGAGCTCACGGTGCCATATGAGAACAGAATGGAGGCAGCTCAATCTACAAGACTGAAAAGTATGCTGATCTGGCAAACAGCCTGAGGAGAGTAGGCTATCAGGTCAAAGTCCTCACTGCAGAAATTGGAGCTAGGGGATTTGTAGGAACGTCTGCATACAGCCTCATGAAACAGCTCTCAGTTGCAGGGAAGGAAAAAAACAGAGCCCTGAAAGCAATGGCAGAAGCGGCAGAGAGGTGTTCAAGCTGGATCTGGTCAAGGAGGAACAAAAATGAACTTCTGAGTCTTCATAAGGCTTAATTTCTCTGTGGTTCAGTGGTTAAAGTGCGAGTCATTAAGTAGAAAATGAGCATGTCCAGAGGGTCATGGGTTCGAATCCCAGCCATGGCTCGTCCCAAGATGGGGGAAAAAAAAGGGGGCAGCAGAGGGACATTCGGGGTCATGAAACCGGGTGTGGCCCAACCCCCCTTAGAGTGTCAGGAGATAAGGCCGAAACACTTGCTTGAAGGGGGCTTCTCTTCTGAGGACTCTCTGCTGCCACGCTCTCCACGTGTTTCTTTCTATGATGCATGGGTAAACCATTGACTTCCGGGAATAGGCCGGAGGACGTCTGGGAAAGACGGAGGACACTGGGAAAGACCAGAACCAAGGGCTCTGTGGGCTGGCTCCCCACTTTGCCTTAAACATGTGGCTACTAAGAATAAAAGGAAAAGATGCTCCAGGATTCACCGAAAGGGGGAGAGAATGATGAATCCATCGGTGCTCAACCAATCACGACTGCAAATCCCAAACAGACTATGAACATGGACCAAATGGATATCCATGTGTCTGTGGAAAGCGTTTCGCTACCACCCGTGGCATGAAGATCCACAGAACAAAGATGGGATGTGTGAAGACTCATCTGAATGAGCAGCAGCGCACTGCATCAGCAGATAAGACGTCGGAAGACCAAGGCCAGGACTTAAACCACAGTGCCAAGGACATCCACGCTGTGGTTCGGATGAGGAATTTGCACAGGCCCTCGATGCCAGGCGCCTGAAACTCAACCTGCCACGAGCAAATGAAAACTGAAGATTGGGAGAAAACTGGATGCAAAAATGTCCAAAGACTCGATGCACTGATAGGGAAAGCACCTGGAACACAAACTAGCCACTATGGGGACATTGTGTATGCCACATGTAGAGACGCCTATGGAGTAAAACTACCCAAAGAGAAAACACCTCCAAAGAAATCCAGACGCCAAGAAAGATGGACAAGATCAGAGTCCAAAAAGAACAACCTCAAGAGCAAATGAAGACCGCACTGCCAGCTGAAAAACAAGGCTTGGAAAAACTGTGGGAAGACCTGAAAGAAAACACACAGCGCCCTCAGCAAAGCGGAATCTGCGAGGAGAGGAAGAGCAAAAAGAAGAAGACACAAGAGCGCTTCTTCAGAGACCCCTTCCAGTTTGCCAGAACACTGTTTGAGCAGCCAAAATCTGGGACCCTAAGTGTGGACAAAGGAGTTCTTGAGCAGCATCTGAGGAAAACATACTCTGACTCACAGAGCAAAGCACCACTCGACATTCAAGGTCTGGTGTGGGCAACCAACCCTGAGGAACAGTTCAATGGCAAGCCTCCAACGTTGGCGGAAATCAAGAAGGTGGTCGACAAAGCCAGAGCCAAATCATCACCAGGGCCAAACGGAATACCTTACCAGCTTTACAAGAAATGTCCCAAGGTGCTGGAGTGGCTCCACAGGCTGCTGCGATCGGCTTGGAGAAACCAGAAGATCAGCGGCCAGTGGATGACGGCAGATGGTGTGTGCATCCCCAAAGAGCAAAACTCAAGTGACATCAGCCAGTTCAGGCCAATATCACTACTGAACGTCGAAGGGAAAATCTTCTTCTCTGTCATGGCAGCAAGGCTGACCAAGTACCTGATGGAAAACAAGTACTTGGATGTGTCAGTCCAGAAAGGTGGCATCCCAGTGTGGCTGGCTGTGTAGAACACGCCACAATGATCTGGGACACAATCCAAAAAGCAAAACAAAAAAGAGAGACCTGGACGTAGTGTGGCTTGATCTGGCAACGCATATGGATCTGTACCCCATGAGATGATACAGTTGGCTCTTGAGATGTACCATGTGCCAAAGAATATCCGCGACATGCTCAAGAAGTACTTCAATGGCTTCTCAATGCGGTTCCTCTACCAAGGAGTACACAACTGATTGGATCAAAATGGAAGTGGGCATTGCAATGGGCTGTGCAATTTCCCCGATACTGTTCGTGCTGGCAATGGAACTCATCTTAAAAGCAGCAACAAACAACGCGAGACAAACAGACCTTGGCGATGGATACAAGATGCCTCCTCTCAAGGCCTTCATGGATGACACTACAGTGATTTCATCCAGAGAAGACGAGACACGTCATGTGCTGGAGAGGCTGGACGACATGTTGCCTCATCCAGAATGAAGTTCAAGCCAAAGAAATCACGGAGTCTCTCACTGAGGAAAGGAAAAGTGGCCGAATCTGTGGTCTTCAGTGTTGCCAACCAGGCCATTCCAACAGTCACAGAAGAGCCAGTCAAGAGCCTTGGAAGATGGTATGATGATACGCTGAAAGACACACAAAGAGCAAAAGAAACCAAGCAGATGGCGGAAGAAGGCTTGGAGACCATTGACCAGTGTGGGCTCCCTGGCAAATACAAGGTCTGGTGTCTGCAGTTCATGCTGATACCAAAGCTTCTATGGCCTCTGATGATATACGACATCTGCACCAGCACAGTGGAAGCAATGGAAGCCCAAATCAAAAGTTCACAAGGAAATGGCTTGGTGTCCCACCCTGTCTGACTGACATCGCGCTGTACTGTCGCCAAGCAAAGCTCAAACTACCACTGAAATCCATCCTGGAGGAATACAAAGCAGGGAAGATCAGACTTCAAAGCATGCTGGAGGACTCAGGAGAGAAGGTGGTAGAAGCAATCAAGCCGCAGCTGAAGACAGGCAGAAAATGGAAAGTTCAAGAGGCGATGGATTCTGCAAAAGAAAGTCTCAAGATCAGAGAAATAACAGGACACACACAGACCAACAGACAAGGACTGGGGGTGACCAAAACTGAATGGTGGTCAAAGGCCAAAGGAAAAGCCAAAAGAGACATGATGATTCAGGAGATGAGAAAAGAAGAAGACCAAAAAGACTCCAAAAAGCAGTCCAGCAGAGCCAGCAAGGGCAATGGACAACGTGGGAGAATGCACTCCAAAGAAGTCTAACTTGGAATGACATTTGGCACATGGCCCCTCTCAGGATCAGCTTCATTCTCAGATCTGCATATGACCTTCTGCCTCAAATGCAAACCTGGTGAAGTGGGGGAAAACAGACGTATCCTGCATGCCCCCTCTGCCATGAAAAACAAACAGTGGAGCGCTCGAGCATGTTCTAAGCTCATGTAAAGTAGCCTGGCTCAAGGAAGGTACACATGGAGGCACAACCAAGTGCTCAAAGAGATTGTACAAGTAGTCAGGGCTAGTACCAACACCACAAAAGGGAGAATCAGGACTCCAAAAGCACCCGCAACATTCTTCACGGCAGGAGGCAGCAAATCATGGCCAAGAACAACAGTGCCACTCGAAACATGCAGGCAGAGTCTGCTGGATGGGGCAGATGACTGGGAGTGCACTGCAGACTCCCAGAATGGAAGAGTCACCCAGAGATCATCAGCAAGAGTGGCATGAGACCAGACATAGTAGTCCACTCTAAGTCAGCCAAGCAGCTGATCATGATCGAGCTCACGGTGCCATATGAGAACAGAATGGAGGCAGCTCAAATCTACAAGACTGAAAAGTATGCTGATCTGGCAAACAGCCTGAGGAGTAAAGGCTATCAGGTCAAAGTCCTCACTGCAGAAATTGGAGCTAGGGGATTTGTAGGAACGTCTGCATACAGCCTCATGAAACAGCTCTCAGTTGCAGGGAAGGAAAAAAAACAGAGCCCTGAAAGCAATGGCAGAAGCGGCAGAGAGGTGTTCAAGCTGGATCTGGTCAAGGAGGAACAAAAATGAACTTCTGAGTCTTCATAAGGCTTAATTTC
The DNA here is from genome assembly GCA_018398815.1 of Conus ventricosus. Classification (NCBI taxonomy): domain Eukaryota; kingdom Metazoa; phylum Mollusca; class Gastropoda; order Neogastropoda; family Conidae; genus Conus; species Conus ventricosus. The sequence goes on along the minus strand of CM031595.1, from coordinate 135,083,680 downwards.
CATGTGGTTCAGTGGTTAAAGTGCGAGTCATTAAGTAGAAAATGAGCATGTCCAGAGGGTCATGGGTTCGAATCCCAGCCATGGCTCGTCCCAAGATGGGGGAAAAAAAAAAGGGGACAGCAGAGGGACATTCGGGGTCATGAACCGGGTGTGGCCCAACCCCCTAGAGTGTCAGGAGATAAGGGCCGAAACACTTGCTTGAAGGGGGCTTCTCTTCTGAGGACTCTCTGCTGCCACGCTCTCCACGAGTTTCTTTCTACTGATGCATGGGTAAACCATTGACTTCCGGGAATAGGCCGGAGGACGTCTGGGAAAGACCGGAGGACACTGGGAAAGACCAGAACCAAGGGCTCTGTGGGCTAGCTCCCACTTTGCCTTAAACATGTGGCTACTAAGAATAAAAGGAAAAGATGCTCCCAGGATTCACCGAAAGGGGGAGAGAATAATGAATCCATCGGTGCTCAACCAATCACGACTGCAAATCCCAAACGGACTATGAACATGGACCAAATGGAATATCCATGTGTCTGTGGAAAGCGTTTCGCTACCACCGTGGCATGAAGATCCACAGAACAAAGATGGGATGTGTGAAGACTCATCTGAATGAGCAGCAGCGCACTGCATCAGCAGATAAGACGTCGGAAGACCAAGGCCAGGACTTAAACCACAGTGCCAAGGACATCCACGCTGTTGGTTCGGATGAGGAATTTGCACAGGCCCTTGATGCCAGGCGCCTGAAAACTCAACCTGCCACGAGCAAATGAAACTGAAGATTGGGAGAAACTGGATGCAAAAATCGTCCAAAGACTCGATACACTGATAGGGAAAAGCACCTGGAACACAAACTAGCCACATATGGGGACATTGTGTATGCCACATGTAGAGACGCCTATGGAGTAAAACTACCAAAGAGAAAACACCTCCCAAAGAAATCCAGACGCCAAGAAAAGATGGACAAGATCAGAGTCCAAAAGAACAACCTCAAGAAGCAAATGAAGACCGCACTGCCAGCTGAAAAACAAGGCTTGGAAAAACTGTGGGAAGACCTGAAAGAAAAACACAGCGCCCTCAGCAAAGCGGAATCTGCGAGGAAGAGGAAGAGCAAAAAGAAGAAGACACAAGAGCGCTTCTTCAGAGACCCCTTCCAGTTTGCCAGAACACTGTTTGAGCAGCCAAAATCTGGGACCTAAGTTGTGGACAAAGGAGTTCTTGAGCAGCATCTGAGGAAAACATACTCTGACTCACAGAGCAAAGCACCACTCGACATTCAAGGTCTGGTGTGGCCAACCAACCCTGAGGAACAGTTCAATGGCAAGCCTCCAACGTTGGCGGAAATCAAGAAGGTGGTCGACAAAGCCAGAGCCAAATCATCACCAGGGCCAAACGGAATACCTTACCAGCTTTACAAGAAATGTCCCAAGGTGTGGAGTGGCTCCAAGGCTGCTGCGATCGGCTTGGAGAAACCAGAAGATCAGCGGCCAGTGGATGACGGCAGATGGTGTGTGCATCCCAAAGAGCAAAACTCAAGTGACATCAGCCGTTCAGCCAATATCATACTGAACGTCGAAGGGTAAATTTTTCTCTGGTCATGGCAGCAAGGTGAACCAAGTACTGATGGAAAACAAGTATTTGGATGTGTCAGTCCAGAAAGGTGGCATCCCAGGTGTGGCTGGCTGGTAGAACACGCCACATGATTGGGACACAATCCAAAAAGAAAAAACAAAAAAGAGAGACCTGGACGTAGGTGGCTTGATCTGGCAAAGCATATGGATCTGTACCCCATGAGATGATACAGTTGGCTCTTGAGATGTACCATGTGCCAAAGAATATCCGCGACATGCTCAAGAAGTACTTCAATGGCTTCTCAATGCGGTTCTCTACCAGGAGTACACAACTGATTGGATCAACATGGAAGGGGGGCATTGAAATTGGGCTGTGCAATTTCCGATATGTTCGTGCTGGCAATGGAAAATCATTTGAAAGCGCAACAAACAACGCGAGACAAACAGACCTTGGCGATGGATACAAGATACCTCCTCTCAAGGCCTTCATGGATGACACTACAGTGATTTCTTTCCAGAGAAGACGAGACACGTCATGTGCTGGAGAGGCTGGACGACATAGTTGCCTCATCCAGAATGAAGTTCAAGCCAAAGAAATCACGGAGTCTCTCACTGAGGAAAGGAAAAGTGGCCCAATCTGTGGTCTTCAGTGTTGCCAACCAGGCCATTCCAACAGTCAAGAAGGCCAGTCAAGAGCCTTGGAAGATGGATGATGATACGCTGAAGACACACAAAGGCAAAAGAAACAAGCAGATGGCGGAAGAAGGCTTGGGACCATTGACAGTGGGGGCTCCCTGGCAAATACAAAGGTCTGGTGTCTGCAGTTCATGTGTTTCCAAAACTTCTATGGGCCCCTGATGATATACGACATCTGCACCAGCACAGTGGAAGCAATGGAAGCCCAAAAACAACAGTTCCAAGGAAATGGGGTTGGTGTCCCACCCTGTCTGACTGACTCGCGCTGTACTGTCGCCAAGCAAAGCTGAAACTACCACTGAATCCTCCTGGGGAATACAAAGCAGGGAAGATCAGACTTCAAAGCATGGGTGGAGGACTCAGGAGAGACAAGGTGGTAGAAGCAATCAGCCGCAGCTGAAGACAGGCAGAAAATGGAAAGTTCAAGAGGCGATGGATTCGCAAAAAAAAGTCTCAAGATCAGAGAATAACAGGACACCCCAGGGCCAACAGACCCAAAGGGCTGGGGGTGACCAAACTGAATGGTGGTCAAAGGCCAAGGAAAGCCAAAAGGAATGATGATTCAGGAGATGAGAAAAAAAGAAGACCAAAAAAGACTCCAAAAAGCAGTCCAGCAGAGCCCGCAAGGGCAATGGACAACGTGGGAGAATGCACTCCAAAGAGTCTAACTTGGAATGACATTTGGCACATGGCCCCTTCAGGATCAGCTTCATTCTCAGATCTGCATAGACCTTCTGCCTCAAATGCAACCTGGTGAAGTGGGGGGAAAAAAGACGATCCTGCATGCCCCCCTGCCATGAAAAACAAACAGTGGAGCATGTTCTAAGCTCATGTAAAGTAGCCCTGGCTCAAGGAAGGTACACATGGAGGCACAACCAAGTGCTCAAAGAGATTGTACAAGTAGTCTGGGCTAGTAACTACCAACACCCCACAAAAGGGAGAATCAGGACTCCAAAAGCACCCGCAACATTCTTCACGGCAGGAGGCAGCAAATCATGGCCAAGAAAAAACAGTGCCACTCGAAACATGCAGGCAGAGTCTGCTGGATGGGGCAGATGACTGGGAGTGCACTGCAGACCTCCCAGAATGGAAGTCACCCAGAGATCATCAGCAAGAGTGGCATGGGGACCAGACATAGTAGTCCACTCTATGTCAACCAAGCAGCTGATCATGATCGAGCTCACGGTGCCATGTGAGAACAGAATGGAGGCAGCTCAAATCTACAAGACTGAAAAGTATGCTGATCTGGCAAACAGCCTGTGGAGAGAAGGCTATCAGTCAAAGTCCTCACTGCAGAAATTGGAGCTAGGGATTTGTAGGAACGTCTGCATACAGCCTCATGAAACAGCTCTCAGTTGCAGGGAAGGAAAAAACCAGAGCCCTGAAAGCAATGGCAGAAGCGGCAGAGAGGTGTTCAAGCTGGATCTGGTCAAGGAGGAACAAAAGTGAACTTCATAAGGCTTAATTTCCTGTGGCTCAGTGGTTTAAAGCGCGAGTCATTAAGTAGAAAATGAGCATGTCCAGAGGGTCAGGGGTTCGAATCCCAGCCATGGCTCTTTCCCAAGATGGGGGGAAAAAAAGGGGGCAGCAGAGGGACATCCGGAGTCATGAACCGGGTGTGGCCCAACCCCCTAGAGTGTCAGGATAAGATAAGATAATGTTGCTTATAGCCCAGCCGACGCAGAGGGCCACATCAGGGCTGTCACCACGTCAAAATCAACTCACCAGTCATTTAAAAAAAAAAAAAAAAAAAAAAACTTTCACACATCTCGTAAATGACATCGTCTACAAACGAACCAGAAACTTTGTTAAAAATCCTTCTTCCGTAAAATCTCAAATCAGATGAAAAATGTTAATTTCTCTCAAAAACCCAAGGATCACGTCAGGCGGGACATCCCTGAACAGGATCTTCATGGACTCCGCTGTAAAATGTTTGTGTCTCACATCGTGCAAGTCCCAACACTCTAAAAGAACATGTTTCATTGTGAGTGGTGCATGACATGGAATGCACCACGGAGCTTCTTCACTCTTTAAAAGGTAAGAATGGGTAAAATACGAATGGCCGGTGTGCAGCCGGCACAGAACCGTTTCCTCTTTACGACCACTCGACGTAGATGGGAGGAAGTCTTTAAGGTTTGGACGGATCTGAAAGAGTTTGTTATTCGTCTGTGTGTTCCAATCCTCCTGCCAGAGGTCTCTCACATAATCGTTAATTTTGGGTTTCACATCTGAGCAGGGGATATAAATGTTGGACAGTTTCTCTCTTGTGGCGTTCTTGGCTAAACGATCAACCATTTCGTTCCCGCCGATGCCAACATGGCCAGGAACCCAAGCAAGGGGTAATGTTGTAACCGTCCGCCTTAGATAAGATAAGATAAGATAATGTTGCTTATAGCCCAGCCGACTGCAAAGGGCCATATCAGGGCTGTCACCACGTTAAAATCAACTCACTAGTCATTTAAAAAAAAAAAAAAAAAAAAAAAAAAAATTCACACATCTTGTTAAATGACATCGTCTACAAACGCACCAGAAACTTTGTTAAAAATCTTTCTGCCGTAAAATCTTAAATCAGATAAAAAATGTTAATCTCTCTCAAAAACTCAAGGATCACGTCAGGCGGGACATCCCTGAACAGGATCTTCATGGACTCCGCCGTAAAATGTTTGTGTCTCACATCGTGCAAGTCCCAACACTCTAAAAGTACATGTTTCATTGTGAGTGGCGCATGACATGGAAGCACCACGGAGCTTCTTCATCTTTAAAAGGTAAGCATGGGTAAAATACGAATGGCCGGTGTGCAGCCGGCACAGAATCCGTTTCCTCTTTACGACCTCCCGTGTGGATGGGAGGAAGTCCTTAGGTTTGGACGGATCTGAAAGAGTTTGTTAACTCGTCTGTGTGTTCCAATCCCTGCCAGAGGTCTCTCACATAATCTTTAAATTTTTTGGGTTTCACGTCTGAGCAGGGGATATAAATGGGGCAGTTTTTTTCTCTTGTGGCGTTCTTGGCTAAAACGATCAACCATTTTCGTTCCCGCCGATGCCAACTGACCAGGAACCCAAGCAAGAGTAATGTTGTAACCGTCCGCTTTCAAGTGCTAAAAGTTCAAAAAATGTAAAAAATTCTGGATGCTGAAGGTTGCGGCCAGTATGGCCCCCAAAGTGACAGCGAATCGACAGAACCAGAAAGTCCCTCTTCGAAGATTGTGAGATTATCTTCAAAGCCCAAAAACCCGAGCAGTAAGTTCAGCAGAATAGACAGAAGCATCTGAATGAATATGTTTCAACAGTATTGAGAAGGGCCCCAGGGCAGTAGGTGCACAGGCCACTCCATCTTCAGCTTGGAAAACCCTCAGTGAAAACTTTTTTTATAGGATGGAATTTGGAACAGAGCTCAGCATACAAAGCCTTGTACGCCAGAGAGCTGGGACTCTTTGCGAAAAGCTGCAAGATCGAAACGAATCTCTGGTGTGAAAAAGGTCCACGGAGGTTGATCTGGAAACTTGGAAAAATCCGACACAACTCCTAGGTCTAGACCTGCATTCCGCACGTGAGGCCGCATACGAAGACCAAACGGCGGAATACATTTCGGGTTATTTTCAAACTTACTTTGGAACGGAGGGTCAAAGACACAGTCATAGGCAGGATTCTGCGGTTCTGAGAACAGTCGGATATAATAATTTAAAGACAGTTTCAGCCTGCGGTTGGACAATGAAGGTTCACCCGCCTCTGCGTACAGGCTGTACACAGGGGTGGTGCGGAACGCTCCAAGACAGAGACGAAGCCCTTGATGGTGGATAGGGTCCAAGAGTTTGAGGTAAGACGATCTTGCGGAGCCATAGACAGCACAACCGTAGTCCAGTTTGGAACGGACCAGGGCTCTGTAGAGGTGCAGCAATGTTTTCTTATCAGCGCCCCAGTCGGTGTGCGCTACGACCCGCAGAATATTCAGTGCTTTCTGGCATGCAGTTTTGAGGTTTTTGATGTGGCTGAGAAAGTTAAGTTTTTGGTCAAAAATGATTCCCAGAAATTTGGCCTCTTTAACAGCTGGGATGGGAGATTTCCCGACGTGAAGTTCAGGATCTGGAAAAAACTGACGGAAATTATGGAAGTGAATACACTGGGTTTTTGTAGCAGAAAAGGTGAAACCGTTTTCATCCGCCCACTGATGGATTTTATCTACGCAAAGCTGGAGCCTGCGCTGGACACTCGGGTACAGGCTTCCAGTTGCGTAGACAGCAAAATCATCCACAAACAATGAGCAGTCTGAACCCTGCTGAACTGATTGAACATTGTTGTTGATTTTAATACTAAAGAGGGCAGGAGACAGTATGCTCCCTGTGGAACACCCAACTCCTGCTCGTGGACATCAGAAAGAGTGGTGCCAACCCGGACCTGAAACTGTTGTTCTGCCAAAAATTTTGAATAAAAAGCGGAAGATGACCTCGAAAACCCAGATCGTGGAGATCATGAAGTATCCCTGACTTCCAGGTAGTATCGTAGGCCTTCTCCAAGTCGAAAAAAATTGCCACAGCATGCTGTTTGTTCAGAAAGGCATTCCGAAGTGTAGATTCCAGACGAATCAAATGGTCAACTGTAGACCGATGTTTACGGAAACCACACTGTTCTTTGCCAAAAGGCCATCGGTTTCGAGTTTCCACATGAGCCTAGCATTGACCATTTTTTCCATCACTTTACAGACACAGCTGGTCAAAGCTATGGGACGGTAGTTAGATGGATTAGAAAGATCTTTTCCAGGTTTGGGGATGGGAATAATGAGGGCTTTCCGCCAAGAGGGTGGAAAGCAACCTGTAGTCCACACGTGGTTGTATACCTGTAACAGGATGTTCAGACCTTCTTGCGGAAGATGTTTCAATAGTTGATAATGAATGTCATCTATACCTGGAGAGGAATCGCTGCAAGAGAATAAGGCAGATTTCAGCTCGTTTAATCTGAAAGGAAGATTGTAGTCTTCCATGTTGCGGACGAAAAGTTGCAGGGTGATTTTTCTTTTAGGGCTTTGTTTTTTGACAAAAGTGGCTGATTTATTAGAAGAGGAGGAATTCTTTTCAATGTTGAAGCAAGCAGATTGGCAACTGCTTTCTTCTCTGTTATTAAAGAATCCGAAAAACTTGAGATGGTTCACAGTGGGACAGTGTTCTTCCCTTTGATTTTCTTAATGATGTTCCACACTTTTTTCTTGGAAGTTTTTGATGTCAACCTGGAGCAGAAGCTTCTCCAGGACCGACGTTTACTGATTTTAAAAGTGTGTCTTGATTTGGCACGGAGTTTTTGATGGGCTCGAGCGTTGGGACCCGAAGGTCGATGGTATACCTGACGCTGGAGCCCGTTTTCGGACTTTGGAAATTTGTTGGCAGTCTGTATTGAACCAGGGTGTTTTTGGCATTTGGAGTTTATCGGAAGACACTGGGATACAGGCCTTAGCACATTTGATTATAGTGTTAGTCAGAGATTCTGCTGGATCCGGACTCTGAAGAAAATCAGTGTCCTGGAATTCTTTAGAAATAGAGCTGCAAATAGATCCCAGTTTGCTTTCTTAAAATTTAGATGCTGAGAGACAGAGACGTTGTTTAGTTATTACAGTTGTAGAAGGACAGGAAATGGTCACTTCCGTGCAGATCGTCATGGACAGACCACTCATAGTCCAGGACCAGCGAGGGGTCACAAACCGACAAATCTAAACACGAAAGTGAACCTGAGGAAGAGTGGAGATAAGTTGCAGATCCGTCATTCAGACCACACAAATCCAAGTCTGAAAGGACATCCTCAATTAGCAGACCTCTGGGTGACGTACCGGCACTACCCCAAGAGGATTGTGACCGTTAAAGTCACCCAACAGCAAAAAAGGTCGAGGAAGTTCTTCTATCAGACTGACAAGGTCCTGACGACAAACCGGACAGAAGGTGAGAGATAAAAGGAACAGATTGTCACAGTCTTGTGGAGAGTGACTCTCGCAGCTACAGCCTGAAGGGAGGTAGACAGAATGACAGGACTATACAACAAAGTTTTGTGTAGGAGAAGGGCAACACCGCCCGACAGTCCCAACGTGGATGGTTGTGCAGGTTTCGAAAGAATATTAAAGCCAGAAAGAGTAAAGGTCTTCTGGCTTTGAATTTGAGTTTCTTGAAGAGCCACGACGGAAGGTTTTAGAGACTGACACAGAAGCTGCAGCTCCTCGAAGTTGGAATTTAGACCACGGATATTCCAATGGAATATTGTACTATCCATGGTGCAGAGGCGAAAAGGAGAGAAAATCAGGTCATCTCCTCTTCAACGTCCGCATCCAATGGAGCGAATTTATTTTGTAGTTTCACTGGACTGTGGTGGTCTTTGGACCTGCTGGCAGACTTGCCCGCAGGTGACAAAGGCCTGGAGTTTGGAGATGGTGGAGGTCTGGATTTGGGAGATGGTGGAGGTTTCTTCCTCATCTCCACCATCTCCACACTGGGTTGAACTCCCTTGCCCGCACGGCACTGGACAGAGGAATTCGAGTTGCGGGTGCTGGTTTTTTAATCTGCCCAGCAGCAGATGTTGTAGACTGCTGGCAGTCTGAGGGGTGGCGGATTTTTTGCCTCCACCAGGGGCATTCACTGTGGGTTGGGAGGTGGTGGACCTGCTTCCACCAAAGCTTATCTGTCTTCCTGGCAAAGTTTTAGAGAAAGTAAATCGTCAGTCTGGCAGCAGACTGAACGTGTCGATTACTTTTTTTACCGCCGAAGCGTATGAAGATGCTGTTGGCGTCTGACTGCCAACAACTTGCCTGCGGGCTTCAAAAAAACGAGATCTTCTTTTCTGTTTTTACCTTTTGGATGGTTGACTCTTGTTTCCAGACAGGGCAGTTGCGTGAAGAGGAGGGGTGGTCGCCACCGCAGTTTGCACAATGCGCCGGTCTTTACACGGCCCATCATGGGTTGCCTTGCAACAAACCCCACACACCTCCTGCCCAGAACAGCGGTCTCTGACATGACCAAACTTCTGGCATTTGAAGCAACGCATTGGAGACGGAACATACATTTGTATACGGACATTCAGATATCCTACCTTGATGACAGGAGCAGCACAGGATTGCAGAATGTCAGAAAGAGGGTGTTGGTGTCCACTCTTTCTGCACCTTTTTTCACTGTCACCCTATGCACCTCTGTCACACCCTGGGATGCCAGTTCCGCTTTGATCTCTGCCTCTGAGACTCCTCTAAGATCTGGGCATCGAATGACTCCCTTAGAGGAATTCAGCTGTTTATGGGGGTCACCCGGATCTCTCGGTCTACAAGCTTTGTAGCTTTCAGCAGCTGCACTGATTGTTTTTTACTTTTACACTGGATGAGAAAGGTGCCGTTTCTGAGTCGCTTTATGGACTGTGGGTCTCCTGCAATACCTTGGAAGCCCTTCTGTATTGCAAACGGGCTTAGTGCAGAAAGAGGTTTGTCCTGCTCCTTACTTTCCATGATCAACCAAGAAGACCAAAATCCTGACAACTGCCTTGTTTCATTTTCAGAATCAGAGTCTCCATCGGACTCCTGTGACGACCTTTGCGAAAATGACGGAACTTTTCTTTTTTTGGGGGGATGATGTTTAATGGAAGTCATATTATAGGCAAAAATTTCATCTTTCCCTTACCCACCCACCTTGGAGTCCAACTAAGGGGCCAGGGCCAAGAATCACTATCTTGACCCCTTCCAGGCTTCAGGAGAGACATACAACAGACAAAAACCTACCAACCCTATCCCCCCTGATCATGCTCAACTCCCGGGAACAGAGAGCTGAGCACTGCAGGGGTTACCTTGGCCAGCCGGAGAAATGCCTGTTTTGACCCAGCCCCAAGAAGGGGAGCCGATTAGTACACCCGGGCCAAAGTGTACTCCCTGTCTAGGAGAGGTCCGAGCCAAAGTGATGTGTTGAGAGCGCTGGCCCTCTCAATCACCAGGATCTCATTCCCCTCCGACACAGGTCGCACCGCACGGCAAACGCGGCGGATCTTAAGGAGACCACAGAGAGAAAAGGAGTGTGGAAAAGAAGACTTGAAGGGAGACGAAGATAGAAAAGGGCCAAATAAGGGAGGCAGAAAACAAGAAAAGGAGAAAGGCGGGTTACTCTTAGTCAGGATCCTCACCCTTAGCCTATCTGACATGGGAAGCCCTACCAGGGCATCAACTCCTTACCACGTTACGCTTAGGCCAAACAGCATCTGCACCTCTCAGGCCTAGAAGCAGTATGAAAAAAAACAGCCTATCTCCAAGTATTGATGCCCCCGCCAGCAGAGCCTAAGGGATCACTGGACCACGCAAACCCTCCGACCACGACAAGGTCGCAACCCCCCGGAGGGAAACCGTCCGCCTTCAACTTGCTAAAAAGTTCAAAAAAAAGTAAAAGTTCTGGATGCTGAAGGTTGCGGCCAGCTATGGCCTCCAAAGCTGACAGCGAATCCGACAGAACCAGAAAGTCCCTCCTCGAAGAATGGGAGATTATCTTCAAAGCCAGTACTAGAGCAGTAAGTTCAGCAGAATAGACAGAAGCATCTGAATGTATATGTTCACAACAATATCTGAGAAGGAGCCCCAGGGCAGTAGGCTGCACAGGCCACTCCATCCTCAGACTTGGAACCGTCAGTGAAAACTTTTTGATAGGATGGGAATTTGGAACAGAGCTCGGCATACAAAGCCTTGTACGCCAGAGAGCTGGTAGACTCCTTACGGAAAGCTGCGAGATCAAAACGAATCTCTGGTGTGAAAAAGGTCCATGGAGGTTGATCCGGAAACTTGGAAAAATCGGAAACTACTCCCAGGTCTATACCTGCATTCCGCACGTGAGGCTGCATACGAAGCCCAAACAGCGGAATACATTTCGGGTTTGTTTCAAACTTACTTTGGAACGGAGGGTCAAAAACACAGTCATAGGCAGGATTCTGCGGTTCTGAGAACAGTCGGATGTAATAATTCAAAGACAGTTTCAGCCTGCGGTTGGACAGTGAAGGTTCACCTGCCTCTGCGTACAGGCTGTACACAGGGGTGGTGCGGAACGCTCCAAGACAGAGACGAAGCCCTTGATGGTGGATAGGGTCCAAGAGTTTGAGGTAAGATGATCTTGCGGAGCCGTACACAGCACAACCGTAGTCCAGTTTGGAACGGACCAGGGCTCTGTAGAGGTGCAACAAAGTTTTCTTATCAGCGCCCCAGTCGGTGTGTGCTACGACCCCAGAATATTCAGTGCCTTTTGGCAAGCAGTTTTGAGGTTTTTAATATGGCTGAGAAAGTTAAGTTTTTGGTCAAAAATGACTCCCAGAAATTTGGCCTCTTTAACAGCTGGAATGGGAGATTTCCCTACTTGAAGTTCCGGATCTGGAAAAAACTGACGGAAATTATGGAAGTGAATACACTGGGTTTTTTGTAGCAGAAAAGGTAAACCGTTTTCATCCGCCCACCGATGGATTTTATCTACGCAAAGCTGGAGCCTGCGCTGGACACTCGGGTACAGGCTTCCATTGCGTAACAGCAAAATCATCCACAAACAATGAGCAGTCTGAACCCTGCTGAACTGATTGAACAATGTTGTTGATCTTAATACTAAAGAGGGCAGGAGATAGTATGCTCCCCTGTGGAACACCCAACTCCTGCTCGTGGACATCAGTGAGAGTGGTGCCAACCCGGACCTGAAACTGTCGTGCTGCCAAAAATTTTGAATAAAAAGCGGAAGATGACCTCGAAAACCCAGATCGTGGAGATCATGAAGTATCCCCGACTTCCAGGTGGTATCGTAGGCCTTCTCCAAGTCAAAAAAAATTGCCACTGCATGCTGTCTGTTTAAAAAAGCGTTCCTAAGTGTAGATTCCAGACGAATCAAATGGTCAACTGTACTACGATGTTTGCGGAAACCACACTGTTCTTTTCGCCAAAAGGCCATCGGTTTCGAGTTTCCACATGAGCCTAGCATTGACCATTTTTTCCATCAATTTACAGACACAGCTGGTCAAAGCTATGGGACGGTAGTTAGATGGATTAGAAAGATCTTTTCCAGGTTTGGGGATGGGAATAATGAGGCTGTCCGCCAAGAGGGTGGAAAGCAACCTGTAGTCCACACGTGGTTGTATACCTGTAACAGGATGTTCAGACCTTCTTGCGGAAGATGTTTCAATAGTTGATAATGTATGTCATCTATACCTGGAGAGGAATCGCTGCAAGAGAGTAAGGCAGATTTCAGCTCGTTTAATGTAAAAGGAAGATTGTAGTCTTCCATGTTGTCGGATGAAAAGTTGCAGGGAGATTTTTCTTTTAGGGCTTTGTGTTTGACAAAAGTGACTGATTTATTAGAAGAGGAGGAATTCTTTTCAATGGTTGAAGCAAGCAGATTAGCAACTGCTTTCTTTTCTGTTATTAAAGAATCCGAAAACTTGAGATGGTTCACAGTGGGACAGGTGTTCTTCCCTTTGATTTTCTTAATGATGTTCCACACTTTTTTCTTAGAAGTTTTTGATGTCAACCTGGAGCAGAAGCTCTCCAGGACCGACGTTTACTGATTTTAAAAGTGTGTCTTGATTTAGCACGGAGTTTCTGATGGCTCGAGCGTTGGGACCCGAAGGTCGTTGGTATACCTGACGCTGAGCCCGTTTTCTAACTTTGGAAATTTGTTGGCATTCTGAATCGAACCAGGTGTTTTGGGCATTTGAAGTTTGTCGGAAGACACTGGAATACAGGCTTTAGCACATTTGATCATAGTGTTAGTCAGAGATTCTGCTGGGTCTGGACTCTGAAAAAAATCAGTGTCCTGGAATTCTTTTGAAATAGTGGCTGCAAATAGATCCCAGTTTGCTTTTTTATAATTGAGATGTTGAGAGACAGAGACGTGTTCAGTTAATACAGGTTGTAGAAGGACAGGGAAATGTCACTTCCGTGCAGATCGTCATGGACAGACCACTCATAGTCCAGGACCAGCGAGGGGTCACAAACCGACAAATCTAAACACGAAAGTGAACCTGTGGAAGAGTGGAGGTAAGTTGCAGATCCGTCGTTCAGACAACACAAATCCAAGTCTGAAAGGACATCCTCAATCAGCAGACCTCTGGGTGACGTACCGGCACTACCCCAAAGAGGATTGTGACCGTTAAAGTCACCCAACAGCAAAAAAGGTCGAGGAAGTTCTCCTATCAGACTGACAAGGTCCTGACGACAAACCGGACAGAAGAGGTAGATAAAGAGAACAGATGGTCACAGTCTTGTGGAGAGTGACTCTCGCAGCTACAGCCTGAAGCGAGGTAGACAGAGCGACAGGAATATACAGCAAAGTTTTGTGTAGGAGAAGGGCAACACCGCCCGACAGTCCCAACATGGATGGTTGTGCAGGTATTGAAAGAATATTAAAGCCAGAAAGAGTAAAGGTCTTCTGGCTTTGAATTTGAGTTTCCTGAAGAGCCACGACGGAGGGTTTTATAGACTGACACAGAAGCTGCAGCTCCTCAAAGTTGGAATTTAATCCACGATATTCCAATGTAAGATTGTACTATCCATGGTGCAGAGGCGAAAAGGAGCAGCAGAGGGACATCCGAGTCATGAACCGGGTGTGGCCCAACCGCCCTAGAGTGTCAGGAGATAAGGGCCGAAACACTTGCTTGAAGGGGCTTCTCTTCTGAGGACTCTCTGCTGCCACGCTCTCCACGAGTTTTCTTTCTACTTAGGCTTGCATGTTGATTTAAATTTAAACCTAACTGTAATTTATTTGAAGGTGAGTTCAGGTTATTATTCATTGTTGCTTTAGAATGTGGTTCACACCACATTGTTTTAGAAACAATTTTGAGAGATTGTTGTTTTAAACCACATGGTCCGAACTGAATCTAATTTTCCCTTGTCTTTGGCAGAAAATGTTAATGGTACCACATGGTCCTACACATAATTTTGTAAGAATGAAGTTTTGGCCACATGGTCCCAAATGTATCTTACCTCTTTGTTTCTTGCAGTAAAATAGTGTTTGTCACATCACATCATGACATGGTTTTAGTGGAGGAAATGTCTACATCACATGGTTCTTTGTGTTTTAATCATGGCACATGTGTTAAGTTTGGTACATGGCTCTTTGTGGTTTAATCATGGCACATGTGTTAAGTTGGTACATGGTTCTTTGTGTTTCAATCATGGCACATGTGTTAAGTTTGGAGAAGTTTTTCATAATTTTCAGAGGATGTTTCTATTTTTGCCTTCTCAGTTAAAAAACAACAACTTGCTTTTAAGGATTACTGTTATCCTTAAAATTATTTTATTAGTGTTCGTCAATTTAAAATTATTTTATTAGTGTTCGTCAATTTAGAGACTGATTTTAATCGAAATGGCTATGGTAGTACGAAATTGGTGTTATGGGGACATCTGTTGGAAACCTGGGAGAGGAATATTGATCTGGCTTGCTGCCTACTGGTTCAGTTGGATGACTGATAAAGAATGTAAGCAGATTTGCCGCCATGGTCAGGTGGCCAATTGATAGTGAAGAGCTGTCAGTATATTGGTATGCGATTCACTGTATTCAGTTTGACATTGGATCGGATCAAAGTGTGTTTGGCATTGCCATAACCAGGGTCAAGTGGATTTGAACTTGATAAGATCACTACTACTTTATTAGTGACGCATTGTCCCTCATTGTGTGTTTCCCAGTTGAGACGTTTGCTGAAGGTCTTTGATGGCTTTTGGTTTGGACATTGTTATTATTTGTTTTTTTTTCGCACACAGTCCTGTACAGATTTTTATGTTCTGTATTCTTTTGCAGTGCCCCCTTTTGTGCTTTCCTCTCCTTTTTTCTTCTTCTGTCACAACCCAAAAAGTTCTTTGTCATTAACTATCTGAAGGTTGAATCAGTCCATGTTTAAAGTTAATATTGTTGTTTGGATTTCTACCTATTTACAGTTTCAATGAAAACTGGAAAAGTAATCGTACAGTCAGAGTTTTGGTTATTTGTGGTCTGGATCTGTGCGTTAGGAACCTGGGTTACATAAATTGGGGGCTCGTCCGGGATATTATTAGATATAGGCAAAATTTGTTAGGCAAAAATTTAAAGTTGTGAGACATGGTTGATCAACTGGAAGGTGATGTGACTAGGACTGAGGGGGGTGTTGAGGTAGAGGGGGAGAGGACAATGTCAGAAAGTACCCAGTGGTCAGGGGCTGTGAGTGGAGACCAGCTTGCTGCTCTACTGAGTAGACTGGAGCGTCTGGAGTCACTGGAGGCGGAGAACAGGGAGCTCCGTCAAAAACTTGCAACTCGGGGCCAACACCATGAGTCTGAACCTGCTCACCCCCGTGCCCCTGTCACTGTCGACGTTCAGGCTCCTATTCCGCCACCTCGTTTGGGCATCTTTACAGGCCTGAAACCAACTAGGGGTGCTGAGGTCCACTTCTCGGAATGGCAAGACCGTGCTAAACAGTACATACAAGAATCGAATGATGCTGGTGAATGCCGTTGGCGTATTAAAGCTGGTTTGAGAGGTGTGGCGAGCAAACAAGTTAAAACTTGCTCGTCAGGGCAAGCTGTTGTAGATGCCCTAACAGCCATCTGTGGCAGTACCAGCACTACCGAAGATTTGTATGCTGCATTTGTCCGGATGCAGATGGGGAAGAAGGAGCTCCCATCAGACTTCCTTTCAAGAGTTTGGTCATCATTTGCCAACCTCAACAAGGATGGCAAATTCTCAGCAGATGATGCGGCTAAGAAAATACATCATAAGTTTATGACAAATATTTCACATGCAGACAGACTTCTCCTCTCCGAGCTTCGCAATGAGTTTGGTACACCAGGAGTTGAGTCCCCTGACACCGCCCGGGTGCTCCGTAAGCTGAGAGTATTGTAAGGAGGGCCCAGTCAAACAGCCCCCTCGACGTAAACCCATGTGGCTGCAGCAGAGCTAACTACCTGCCGTTGAATGCTACGGTCTGACATGGTAAGTATACTAACCAATCAGGAGTATAATACAAACTCCATATTTTTAACACTTCTCAGCATTTTCTTGTGCAGAATGCAGCAAGCCACATTTTGGCTGACTTCTAACTGCTGTGAAACCATTATATTAATGACATGATATCTGTCCACTTATTTCAATATATTTTTGCACTTGTCGCTCCTATATACACTGTGATAGACTTATGTGAAAAATTATATTTTCGTTGTCGAGTTAGTGTCGGGTAGATCTATGCTACGCATAATGCAGTATACTATGAAGTGTATTCTGAGAGTTGGAAAACTACATTTCTGTCAATAGAATGCAGTTCAGACTATCATGTCGATTGATCCCATTCTGGCTAAACAGGGCAATATAAGTACACATAGGGTGTCGGAAGAACTGGTATTTTACAGATGCCAAAGACAAGACCGCAACGACACCGACGGCCTACACTGAAAGTGAGCGAGGCCATAGCAGAAGAGCCGGCCAGACCCAGCGACACACACAGCCTGGGAGATACAGTCGTGCAGCCGAACAGGGGGGGGGGGGGGGGGGGGGGGAAGGAAGCTTCACATTCCCATACAGGCATGTCGCAAGACAACCAGGATACGCCGCCCCCATGACTCAACACACTAATGAACAATATTACGGCCCAGATCGACACAAAGATCCAAGACACTGGAACGCATCCTCCACACACCCACCATCACGACGCCCCCCCCCCCTCCCCCCTAGCACAACAGGCGACCGCCACATCCACGACGCCGCCCCCCCCCCCCCCCCCACACCCCCACCCCGCCAGCACAACAGGCGACCGCCACATCCACGACGCCCCCCCCCCCCCCCCTCCGTGCCACCAGCACAACCAGTGGCCAGCACATCCACGAACGATGGCCGCCACGGCACAACCGGCACAACAGGTGGCCGCCACACCCACAACGGCCTCAATGGCACCACCAGCTCAACAGGCTGCGGAGTTGCAGACCAGCATCGTGGGCCCAGTCCAGGGCGCATAACAAGGTAAACCCTCGAATATGCCATCGCAGTCAATAACAAGTCAGGTACCGGCAAAAATAAAAGAAGAAATATGGGCAGGGGAATAAATAGAACTCAGTTTCATGATTGATAAGATGGAGCAGAAAGAAGAATGCTACACACTCCAGGTAGAAAATGGAGGGAAGTCCCCAGCACTCCAGCTGGTGCCTCAGAAGAAATAGGGCCACCCGCTACCCCTCATTCAATGGGTGAGAGCATGGAACCGTTTCTGTGCCATCCTCACAGAACAAAACGCCAACCCTAGGGCGAGTTTTAGCCCATCACTTGGAGACCGTCCTGAACCTTGCCAACAAAGGAGCAGGTTGGAGGTTCTGCGATGAACAAGTTCGCAAGGCGATAGCCTTGGGTGAAGCGAAATGGGGTGCAGCTCACTTGGAAGTATATCTCAAAGTGCACCTGCAGGCAAACTCGAAGGACAGGACAGACTCATCTCAATCAGTGGCACCAAAAAGACATACCAAGAGAAGTCTGCTACAAATACTATACCAGAGGCTACTGTGCATCTGGAGCAGAGCGCAAGTTTCAGCACAAAAGTTCTTATGGGACATAAGGGAATTTGTGGCGGAGCGCGATTATTCCGGTAATTTCCGGTAAGATGAAATTCTCAAAGCAGGCCAGGCATGCGTAAAAGCATTCCGGTATTTTCCGGTAACACAAAATTCTTAATGCAGGTCGGGCATGCGCAAAAGCGCTTCCTTTTCGAAGTAACACGCTAGCAGTGAAGACGCACTCGCTGCTCTCGGAAAAAATTCTCTGCTCTCTCAAATAAGTTGCAAGGTAAGATCCCCATCCATCGAAGCCTACACGGTGTCTAACATGTCTCATGCCTTGTTACTTGGTCATTCCATCATCAAACGTTTTGCTGAGCATATTTGTGATGCAGATGATGTGCGTTTGAACGCAAATATTAAGTTGCAAGACACTTGCTCTGTGGAGATAGTCGGCAGAGCCGGACTCACGGTACACGGTCTTCTGCGCGATAACAAAACTCTCCCAGGCATAATGAATAATCTTAAACAACGACACAACATCATCTTTCTTCAGATAGTAGGCAACGATTTCAGGCTTGGGACAACACATGATGACTTAGCTATGGATATGTTAGCCTTGGCCTCTTTATTGAAAGGCAGATTCGGGGTGGAACATGTCATGTGTGCCAAGATTCAAAGCTGAACGATCCGGGAAATGGTGGTTTTTATCACAGCAAGAAGAAACGGAATTCAACACATGGGTGCAACAAGTACTCCACCAGCAACACGCGGCATTTGAAGGAATCCCATACATCACATCATGGAACCACCACGAATATTTTTCACTCAGAAGATCGGTGCATGTTTTTCAGCAAGGTAGCCATGATATTGCCATGATATTATCCGTGATATGTTTTGCATCAATGCGGCTATGTTAGCCGTGACCCTTTGTTTCTCAGCAATGCAGCGATGTTAGCCGTGACCCATGCTTCCTACACAATGCAGTTACACCAGCTGTGATCTGACAAGTTTCTCAGCAGTGCAGCTATGTTAGCCATGACCCATGTTTTCTACTCAATGCAGCTGCACCAGCGGTGATCTTGCATGTTTCTCAGCAATGCAGCTATATTAACTGTGAGTGACCCATGTTCTCTACTCAATGCAGCTACACCAGCTGTGATCTTGCATGTTTCTCAGCAACGCAGCTATATTAGCTGTGACCCATGTTTTCTACCCTGTTTTCTCCTACTCAATGCAGCTACATCAGCTGTGATCTTGCATGTTTCTCAGCAATGCAGCTACATTAGCTGTGACCCACGTTTTTCTTCTACTCAGTGCAGCGACATCAGCTGTGCTCTTGCATGTTTCTCAGCAATGCAGCTATATTAGCTGTGCCCCATATTTTCTTATACTCAATGCAGCTACATCAGCTGTGATCTTGCATGTTTCTCAGCAATGCAGCTACATTAGCTGTAACCCACGTTTTTCTTCTACTCAGTGCAGCGACACCAGCTGTGATCTTGCATGTTTCTCAGCAACGCAGCTATATTAGCTGTGACCCATGTTTTCTACCCTGTTTTCTCCTACTCAATGCTGCTACATCAGCTGTGATCTTGCATGTTTCTCAGCAATGCAGCTACATTAGCTGTGACCCACGTTTTTCTTCTACTCAGTGCAGCGACATCAGCTGTGCTCTTGCATGTTTCTCAGCAATGCAGCTATATTAGCTGTGCCCCATATTTTCTTATACTCAATGCAGCTACATCAGCTGTGATCTTGCATGTTTCTCAGCAATGCAGCTACATTAGCTGTGACCCACGTTTTTCTTCTACTCAGTGCAGCGACATCAGCTGTGCTCTTGCATGTTTCTCAGCAATGCAGCTATATTAGCTGTGCCCCATATTTTCTTATACTCAATGCAGCTACATCAGCTGTGATCTTGCATGTTGCTCAGCAATGCAGCTACATTAGCTGTGACCCATATTGTTTTATACTCAATGCAGCTACATCAGCTGTGACCTTGCATGTTTCTCAGCAATGCGGCTATATTAGCCGTGAGCCCGTGACCCATGTTTTCTACTCAATGCAGCTACATCAGCTGTGATCTTGCATGTTTCTCAGCAGTGCGGCTATATTAGCCGTGACCTTATCACCCGTGACTGTCAATTAACTGTGAATATGTTTTGCATGTTCTCAACAATTTTTCCTCAAGGTGGCTACATCGGCTGCGTGTTGGCATGTTTATATATATAACTTTGCATGTTTTTCAGCAAGGCGGCTACAGCAGCGTGTCCCATGTTTTCTACTCACGCATGTTTCTCAGCAAGGCGGCTATATTAGTTGTGACCTCCTAATCACCCGTGACTGTCAATTAACCGTGAAGATGTTTTTGCATGTTCTCAACAATTTTTCCTCAAGGTGGCTACATCAGCTGTGTGTGGGCATGTTTATATATATAACTCTGCATGATGCGTTGGCCGCGACTATGTATCGCAGGTTTCTTAGCAAATTGTTCAACAACGCAGCGATATCACGTGCGTGTTTGCAGGTTATTTTAGCCACGACTATGACTGTTTCCCCACATTATTATGTCGATGGATCCCATTCTGCCTAAACAGGGCAATACAAGTACACACATGGTAAGCCCCTTTTCGTGTCGGAAGAATTGGTATTTTACAGATGCCAAAGACAAGACCACAGAGATGCCGACGGCCTACATTGAAGGCGAGTGAGGCCATAGCGGCCAGACCAGTGACACACGCACCCCGGAAGATCCAACAATCGTGCAGCCAAACAGTGAGGAAGCTGCACATGCCCATGACAACCAGGACACGCCGCCCGCATGGCTCAACACACTCATGAGCAACATTACGGCCCAGATCGACACGTAGATTCAACAGGCTTTGGAACGCATCCCCCACACGCCTACCATCACGCCACCTTCCCTGCCAGCACAACAGGCGACCGCCACACCTGCAATCCCCCCCCCCCCCCCCCCCTGTGCAAGGGGCCAGCACATCGACGGCCGACATGGCACAACAGGTGGCCACCACACCCACAACGGCCTTCAGGGCACCACCAGCTCAGCAGGCTGCTGCGGACTGGCAGACCAGCATCATGGGCCCAGTCCAAGACGTCCTACAAGGTAAACCTTCAAATATGCTATCGCAGTTGATAACAAGTCAGGTACCAGCAAAAATAAAAGAAAAAATATGGACTGGGGAATACATAGAGTTAGTTCCATGATTGATAAGACGGAGCAGATAGAAGAATGCTACACACTCCAGGTTGAAAATGGAGGGAAGTCCCCAGCACTCCAGCTAGTGCCCCAGACAAAAAAGGGCCACCCGCTACCCCTCATTCAGTGAGTGAGAGCATGGAACCGTTTCTGTGCCATCCTCACAGAACAAACACCACCCCTAGGGCCAGTCTTAGCACATCACTTGGAGACTGTCCTGAACCTTGCCAACAAAGGGGCAGGTTGGAGGTTCTACGACGAACAGTTCCGCAAGATGATAGCTTCGGGTAAAGCAGAATGGGGTGCAGCTCACTTGGAACTGTATCTCAATGCACACCTTGAGGCAAACTCGAAGGACAGGACAGTCTCACTGCAGTCAATGTCACAAAAAGACATACCAAGAGGGGTATGTTACAAATATCACACCACAGGCTACTGCGCATCTGGAGCAGAGTGCAAGTTCCAGCACAACTGCTACAACTGTATGGGGCACCATCCATTCACAGACTGCCAACACCCGGTCAACAAACCTTTTAAAGTAATGACCAGATTCACACAAAGCTACAATGCAGCACAGTCGCCCTTTCGTCCAAGAGCAGAACATAACCGCTGGGTCACACCCAGCACAGAGGGAAACCGACCCAATCCCACCACCCTTAGAAGAGGGCAACAGTAGAGTCCTACCAAGCCCAGTCAAGCATGAAGTGCTAGAACGTTACCAGATAGGTTATGACAGGGAGTCACTGCAGCTAATGGCTTGGACATTCCCTACGTAGGATATTTCGAAGCCGACGTGGAAATCTGGGGCACCACGGTAAGGGGTAAGGGCATTCTGGTGAGGTCCTCTACATCCGCATCGGATGTTCCTGTCATCCTAGGGATGAATGTGTTGCAGGAGGTAATGCTAGATGTCAGTGCCCCAGTGGTGCAAGGTTTTGCACGGGTGGCAGGAGGGGAGTCAGTGTATATCCCGCCTCAGGCAGTGGCCAGCCTCAGGGCAACTGGGGCAGTAGATAGAACACTGCAGGATCAGGAAGTGTTGACTGAGCCACTTCCGGACTTCAGTCACAAAGGTTTGCTTGTCCCACCCACGGTAAGCAAGGTCAAAGGCAATTGTTTTTTTTTGTTCAGGTCGTTAATGTCAATGACGAAGGTGTTGTCTTGAGACCAGGGACAAGAGTTGGCACAGTGCAGCTATTCAAACAAATCATTTTCTTTTTTCTGAGTTTTTTTTCTCGTTTTTTATTTTTTATTTTTTGTCCTCCCTACAAATATTACATCAGAGGATTCGTTATACTGACAGGTTGGCTCGAGCAGAGGAAAACACTGTCTTTTAAATACAAGAAGGTAATAAGATTCACAGAAGCTTGCTCAAGTGTTTTTGCGCACAGCATGGCGTCGATAGAGAACATGGCGTCCCGACCCCAGAAATCCCGATGGCGAGGTTGCTGAAATGCTTTATTCTGCTGCTGGATGGCGATCCGTGAAGCCCTGAGAGTGGTGGGTCAGAGGATCCGTGAATGCTGTCAGAGTATGAGGCAATGTTGCATGACTACTAGCCTGGGGTGGGGCGATACAACAACGATCAAATCCAAGCCATTGTGAAGGACTGGCCCAACAGGAAGATGGTAGCATCTTTCTAGGTTGAAAAAGTTGCGTGGATTCAAATGAGGTTTCAATCACTCTTCCACCTGAGGCCAGTGGGCACAACAATAGCAACAAGATTTTAACCACTCTTCCACCTGGGGCCATTCTATAGAAAATGGCCTGAAAAGGGGAGGAGAAATTCACTCTTAATGGGTAGGATTCACTGGCGTTATGTACTCCCATCCCACTCAATCCTTACTTCGTGATTTTTGACAAATTTACGCTATAGGAGTAAGTGAAGCACGTTCATGCAAATAACAAAAAAAAACAAGCTGGAAAACATGACAAAGATTTAAAAGAAAAAAATCTACTAATGGACACTGAAGATTTGTGAAAACTCAATTATTTCGACTTTGAGTTTTGCTTGGAACATAGATTGTGTTTCTTAACAGTCGATTTTCTGTCATCTTGTGAAGATAATTGTAGCTTTATGCTGGCGTCACAAACATATTGCTGTGACAGTGCTGCATGTTCTGTTTTGTTCTATATATAAATATATCATGTTGCTTATAGCCCAGTCAGCTGCAAAAGGCCATATCAGGGCTTTCACCTTGTTGAAGTCAAGTCACTGAGGACACCTTTATGGTGGGACTGAAGGCAACACTAACAAAAATCTCACTGGCAGTGAACCTTACTCTTTTATTCTAGGCAATAAGAAAAAAAAATAGAGGGTGTGAACTATGCAACACAAGAGACTCCCCTTTCCACAACAGTAACACTTCTAAAACGTAGAAGCAAAAGAAAAGGTCAAAGCAGAGGACCATGGACATGCCCCTTCCAGAGATAGGATCCTGAATAAGGAATGGAGAACAAATGGAACATTCTTTATCATGGCATGCTAGCAGCACAGCTACTGCGTATCTCACTATTTTGAACGAAGACAGCTGACACGGCCAGCCCCGACAGCACCAAAGGAGCCGTGGAATCGATGACAGCCGAGACAGCCAGACCTGAAAGCTCTGAACGAGCAGCAGACACAAAGGCTGCTGAGACAGGGAGCCTCCACTTCTCAGAGCTGGCTGCAGAAATAAGCACAATTCAGCTTACAGACATCAGTATCCCAGAACAAGCTGAAGGAACAAAGACAGCTCAGACAGCCGGACCCAACAGCTTGCAGCAAGCTGAGGAGACAAAGACAGCCGAGACAGCCAGTGATGACAGCTCAGGACTAGTAGCAGCGATGAAAACAGTGGAAACAGCCAGTCCCGCCAACGTGGTACAAGCTGCAGAAACAGAGACAGCTCAGACAGCTGGCCCCCATGGTTCAGAAAAAACAGCAGGTAAAAAGACAGCTGAGTTAACCAGCCCTGAAACCTCAGAACAAGCTGTTGGGACAAAGACAGCTGATACAGCCAGCCCTGATGCCTGGGAATCAGCCTCTGGAGAAGAGACGGCTGAAGAAGCGGACGACTGGAACAAGGAGATGGCGGCCTACTATGAAGGTCGCGTGAACATCATCCGGAAGCTTCTCTGCGCCGGGGCCAAGGTCAACATGGTGGCCAGAGATTGCACCCCCCCCCCCCCCCCTGTGTGTGGCCAGGCAGTGAGATCGGCGACACCCAGGTGGTCCGACTCCTCCTCGACCACGGCGCTCGGGTCCAGGTGAAGGACGCCCGTGATCCCATCCAAGTGGCTGAGCGAGCCCACCACCAGCACGTTGCACAGATGCTGAAGGGCCACTCTTCAGACTGAACGGGCGGTTAGACCTCGAGAGGGCGTTGGATTCGTATCCTCCCCTCTGCGCCTTTGTCTGTCTACGTATTCAGGTGTTGTGTTCGAGGGACTGGAACTGTGCTTTTGTTTGTTTGTTTTAATGTCTGTTTTAATGTTACAGAGTGCATGTTGTTTGTGAACATATAATGTTTCTGTCCATACTCCACTGGATCCCTATATATGATATTCATATTTCAAATATGGTTATATTTCTCATATATATTCCAATAACAAGGGGAAACATCGGAGACCCATCACAATGTTCTTTGTTAGTTTATAGCCTTGTCAACATCAGGGGGCCATATCAAGCAGGGTTCCCAGGGACTTCAGCTTATGCCAAGTAAGGACCTTGTAAGGACCTATAAGGACCATTTTCTAAATTAGTAAGGACCTAGAGCTACATTAACATTAGCAGCATAATATATTACAAAACGTACTTGTATATCTCTTCATGGAAATGCACCAAACACAGCATACACCCAACACAACTTGGCTGCTGTACTGCAGAATCAAATCACACTGAAAACTGTTTGTTCCCTTGTTCTGTCTTCAGAAAGAACAATGTCTCGAGTCTCTTGTCTTCCACTTGAATCCACTCTTTTCACACCTAAAACTAAAACCAGCTGATACTTTAACCTGACAGTCATAGCTGATGACTTAAACTTGAATGTCAATCTTTCACAACAGAAAAGATAAGTTTAAAAAAAAATGACACTGAGAATGAGAAACAAAACAAAAACAAAACTGTTATTAGTGGTCATAGGCACTTTCAGATCCTGAATATATGTCGGAGAAAAAAAAAAGAGCACACACACATACACTGGCCTTAATCAGCATTTTTTCCATTCTTTTTCGACCCTTGTGATGTCCTGTTGAACTCTCTCTGCTTCATTTTTTCTGTCCTTAGCTAACAAATGCAGAGTGTTGGATCGTTCAATCAGACTGAAACTTTTCTGCTCCTGAGACTGGAAGTTTAGACGGTCAGACTCTTCAAGTAGATGATGTGCCTCATCACTGGTGCATTTATGTTTCTTCCTCAGGTTGACCTGTTCTTCTCCTAACCTCTTTCTCTTCTCTTTTTTCACAGCTGCCTCCTCCTCTTGCCTCTGTTCAGCAAGGTATCTGTCAAATCTTCCCTAGGCTCCTGATGCTGAGACAAGGAGTTTTTTTGTCAATGACAACTCCCTCCACACCTCCCATATTATGAATATGGTCTAGCACAACCCTACGTGCCATCGACGCCAAATGAGGTGATCTTTCGCACACAGAACATCGAGCATAATGTTTGTTTTGGGGATCCTTCAGCAACCAGTCCTTGTTCTGCTTTTTTTTTTACCCAATCATCCTGAAATGCACTTTCCTGGCATTTAGATTGCCTTGAGCAAAGACTGGAAAATGATGGATGTAAGTATCGAGTCTTCACGCGAAACGAGACCATGCAAACCTAGGACGAGACCTTGAGAAAAACCAAAACTTCCAAGCTGAAAGTTGTCTGCTAGGCTAGGGCCGTTTGTCAGAACCCATTGGCGAGCAGATTTCAGAGCAAGTATCGCTTGCTTCTGAGATTTTCCAACCAGCATTTCGCCCTTGTCGATTTTTTTGGCTGTCATAAGGACTTGTAAGGACCTTGATGCTAATATAAGCACTTGTAAGGCCTTACTTGAGGTGTTTCAAAATGTAATGACCTGTAAGGACCCTGGGAACCCTGTCAAGGCTGTCACATGCATGTCTGATGCATGTTACATGGACAAAAGGGAAAAGACACCCTTCTTTCAAACATACTCTTAATGCCTGAAAACTGGATCTATTTTCCACATAAATCATTTTCTTTTTTCTGAGTTTTTTTCTTCATTTGCCCTCCCTACAAATATTACATCAGAGGATTCGTTATACTGCCAGGCTGCCTCGAGCAGAGGAAGACACTGTCTTTTAAATACAAGAAGGTAATAAGATTCACAGAAGCTTGCTCAAGTGTTTTTGCGCACAGCATGGCGTCGATAGAGAACATGGCGTCCCCACCCCAGAAATCCCGATGGCGAGGTTGCTGAAATGCTTTATTCTGCTGCTGGATGGCGATCCGTGAAGCCCTGAGAGTGGCAGGTCAGAGGATCCGTGAATGCTGTCAGAGTATGAGGCAATGTTGCATGGCTAGGGTGGGGCGATACAACAACAATCAAATCCAGGCCATTGTGAAGGACTGGCCCAACAGGGCTTATCTGGAGGACCCAGATGATCTAGAAGAAACCGGCACTCCATTCCCTTCAGAGGCACCTGCTGCCCAACAGTTGCAAGTCTTGGACAACCCAAACCCTGCTGCAGAGGAGATGGAAGGGGCAATGGAACACAAAGCAGAAGTGTCAACAAAGCTGGCAAAAGAAATGGTTGGTTCAAACATGGAGTCTTCCGGTTGCACACGCACCATGACTTGAACCTAGAGGACTCTGCTGAGGTGTATGTGTTTGATGGTGTTTTGTTTTGTTTTGAATGATTGATAGTGCTTTTTTTATGTAGAACTGTGATATTCTTTGCCATTTACACTTACAGCCTGCGTTATCTAGAAAATAGATACTCAAAACAGAGCTGGGGAGGGGAAGGATTGTGTATGCGAGTTATGGTAAGGTAATGTTGCTTATAACCCAGCCGACCACAAAGGGCCATATCAGGGCTGTCATTGCGTTGAGGTCAAATCACAGGTCATTGAAAAAAGGGGCATTCAAACAACTTTTCAAGATACACCTTACAAAAACACACTGGAAACATCGTTAAAAATCTTTCTTCTGTGAACTCTTACAGATGAAAAATATAAAACGCCCTCAGAAACACAAAGATCACATCAGGTGGGAAATCCCTCAACAAGGAGCCTCCCGTCCATGGTTTGCATCACCTTGACATTAATCCAGAATAGAGCATTTCATAATGTGTGTGGATATGTTTAACACAGTACTTCAGCACTTAAGCGTTCAATTCATTGATAGGAAGATGGTAGCATTTTTCTAGACTGAAAAGTTGTGTGGTTTAAAATGAGGTTTCAATCACTCTTCCACCTGAGGCCAGTGGGCACAACAATAGCAACAAGATTTTAACCACTCTTCCACCTGGGGCCATTCTGTAGAAAGTGGCCCGAAAAGGGGAGGAGAAATTCACTCTTATTGGGTAGGAATCACTGCCGTTATGTACTCCCATCCCACTCAATCCTTACTTCGTGATTTTTGACAAATTTACGCTATACGAGTAAGTGAAGCACGTTCATGCAAATGAAAAAAGACAAGCTGGAAAACATGAAAAAGAAAAGATTTTAAATAAAAAAGATCAGAGCGTCTACTAATGGACACTGAAGATTTGTGAAAACTCAAATTACTTTGACTTTGAGTTTTGCTTGGAACATAGATTGTGTTTCTTAACAGTAGATTTTCTGTCATCATGTGAAGTCAAGATAATTGTCGCTTTATGCTGGCGTCACAAACATATTGCTGTGACAGTGCTGTTTTGTTTTGTTGTATATAACATCATGTCGCTTATAGCCCAGTCAACTGCAAAAGGTAATATCAGGGCTTTCACTTCATTGAAGTCAAGCCACTGAGAGTGTGTTGTGGACACCTTTATGGTGGAACTGACGGCAAAAGTACCAACAATCTCACTGACAGTGAACCTTCGTCTTTCATCTCAGGCAAAAAGAAAAGAAAACAAAATAGAGGGTGTGGAACTATGCAACACAAGAGACGCCCCTTTCCACAACAGTAACACTTCAAAACCGTAGAACCCATAGAAAATGTCAAAGCAGAGGACCATGGACATGTCCCTTCCAGAGGCCATTGTGAAGGACTGGCCTAACAGGGCTTATCTGGAGGACCTAGATGATCTAGAAGTAACTGGCACTCCATTCCCTTCAGAGGCATCTGCTGCCCAACAGTTGCAAGTCTCGGACAACCCAAACCCTGCTGCAGAGGAGATGGAAGGGGCGATGGAACACGAAGCAAAAGTGTCAACAAAGCTGGCAGAAGAAATGGTTGGTTCAAACATGGAGTCTTCAGGTTGCACGTGCACCATGACTTGAACCTAGAGGAATCTGCTGAGGTGTATATGTTTGATGGGATTTTAATTGGTTTTTTTTTTAAATGTTTGATAGTGTTTTTTTATGTAGAACTGTGAGATTCTTTGCCATTTACACTTACAGCCTGCGTTATCTAGAAAATAGATAATCAAAACAGAGCTGGGGAGGGGAAGGATTGTGTATGCGAGTTATGGTAAGGTAATGTTGCTTATAACCCAGCCGACCACAAAGGGCCATATCAGGGCTGTCACTGCATTGAGGTCAAATCACAAGTCATTAAAATAAAGGGGCATTCAAACAACTTTTCAAGATACACCTTACAAAAACACACTGGAAACATCGTTAAAAATCTTTCTTCTGTGAACACTTACATCAGATGAAAAATGTAAAACGCCTTCAGAAACACAAAGATCACATCAGGTGGGAAAACCCTCAACAAGGAGCCTCTCGTCCATGGTTTGCATCACCTTGACATTAATCCAGAATAGAGCATTTCATAATGTGTATGGATATGTTTAACACAGTACTTCAGCACTTAAGCGTTCAATTCATTGATAGGAAGATGGTAGCATTTTTCTAGACTGAAAAGTTGCGTGGTTTAAAATGAGGTTTCAATCACTCTTCCACCTGAGGCCAGTGGGCACAACAATAGCAACAAGATTTTAACCACTCTTCCACCTGGGGCCATTCTATAGAAAGTGGCCCGAAAAGGGGAAGAAAAATTCACTCTTAATGGGTAGGAATCACTGGCATTATGCACTCCCATCCCACTCAATCCTTACTTCCCGATTTTTGACAAATTTACGCTATAGGAGTAAGTGAAGCACGTTCATGCAAATGAAAAAAGACAAGCTGGAAAACATGACAAAGAAAAGATTTAAAATGAAAAAGATCAGAGCGTCTACTAATGGACACTGAAGATTTGTGAAAACTCAATTACTTCGACTTTGAGTTTTGCTTGGAACATAGATTGTGTTTCTTAACAGTAGATTTTCTGTCATCGTGTGAAGATAATTGTCGCTTTATGCTGGCGTCACAAACATATTGCTGTGACAGTGCTGTTCTGTTTTGTTCTATATAAAATTATGACATATCATGTCGCTTATACCCCAGTCAACTGCAAAAGGTAATATCAGAGCTTTCACCTGATTGAAGTCAAGCCACTGAGAGTGTGTTGTGGACACCTTTATGGTGGAACTGAAGGCAAAACTAACAACAATCTCACTGACAGTGAACCTTCGTCTTTCATCTCGGGCAAAAAGAAAAAGAAAAATAATAGAGGGTGTGGAACTATGCAACACAAGAGACGCCCCTTTCCACAACAGTAACACTTCAAAAACGTAGAACCCAGAGAAAAGGTCAAAGCAGAGGACCATGGACATGTCCCTTCCAGAGGTCATTGTGAAGGACTGTCCTAACAGGGCTTATCTGGAGGACCTAGATGATCTAGAAGTAACCGGCACTCCATTCCCTTCAGAGGCATCTGCTGCCCAACAGTTGCAAGTCTCGGACAAGCCAAACCCTGCTGCAGAGGAGATGGAAGGGGCGATGGAACACAAAGCAGAAGTGTCAACAAAGCTGGCAGAAGAAATGGTTGGTTTAAACATGGAGTCTTCAGGTTGCCCGTCCACCATTACTTGAACCTAGAGGACTCTGCTGAGGTGTATGTGTTTGATGGTGGTTTTGTTTTGTTTTGAATGTTTCATAGTGCTTTTATGTATAACTGTGAGATTCTTTGCCATTTACACTTACAGCCTGCATTATCTAGAAAATAGATAATCAAAACAGAGCTGGGGAGGGGAAGGATTGTGTATGCGAGTTATGGTAAGGTAATGTTGCTTATAACCCAGCCGACCACAAAGGGCCATATCAGGGCTGTCACTGCATTGAGGTCAAATCACAAGTCATTAAAATAAAGGGGCATTCAAACAACTTTTCAAGATACACCTTACAAAAACACACTGGAAACATCGTTAAAAATCTTTCTTCTGTGAACTCTTACATCAGATGAAAAATGTAAAACACCCTCAGAAACACAAAGATCACATCAGGTGGGAAATCCCTCAACAAGGAGCCTCTCGTCCATGGTTTGCATCACCTTGACATTAATCCAGAATAGAGCATTTCATAATGTGTATGGATATGTTTAACACAGTACTTCAGCACTTAAGCGTTCAATTCATTGATAGGAAGATGGTAGCATTTTTCTAGACTGAAAAGTTGCGTGGTTTAAAATGAGGTTTCAATCACTCTTCCACCTGAGGCCAGTGGGCACAACAATAGCAACAAGATTTTAACCACTCTTCCACCTGGGGCCATTCTATAGAAAGTGGCCCGAAAAGGGGAGGAGAAATTCACTCTTAATGGGTAGGAATCACTGGCATTATGCACTCCCATCCCACTCAATCCTTACTTCCCGATTTTTGACAAATTTACGCTATAGGAGTAAGTGAAGCACGTTCATGCAAATGAAAAAAGACAAGCTGGAAAACATGACAAAGAAAAGATTTAAAATGAAAAAGATCAGAGCGTCTACTAATGGACACTGAAGATTTGTGAAAACTCAATTACTTCGACTTTGAGTTTTGCTTGGAACATAGGTTGTGTTTCTTAACAGTAGATTTTCTGTCATCGTGTGAAGATAATTGTCGCTTTATGCTGGCGTCACAAACATATTGCTGTGACAGTGCTGTTCTGTTTTGTTCTATATATGACATAATATGATGTCGCTTATACCCCAGTCAACTGCAAAAGGTTATATCAGAGCTTTCACCTGATTGAAGTCAAGCCACTGAGAGTGTGTTGTGGACACCTTTATGGTGGAACTGAAGGCAAAACAGGGTTCCCAGGGACTTTAGTTTATGCCAAGTAAGGACCTTGTAAGGACCTATAAGGACCATTTTCTAAATTAGTAAGGACCTCTACATTAACATTAGCAGCATATATATTACAAAACGTACTTGTATATCTCTTCATGGAAATGCACTAAACACAGCATACACCCAACACAACTTGGCTGCTGTACTGCAGAATCAAATCACACTGAAAACTGTTTGTTCCCTTGTTCAGTCTTCAGTAAGAACAATGTCTTGAGTCTCTTGTCTTCCACTTCAATCCACTCTTTTCACACCTAAAACTAAAACCAGCTGATACTTTAACCTGACAGTCATAGCTGATACTTAAACTTGAATGTCAATCTTTCACAACAGAAGAGATAAGTAAAAAAAAAAATGACACTGAGAATGAGAAACAAAAACAAAACTTATTAGTGGTCATAGGCACTTTCAGATCCTGAATATATGTCGGAGAGAAAAAAAGAGCACACACACACATACACTGGCCTTAATCAGCATTTTTGCCCATTCTTTTTCGACCCTTGTGATGTCCTGTTGAACTCTCTCTGCTTCATTTTTTCTGTCCTTAGCTAACAAACGCAGAGTGTTGGATCGTTCAATCAAACTGAAACTTCTCTGCTCCCGAGACTGGAAGCTTAGACGGTCAGCCTCTTCAAGTAGATGACGTGCCTCATCACTGGTGCATTTATGTTTCTTCCTCAGGTTGACCAGTTCTTCTCCTGACCTCTTTCTCTTCTCTTTTTCCACAGCTGCCTCCTCCTCTTGCCTCTGTTCAGCAAGGTATCTGTCATATCTTCCCCAGGCTCCTGATGCTGAGACAAGGAGTTTTTTTTTGTCAATGACAACTCCCTCCACACCTCCCATATTATGAATATGGTCTAGCACAACCCTACGTGCCATCGACGCCAAATGCAGTGATCTTTCGCACACAGAACATCGAGCACAATGTTTGTTTTGGGGATCCTTCAGCAACCAGTCCTTGTACTGCTTTTTTTTTTTTACCCAACGATCCTGAAATGCACTTTCCTGGCATTTCGACTGCCTTGAGCAAAGACTGGAAAAGGATGGATGTAAGTATCGCGTCTTCATGCGAAACGAGACCATGCAAAACTAGGACGAGACAAAAATCAAAACTTCCAAGCTGAAAGTTGTCTGCTAGGCTAGGGCCATTTGTCAGAACCCACTGGCGAGCAGATTTCAGAGCAAGTACCGCTTGCTTCCGAGATTTTCCAACCAGCATTTTGCCATCGACGATTTTTTTTTGGCTGTCATAAGGACTTGTAAGGACCTTGATGCTAATATAAGCACTTGTAAGGCCTTACTTGAGATGATTCAAAATGTAAGGACCTGTAAGGACCGGTAAGGACCCTGGGAACCCTGCAAAACTAACAACAATCTCACTGACAGTGAACCTTCGTCTTTCATCTCGGGCAAAAAGAAAAAGAAAAAATATAGATGGTGTGGAACTATGCAACACAAGAAACGCCCCTTTCCACAACAGTAACACTTCAAAAACGTAGAACCCAGAGAAAATGTCAAAGCAGAGGACCATGGACATGCCCCTTCCAGAGGCCATTGTGAAGGACTGGCCTAACTGGGCTTATCTGGAGGACCTAGATGATCTAGAAGAAACCGGCACTCCATTCCCTTCAGAGGCATCTGCTGCCCAACAGTTGCAAGTCTCGGACAACCCAAACCCTGCTGCAGAGGAGATGGAAGGGGCGATGGAACACGAAGCAGAAGTGTCAACAAAGCTGGCAGAAGAAATGGTTGGTTCAAACATGGAGTCTTCAGGTTGCACGTGCACCATGACTTGAACCTAGAGGAATCTGCTGAGGTGTATGTGTTTGATGGTGTTTTGTTTTGTTTTGAATGTTTGATAGTGCTTTTTTATGTAGAAGTGTGAGATTCTTTGCCATTTACACTTACAGCCTGCGTTATCTAGAAAATAGATACTCAAAACAGAGCTGGGGAGGGGAAGGATTGTATATGCGAGTTATGGTAAGGTAATGTTGCTTATAACCAGCTGACCACAAAGGGCCATATCAGGGCTGTCACTGCATTGAGGTCAAATCACAGGTCATTAAAAGAAGGGGGGGCATTCAAACAACTTTTCAAGATACACCTTACAAAAACACGCCAGAAACTTCGTTAAAAATCTTTCTTCTGTGAACTCTTACATCAGATGAAAAATGTAAAACGCCCTCAGAAATACAAAGATCACATCAGGTGGGAAATCCCTCAACATGGAGCCTCTCGTCCATGGTTTGCATCACCTTGACATTAATCCAGAATAGAGCATTTCATAATGTGTATGGATATGTTTAACACAGTACTTCAGCACTTAAGCGTTCAATTCATTGATAGGAAGATGGTAGCATTTTTCTAGACTGAAAAGTTGCGTGGTTTAAAATGAGGTTTCAATCACTCTTCCACCTGAGGCCAGTGGGCACAACAATAGCAACAAGATTTTAACCACTCTTCCACCTGGGGCCATTCTATAGAAAGTGGCCCGAAAAGGGGAGGAGAAATTCACTCTTAATGGGTAGGAATCACTGGCATTATGCACTCCCATCCCACTCAATCCTTACTTCCGATTTTTGACAAATTTACGCTATAGGAGTAAGTGAAGCACGTTCATGCAAATGAAAAAAGACAAGCTGGAAAACATGACAAAGAAAAGATTTAAAATGAAAAAGATCAGAGCGTCTACTAATGGACACTGAAGATTTGTGAAAACTCAATTATTTCGACTTTGAGTTTTGCTTGGAACATAGATTGTGTTTCTTAACAGTAGATTTTCTGTCATCGTGTGAAGATAATTGTCGCTTTATGCTGGCGTCACAAACATATTGCTGTGACAGTGCTGTTCTGTTTTGTTCTATATATGACATATCATGTCGCTTATACCCCAGTCAACTGCAAAAGGTAATATCAGAGCTTTCACCTGATTGAAGTCAAGCCACTGAGAGTGTGTTGTGAACACCTTTATGGTGGAACTGAAGGCAAAACTAACAACAATCTCACTGACAGTGAACCTTCGTCTTTCATCTCAGGCAAAAAGAAAAGAAAAAAACATAGAGGGTGTGGAACTATGCAACACAAGAGACGCCCCTTTCCACAACAGTAACACTTCAAAAACGTAGAACCCAGAGAAGAGGTCAAAGCAGAGTACCATGGACATGCCCCTTCCAGAGGCCATTGTGAAGGACTGGCCTATTTGGGCTTATCTGGAGGACCTAGATGATCTAGAAGTAACCGGCACTCCATTCCCTTCAGAGGCATCTGCTACCCAACAGTTGCAAGTCTCGGACAACCCAAACCCTGCTGCAGAGGAGATGGAAGGAGCGATGGAACAAAGCAGAAGTGTCAACAAAGTTGGCAGAAGAAATGGTTGGTTCAAACATGGAGTCTTCAGGTTGCACGTGCACCATGACTTGAACCTAGAGGAATCTGCTGAGGTGTATATGTTTGATGGTGTTTTGTTTTGTTTTGAATGTTTGATAGTGCTTTTTTATGTAGAACTGTGAGATTCTTTGCCATTTACACTTACAGCCTGCGTTATCTATAAAATAGATAATCAAAACAGAGCTGGGGAGGGGAAGGATTGTGTATGCGAGTTATTGTAAGGTAATGTTGCTTATAACCCAGCCGACCACAAAGGGCCATATCAGGGCTGTCATTGCATTGAGGTCAAATCACAAGTCATTGAAAAAAGGGGCATTCAAACAACTTTTCAAGATACACCTTACAAAAACACACTGGAAACATCGTTAAAAATCTTTCTTCTGTGAACTCTTACATCAGATGAAAAATGTAAAACGCCCTCAGAAACACAAAGATCACATCAGGTGGGAAAACCCTCAACAAGGAGCCTCTCGTCCATGGTTTGCATCACCTTGACATTAATCCAGAATAGAGCATTTCATAATGTGTATGGATATGTTTAACACAGTACTTCAGCACTTAAGCGTTCAATTCATTGATAGGAAGATGGTAGCATTTTTCTAGACTGAAAGGTTGCGTGGTTTAAAATGAGGTTTCAATCACTCTTCCACCTGAGGCCAGTGGGCACAACAATAGCAACAAGATTTTAACCACTCTTCCACCTGGGGCCATTCTATAGAAAGTGGCCCGAAAAGGGGAGGAGAAATTCACTCTTATTGGGTAGGAATCACTGGCGTTATGTACTCCCATCCCACTCAATCCTTACTTCTAGATTTTTGACAAATTTACGCTATAGGAGTAAGTGAAGCACGTTCATGCAAATGAAAAAGGACAAGCTGGAAAACATGAAAAAGAAAAGATTTAAAATAAAAAAGATCAGAGCGTCTACTAATGGACACTGAAGATTTGTGAAAACTCAATTACTTCGACTTTGAGTTTTGCTTGGAACATAGATTGTGTTTCTTAACAGTAGATTTTCTGTCATCATGTGAAGTCAAGATAATTGTCGCTTTATGCTGGCGTCACAAACATATTGCTGTGACAGTGCTGTTTTGTTTTGTTGTATATAACATCATGTCGCTTATAGCCCAGTCAACTGCAAAAGGTAATATCAGGGCTTTCACCTCATTGAAGTCAAGCCACTGAGAGTGTGTTGTGGACACCTTTATGGTGGAACTGAAGGCAAAGTACCAACAATCCCACTGACAGTGAACCTTCGTCTTTCATCTCAGGCAAAAAGAAAAAGAAAAAAAAAACAGAGGGTGTGGAACTATGCAACACAAGAGACGCCCCTTTCCACAACAGTAACACTTCAAAACCGTAGAACCCAGAGAAAATGTCAAAGCAGAGGACCATGGACATGTCCCTTCCAGAGGCCATTGTGAAGGACTGGCCTAACAGGGCTTATCTGGAGGACCTAGATGATCTAGAAGTAACGTTCAACCGGCACTCCATTCCTTCAGAGGCATCTGCTACCCAACAGTTGCAAGTCTCGGACAACCCAAACCTTGCTGCAGAGGAGATGGAAGGAGCGATGGAACAAAGCAGAAGTGTCAACAAAGCTGGCAGAAGAAATGGTTGGTTCAAACATGGAGTCTTCAGGTTGCACGTGCACCATGACTTGAACCTAGAGGAATCTGCTGAGGTGTATATGTTTGATGGGTTTTTGTTTTGTTTTGAATGATTGATAGTGCTTTTTTATGTAGAACTGTGATATTCTTTGCCATTTACACTTACAGCCTGCGTTATCTATAAAATAGATAATCAAAACAGAGCTGGGGAGGGGAAGGATTGTGTATGCGAGTTATGGTAAGGTAATGTTGCTTATAACCCAGCCGACCACAAAGGGCCATATCAGGGCTGTCATTGCGTTGAGGTCAAATCACAAGTCATTGAAAAAAGGGGCATTCAAACAACTTTTCAAGATACACCTTACAAAAACACACTGGAAACATCGTTAAAAATCTTTCTTCTGTGAACTCTTACAGATGAAAAATATAAAACGCCCTCAGAAACACAAAGATCACATCAGGTGGGAAATCCCTCAACAAGGAGCCTCTCGTCCATGGTTTGCATCACCTTGACATTAATCCAGAATAGAGCATTTCATAATGTGTGTGGATATGTTTAACACAGTACTTCAGCACTTAAGCGTTCAATTCATTGATAGGAAGATGGTAGCATTTTTCTAGACTGAAAAGTTGCGTGGTTTAAAATGAGGTTTCAATCACTCTTCCACCTGAGGCCAGTGGGCACAACAATAGCAACAAGATTTTAACCACTCTTCCACCTGGGGCCATTCTGTAGAAAGTGGCCCGAAAAGGGGAGGAGAAATTCACTCTTATTGGGTAGGAATCACTGCCGTTATGTACTCCCATCCCACTCAATCCTTACTTCGTGATTTTTGACAAATTTACGCCATAGGAGTAAGTGAAGCACGTTCATGCAAATGAAAAAAGACAAGCTGGAAAACATGAAAAAGAAAAGATTTAAAATAAAAAGATCAGAGCGTCTACTAATGGACACTGAAGATTTGTGAAAACTCAAATTACTTTGACTTTGAGTTTTGCTTGGAACATAGATTGTGTTTCTTAACAGTAGATTTTCTGTCATCATGTGAAGTCAAGATAATTGTCGCTTTATGCTGGCGTCACAAACATATTGCTGTGACAGTGCTGTTTTGTTTTGTTGTATATAACATCATGTCGCTTATAGCCCAGTCAACTGCAAAAGGTAATATCAGGGCTTTCACTTCATTGAAGTCAAGCCACTGAGAGTGTGTTGTGGACACCTTTATGGTGGAACTGACGGCAAAAGTACCAACAATCTCACTGACAGTGAACCTTCGTCTTTCGTCTCAGGCAAAAAGAAAAGAAAACAAAATAGAGGGTGTGGAACTATGCAACACAAGAGACGCCCCTTTCCACAACAGTAACACTTCAAAACCGTAGAACCCAGAGAAAATGTCAAAGCAGAGGACCATGGATATGTCCCTTCCAGAGGCCATTGTGAAGGACTGGCCTAACAGGGCTTATCTGGAGGACCTAGATGATCTAGAAGTAACTGGCACTCCATTCCCTTCAGAGGCATCTGCTGCCCAGCAGTTGCAAGTCTCGGACAACCCAAACCCTGCTGCAGAGGAGATGGAAGGGGCGATGGAACACGAAGCAGAAGTGTCAAGAAAGCTGGCAGAAGAAATGGTTGGTTCAAACATGGAGTCTTCAGGTTGCACGTGCACCATGACTTGAACCTAGAGGAATCTGCTGAGGTGTATATGTTTGATGGGGTTTTAATTGGGTTTTTTTAAAAATGTTTGATAGTGTTTTTTTATGTAGAACTGTGAGATTCTTTGCCATTTACACTTACAGCCTGCGTTATCTAGAAAATAGATGATCAAAACAGAGCTGGGGAGGGGAAGGATTGTGTATGCGAGTTATGGTAAGGTAATGTTGCTTATAACCCAGCCGACCACAAAGGGCCATATCAGGGCTGTCACTGCATTGAGGTCAAATCACAAGTCATTAAAATAAAGGGGCGTTCAAACAACTTTTCAAGATACACCTTACAAAAACACACTGGAAACATCGTTAAAAATCTTTCTTCTGTGAACTCTTACATCAGATGAAAAATGTAAAACGCCTTCAGAAACACAAAGACCACATCAGGTGGGAAAACCCTCAACAAGGAGCCTCTCGTCCATGGTTTGCATCACCTTGACATTAATCCAGAATAGAGCATTTCATAATGTGTATGGATATGTTTAACACAGTACTTCAGCACTTAAGCGTTCAATTCATTGATAGGAAGATGGTAGCATTTTTCTAGACTGAAAAGTTGCGTGGTTTAAAATAAGGTTTCAATCACTCTTCCACCTGAGGCCAGTGGGCACAACAATAGCAACAAGATTTTAACCACTCTTCCACCTGGGGCCATTCTGTAGAAAGTGGCCCGAAAAGGGGAGGCGAAATTCACTCTTAATGGGTAGGAATCACTGGCGTTATGTACTCCCATCCCACTCAATCCTTACGTCGTGATTTTTGACAAATTTACGCTATAGGAGTAAGTGAAGCACGTTCATGCAAATGTAAAAAGACAAGCTGGAAAACATGAAAAAGAAAAGATTTAAAATGAAAAAGATCAGAGCGTCTACTAATGGACACTGAAGATTTGTGAAAACTCAATTACTTTGAATTTGAGTTTTGCTTACAACATAGATTGTGTTTCTTAACAGTAGATTTTCTGTCATCGTGTGAAGATAATTGTCGCTTTATGCTGGCGTCACAAACATATTGCTGAGACAGTGCTGTTTTGTTTTGTTCTATATAATATCATGTCACTTATAGCCCAGTCAACTGCAAAAGGTAATATCAGGGCTTTCACCTCATTGAAGTCAAGCCACTGAGAGTGTGTGGTGGACACCGTTATGGTGGAACTGAAGGCAAAACTAACAACAATCTCACTGACAGTGAACCTTCGTCTTTCATCTCAGGCAAAATGAAAAAGAAAAAAAATAGAGGGTGTGGAACTATGCAACACAAGAGACGCCCCTTTCCACAACAGTAACACTTCAAAACTGTAAAACCCAGAGAAAAGGTCAAAGCAGAGGACCATGGACATGTCCCTTCCAGAGGTCATTGTGAAGGACTGTCCTAACAGGGCTTATCTGGAGGACCTAGATGATCTAGAAGTAACCGGCACTCCATTCCCTTCAGAGGCATCTGCTGCCCAACAGCTGCAAGTCTCAGACAAGCCAAACCCTGCTGCAGAGGAGATGGAAGGGGCGAAGGGCTTAAAACGTTCCGCGTCTGAGCGGAATTCCGCGATTTCGGTTTGTCAAAAAAAAAAAAAAAAAAAAAAACGAAAGGAGCAAGGCATCCGTGATCGGCTTGCAAGTTATAGCCCCTGATTTTTCTTGGAAGAAGCTTCCGGCCAGACTTCCGGAAAAAACAAAATGGCGGAGCGCGAAGACATTGTTCATGCGGGTCAATCTTTTGACGACAGTGCAATTAAAAACAAGTGGAAATGGGAGTGGACACTTCAGAAAGTTGACGAAGAAGTCATTGGAGACTTTCTTCACAAAGTTGCTGCTCCAGGTTTAGCTTGGTGCAAACTGTGCTCAAGGGAAGTGTGTTGCGGTGGTCGCGGGAAGAAATCTCTCGAGGATCACATTCGTTCAGCGAAGCACGTGTCGAACGTCAAGGCACTGAGTGGAACTACAACTCTGCCAGGTTTGTTTGCAACATTTTAGTGTTTTTTTCCCAGCCCTCCCTCCCACCCCCCCTCCATTGCCTTTTTTTTCTGCATGAAGGAAACTCAAGATCTCTCTCTCTCTCTCTCTCTCTCTCTCTCTCCCTCTCTCTCTCTCTCTCTCTCTCTCTCTCTCTCTCTCTCTCTCTCTCTCTCTCTCTCAGTCTGTGCTTGTCATTGCCATGTCTATATTAATTTTCTTGTTTTTTTTTTATCCATTCCATTTACTTTTTTTTTTATATCTGATTGTGCTTTATGTAGATTAGCAAGGACAGATTAGATTGTAAGACTAGGCAATGCCTAAAATCTCCATCCTTGATTAAGGAACGTTTTGAATCTGAATGTAGTGAATCTGAATTTCTCTCTCTCTTTTGTAAGTCTTACTAGTCTTAGTCTTATTCTCTCTTCACCCCTCCATCCAACTCAATTTGTACCATCCTTTTTTTAAGTAGTGGGGATATACATCATATACACCCCCCCCCCAAAAAAAAAAAAAAGAAAAAAAAAAAGTTGAAAAGGAAAGGAAGTTTGCATGGGACACATGTCATATATTGATGCAGTTGTTTATTTCTTATGTCTTCTTTGCATTAGTAAATAACCTGTGATTTTTAAAAGTTATTTGTTCGCAGGTCCATGTCTATGTTGTAGGGATTACTTTTAATGACTAAATAAGTTACCTCTTAAGTCAACTTATTTTCTTTTGATTCCCTCCTGTCCCCACCCCACCCCTGTTTTCCCTTTCTCCTCCCCCCTCTCCCTTTAACAGGTTTTAACTTAGCTTGTGTGAAATCATTTACAGGTCAGCCTTTGGAAAAAGAGCACTATGGACTACAACCAGTGCTTCAAGTCCATGCACGAAACGAAGACAAGCTGACACCACTGACTCCTCTTGCAGACAGGACTGAAAATGCTGAAGCAATGGTATGACAAAGAATGGCAAAAATACTTACAGATTTACACAGGCACGAAAACACACATACACATACACACACACACACACACACACACACACACACACACACACACACACACACACACACACACACACAGTTTCGGGGAAAATTGAAAAGGATTTTTAAAAAAGAAAGAATAGAAAAGCGCAAATAACATGGGAAAAATATTTTCAGATATGTTTACACATGGTATAGCCGGTACACACACGTACACACACACACACACACACACACACACACACACAAGTACACACACCACACACACACACACACACACACACACGCACACGCACACGTATACACACACACACACACACACCCCACACACACACACACACACACACACACACACACACACTACAAATACACAAATCTCTCTCTCTCTCTCTCTCTCTCTCTCTCTCTCTCTCTCTCTCTCTCTCTCTCTTTCTCTCAAGTGAGTTCAGTATAATACTAATGCACAGTCATGCAACAGCATATTTAACAGATATATATCCTATTTCTTTGTTTCAGTTGATCAGCTTTGTTGCTGAGAACAACTTGTCCTTCAATACTGTGCCAAAGCTGGTGGAGCTGGTCAAGGCCCTTGCCAACGGCAAAGCAGCCATGAACAACATGGCAGTCTCAAACACAACTGCATCCTATAAGCTGAAATTTGGTGTTGCTGAAACTTTTCGTCACGAACTTGTTAGTGAACTGAAGGAGGCCCCTTTCTCTCTAAACATTGATGAGGCGATGAACTCCAACAACGAGAAGGTTTTAACTGTACTTGTCAGCCATTTTCCCAAAAGGCAGCAGATGGTAACTTGTAGTTAATCATCTTTCATCGTATTCTGTCACTCGAGTTACAAGTGAAAATCTATTTGAGAAATTGGAAGAAACTTTTACAAACTTTGATTTACCTTGGACAAATCTTGTGTCGGTGATGATGGATTCATGCAGGGTTATGAGAGGTGAGAAAGCTGGTCTGGAGGCACTGATCAGGCGAAGAAAAGCCCCCCATCTCTTGGATGTAGATGGTGACACATGTCACCATGCTCACAATGCAGCCAAAGCCTTTTGCCAGCCTTTTGAAAGGCACACTGAACAACTTTTGAATGACTTGCACACAGACTTCAAGTGGTCAACTCATACCAGAAGTTTACTGGAAAAGCTTTGCATTGCTTTAGAGATAGTTCCATCTGCCCCAAAGCAGTATGTACCACACCGGTGGCTGTCGCTTGTAGAGGTTGTTGCAGATACTCTTCGGATGTTGGATGTCCTTTTGATTTTTTACTACAGTTTACTCTCTGAGTATGACCAGAAACTGTATAAAAACATCATCCAGAATCTGTATAAGGAAAAGAAAGTCACCAAAGAGACTCAAAAGCATATCAGAAAGATACAGGTTGAAGTGCATCAAGCAGCAAAATGTGCCACCAAAGAAGGAAGAGAGCGGAAAAAAAGAATCACAGAAAAACTGTTCATATACCATGACAAAACACAGTGGCAGCTTCACTTTTATGTTACCATACTGTCTATTCTGCATGGGTACAGCTACATTAAAGTGTTCCAGACAAAGGATCCTATGATGCATGAACTCCACAGCCATCAGGAGGAGTTGATCAAAGATTTCCTTGGGTGCTTTGTTCGACCTGACAAACTTCTGGTGAAACCACGTCATCTGCTGAAACTGGACCTTGATGATGAGAGCATTCTTGTTAAAAAGTCAGAGTTGTTTGTGGGCAGCTTTGTGAAAAGAGCTTTAGCAAACCGACATGCAAAGGACAGCATCAAGACCATGTTCCTGTCTCAAGCAAAGAAAGCATTCATTGCATGTGGGAAGGTGCTTCTGAAGAAAATGCCACTCAACAATGAAGCCTTAAGATGTTTCAGCTGCATTGATCCCAAGACCAGGGGTACACTGACAGCTCAAAGAGAACTTCTTAAGTTACCAAATCTGATACCTGGAGGACTTGGTGATGGGTCTGAGGATGATTTTGAGCTGCAAGTGAAACGTTTTCAGACGGACACACACATCCCAGAAATGGTGGATAAAGAAAGAATAGACTCATGGTGGATGAAAGTTAATGAGGAGAAGTATCCCCTGCTGACAAAGGTGGTGAAAGGTGCTCTCAGCTGCTTCCATGGACCATTAGTAGAGTCTTCATTCAGTGCCATGGGAGAAATTGTTGACAAGTCCACCACAAACATGGACATGGAAACCTTCTCTGCCATCCAAACTGTCAGATATGCACTGAAGGCTTCAGGGAAGACCTCCACAGAGTACTTCATTAAGAAGGATCCAGTGAAAGAACCAGTCAGTCGCACTCTTGTGCAGAACATGATGGGTGCAGCCAAAAAAGACAAAGACAGAAGAGCAAAAAATAGGGAAAGCAAGAGTCAGCTGGCAGTGTCACTTGGTGTTCAACCAAAAAAGTTAACTACGAAAAGAAAGGTAACTGAAGACACTTTAGCAGCAGTAAAACGTGCCAGGATAGAACACTGCAATCCTGTGGGGAGAAAAGAGGGTGATATGGAAAATGTGGAGAGTGCAAGCCAGGCGGGAGGCAGCAAGGAAAAAGATAGGGTTCCAACTACTCAAAAAGTCAAGTTGTCAGCAAGAAGGTGGATGAGAACGAAATAGAAATTGTAGAGAGTGAAATCCAGACAGGAGAAAGCAAGGAAACAGCAGACAAAGATGGTGTTGAAATTCAAGTCAGCAAGAAGGTGGATGGCAAAGACAGTGCAGACAATGCAAGCAGCAAGAAGAAACAGAGTTCCTTGCTGAGTTTCTTTAATGCCTCCACCACCCAAACACCCAAATGACACAGCTGTTTCTCTGTGTGTGCGTGTGTGTGTGTGTGTGTGTGTGTGTGTGTGTGTGTGTGTGTGTGTGTGTGTGTGTGTGTGTGTGTGTGTGTGTGTGTGTGAAATCCTGTATTTCAGTGTTTATTATAATTCAGGAACTTCAAAATTTGGTTGAATTACACTATGTGCTGATTCTACAAGTTTATCTCCATTATCAAAATTTGGATATTGTGACTTTCAAAATGTGCTGATTCCACAAGTTGATCCGTGTTATATGAGACTGAACTGTAAAGTGTTTGATGCAGTTCTTGACTTTGTGTGCTCCAACTTCAAACTTGATTGTGTGATCTTTTAAACCTGAAAAGTGAAACTTATTGAGCTACCCAGAAGTGAGATTTCATCCAAAGACTATAG
This sequence comes from Conus ventricosus, assembly GCA_018398815.1. Classification (NCBI taxonomy): domain Eukaryota; kingdom Metazoa; phylum Mollusca; class Gastropoda; order Neogastropoda; family Conidae; genus Conus; species Conus ventricosus. Next base: position 135,039,614 of record CM031595.1, on the reverse strand, counting down.
TTGGTGAACACCTGTAAAACACTCAAGTTAAAGGGTGAGTGTTCATTTTATTATTGTTTTTAACCCCATCTGCCCCTTTCCCAAATATATCTTCCTGTAATAATTATGTGTTTACAGCAATTTTTATGCATATGATAAATAACTCTTGAAATTATGTCCAGAAAGTGCAAAATGGCATAGATTTACACTCGGTTTTTAAAAAAATTTCCCGGGGGGGGGGGGGGGGGGGGGGGCATGCCCCGGACCCCCCTAGTTTCAGTGGTTTTTTCCTCCTCCTGTTTTAAGCCCCCGCGATGGAACACAAAGCAGAAGTGTCAACAAAGCTGGCAGAAGAAATGGTTGGTTCAAACATGGAGTCTTCAGGTTGCTCGTCCACCATTACTTGAACTAGAGGACTCTGCTGAGGTGTATGTGTTTGATGGTGGGTTTTGTTTTGTTTTGAATGTTTAATAGTGCTTTTATGTATAACTGTGAGATTCTTTGCCATTTACACTTACAGCCTGCGTTATCTAGAAAATAGATAATCAAAACAGAGCTGGGGAGGGGAAGGATTGTGTATGCGAGTTATGGTAAGGTAATGTTGCTTATAACCCAGCCGACCACAAAGGGCCATATCAGGGCTGTCACTGCATTGAGGTCAAATCACAAGTCATTAAAATAAAGGGGCATTCAAACAACTTTTCAAGATACACCTTACAAAAACACACTGGAAACATCGTTAAAAATCTTTCTTCTGTGAACTCTTACATCAGATGAAAAATGTAAAACGCCCTCAGAAACACAAAGACCACATCAGGTGGGAAATCCCTCAACAAGGAGCCTCTCGTCCATGGTTTGCATCACCTTGACATTAATCCAGAATAGAGCATTTCATAATGTGTATGGATATGTTTAACACAGTACTTCAGCACTTAAGCGTTCAATTCATTGATAGGAAGATGGTAGCATTTTTCTAGACTGAAAAGTTGCGTGGTTTAAAATGAGGTTTCAATCACTCTTCCACCTGAGGCCAGTGGGCACAACAATAGCAACAAGATTTTAACCACTCTTCCACCTGGGGCCATTCTATAGAAAGTGGCCCGAAAAGGGGAGGAGAAATTCACTCTTAATGGGTAGGAATCACTGGCATTATGCACTCCCATCCCACTCAATCCTTACTTCCCGATTTTTGACAAATTTACGCTATAGGAGTAAGTGAAGCACGTTCATGCAAATGAAAGAAGACAAGCTGGAAAACATGACAAAGAAAAGATTTAAAATGAAAAAGATCAGAGCGTCTACTAATGGACACTGAAGATTTGTGAAAACTCAATTACTTCGACTTTGAGTTTTGCTTGGAACATAGGTTGTGTTTCTTAACAGTAGATTTTCTGTCATCGTGTGAAGATAATTGTCGCTTTATGCTGGCGTCACAAACATATTGCTGTGACAGTGCTGTTCTGTTTTGTTCTATATATGACATATGATGTCGCTTATACCCCAGTCAACTGCAAAAGGTAATATCAGAGCTTTCACCTGATTGAAGTCAAGCCACTGAGAGTGTGTTGTGGACACCTTTATGGTGGAACTGAAGGCAAAACTAACAACAATCTCACTGACAGTGAACCTTCGTCTTTCATCTCAGGCAAAAAGAAAAAGAAAAAAAATAGATGGTGTGGAACTTTGCAACACAAGAGACGCCCCTGGCCAGACGGATCTCTGCGTCTAGGTCAGACTGATACAGCTAATTTGCAAGACCAGTGCCCACAGTTAAGTCAGACGTCGCCCTGGTTAAAGTAGGAAGGGGGGAGGTATTGTGTAGTGGGGGTGAAACCAAGTTAATTAATTAAATGACCCATTGACCACCACAGAGAGCAAGGCCGGTAGATGTTATGGAAGACTGATTATTTGCATGTCCAATGAAATTAGAGGGGAGGTAACCTCGGCACAAGGCGGGAAAAATACTGACCAATGGTACTCACCCTTTTGACAGGTAGGAAGAGAATAAGAAAGCTATGGGAGTGAGAAAAAAAAAAGAGGAGGAAGAGACAGAGAGAGAGGTTCTGGGAGTAGGCTCTGCACGAAAAGGAAGCAGAGAGATGAGAGGAGGAGTGAGGAGAACGAGTTGAAGCATTAGCACCATATAGTCTGCAGAGGAAGGACTAAGGAGATATGTTGAGAGAGAGAGTTGCTAATTGATGAAGAGAAAAAAAAAGAAGAAGAAAAAAAGCAACCATGTCCATTTGATAGAGCAGACCAGAAGAGAGAGAGAGAGAGAGAGAGAGAGAGAGAGAGAGAGAGAGAGAGAGAGAGAGAGAGAGAGAGAGAGAGAGAGTGCGATGCGTTAGTGCAGGAAAGAAGAAAGGAGAACAGATCAATGTCTGGTAGTCACTATTCAATTTGAACCGGGGTTCGACCTCAATACCTGGCAGTGCCACTTCCATCAGGCAGAACCACAGGCCAACGCCAGTAACCTGACCAGTGCCAGCGGTCCAACCTGACCAGTGCCGGCGGTCCAACCTGACCAGTGCCAGCAGTTGTGTTACGACTGGTGCTTGTGAAAGTGACAGTGAAAAGAAAAAAAAAGAGAGAAGAAAAGGAAAGACAGTGATTCGTGAATAGTTTAAGATCACCTGGCCAGGTAAAGTAGAAAATCTATTTATACCCGGGTTAGTTATGATGATTTAGGGGAGAAAAAAAAAATATATATATATTTGTGAAGTTTCAAAGAAAGAGAGAATGTTTTATTTTTTTGACTCCATGCGTATTGATGTTTTCCATGATTATGTGTAGTAAAGTTATAGACTTTACTAGTGGTTTGATGTGATGAATGCATGATATATGAATGAGATTGTAAGCAAGCTGTGAGTGTGTTTGGGCTGTGCGCTAGTCCTTCCTCCACTGACATACCCCGAGGTTGACAATTTATTGGCGAGCCTGCCAGGATATTCTGGCCCATTTATTATAATTGTTCAACTTCTCAGAGAGGAAGCTGGGTGGGATTCAAGTATTGTAACAGTAATCCTAAGACAAGGTAGTGTCTTACTGTATGTTTCCAAGATAGTTAAATACTAGGCTTGGCATTGCTTCCAAGATAGTTAACACTAGGCTTGGCATTTCAGCCCCAGAGTAC
>CM031595.1:135029002-135031502 GCA_018398815.1 Conus ventricosus | reverse complement strand
TCTTGGAAAGTCTTTTGCAAAGCATAGAAATATGTTCGGACCAGGACAGGTTATTATCTATAGTAAGTCCTAGTAATTTGTAAAAACTTACTTCCTCTAATACTTTATCACTAACTTTTAACTCTGGTAATTTATTCTTAATGTTCTGTCTTTTCTGACTGTCTTGTTGTAACTAGCATGAATTTGGATTTATGAGGATGAATTGCCATATGATTTTCTTCAGTCCAGGAAGTAAGCCTTAGAATATCATTTTGTAAGGAGGCGCACACGGCATCAGAGCTTTTATTTTCGTTGTAAATGGTAGTGTCATCTGCAAAAAGTTCACAAGAGGATATCAAATGAAGTGGAAGGTCATTTATATAAATTGAAAATAATATAGGACCCAGAACCGATCCCTGGGGAACTCCATATTTGTTCGAAGCAACAGAAGATAAAGTGGAATCTTGAAAGACTGCTTGTCTTCTATTATGTAGAAAAGATGCTATGAGATTTAAGGAATTATCATTCAAACCGTACATAGTTAATTTTTAGAGAGGATACTGTGATCAATGGTGTCAAAAGAAATGCTTTCGCAAAATCAACAAAAATTGAGAGAGAGAGAGAGAAGAGAGAGAGAGAGAGAGAGAGAGAGAGAGAGAGAGAGAGAGAGAGAGAGAGAGAGAGAGGGACACACCCACCCACACACATACACACGCACACTTGTGCTGTTGGAAACGTCAGTTAAGCGTGCGTTTCTTTTGGCTGGTTTCAAGGCTCCTGTTACGTCCTCCGGCTATCAATAAACAAAGTACAACGACAAAAATCACCGAAAGATGCTACACAAGTAAAGATCCAGAAAAGCAACGGGGGAAACAAGCTAAGAGCTCGTTCTCCAGCGATGCAAGCCGCAAGTATCAGCATCGCAAAGCCCATCAGAAGTAGCCCTGAGGTAGGCCTTAGAAGTAAAAGGATCGAATGCCTCCCGTTTTGAGTGGCATTTTATCGCCTGTATCACGGAGTCTTGTTTCAACAGTGCGAAGAGCAGGCATGTCACATTTGACCAGTCCTTTCTTTTCATCGTCATGCCGAACCAAGCCTTATTTCATTTCTGTATAGGCCAATTAAAGTGAGACGACACCTCTTAATTTCCAACGGTAAACTGATTTTCTTTGAGAGGCTACGTAAGTTAATTAATGAATGATTAAATCAAGCTGTGTGTGTGTGTGTGTGTGTGTGTGTGTGTGTGTGTGTGTGTGCAGGGTTCCTACAGACTCCCAAGAACAAAATTCAAGGAGTTTTCAAGGAGTGCCTTTTCTATTTCAAGGCTACAATACTTGCGTAAAAATTGAAAACAGAAATGGCAGTTTGATTTTTCTGTGTTAAGGTTGATGAAAAAAAATATTTTAAAACAATTTTTTTTGTACAAAGAAAACAAAAAAAACCCTTCGTTTTCACATAATTTTTTCATCAACCTGAACACAGAAAAATCAAACTGCCATTTCTTTTTTCAGTTTTTATCAGAGTGAGTGTGCCAGTACACCACACATTAGAACATTAACAAACTCAGACTCTTTGTATTAAATGCCAAAACACTAAAATCAGCAAAAACATGTCCATTTGTAAGAGAACATACAGACTATGCATGGTGTGTAAGACTGGTTGGAGGAAAAAAAGTTTTAAAGAAACAAACTAGTTTAAAAAAAAAAAAGTTTACAAACGTCGTCGCGAGCGTTAATACCAAGGGAGATAATCTGATCAAAATTGATGAAGTTACAAATTACCTCCTTGATAACAGCAGACGGCAGTCAAGGATCGCGACAATGTAAAAAATAATTTGTTTTTAAATAATCTTTCATTTGCCTCAACGCAGAAAAAAAATCAAACTGCCATTTCGTTTTGCCACATTAAAAATTTTTGGAGCTGATGGCTTGATTTTCAAAGGTTTTCAAGGAGGTTTGGTCAACAGAACCACATTTCATTGATTTTCAAAGGTTTTCAAGGTCTTGAAATTCACTGTCAGAATTCAAGGAGTTTCAAGGAGCGTACGAACCCTCTGTGTGTGTGTGTGTGTGTGTGTGTGTGTGTGTGTGTGTGTGGTTCATGTTTCCCGCCGAAAACGGCCGGGGTGTATTCCGAGAAAATAACCAAAGCGCAATTCATAATTCCCTGAATAGCCCACTATAAACCATAAGAAGTAAATCCTCACCCTCACACACACACACACACACACACACACACACACACACACACACGCACACACACACATTGATTTTCCTCTGTGCGCACAACTTCGAGCAATGCGTCATGCAAAAGGGGGTAATTTGTAAGGGGGGCCGATAGCTCAGTTGGTAGAGCGCCGGACTCGTGATCCTGGGGTTGCGGGTTCGAATTTCGGTATAGGGGGATTTTTCCCTCGGAGTTAACATTGGTTTCTGACTCCATCCCCCCATATAGTCGTTCGGATGGGACTATAAACCGAGGTCTAGTCTGTGTCACATGCACTAAAGATCATACACGGACT
>CM031595.1:135026478-135028902 GCA_018398815.1 Conus ventricosus | reverse complement strand
TATCCTGAAGTTTGATGTAGCTTCCAAAACTTGATCATGAGTTTGTATTTGGGTTTTCCCAAAATTTCTTTTGTTTTATTTGGAGAAATGCGGATGACATTGCACTTGCTAGGTTTTAAAACTCATCTGCCATGTTGATTCCCATTGTTCAAGAGAGGAGAGATCTTGTTGAAGTAGGTTGCTGTCAGAAGTGTTAGATATTTTGCGAAAGAGGAGGCAGTCTCAGCAAAGAGTTTTGGGGAAAGTCGTTGATGAAAGTGAGAAAGAGAAGCGGCCCTAACACAGTACCTTGGGGGACTCCAGAAACTACATGTATTTCCCGATGACAAGATGCCCTCTAGCAGCACCTGTTGTTTGCGCTGGCTGAGGATGGATGAGATCCACTTAGGGTGTTTTTTCGTACTCCATAGTATGCCAGTTTCTCAAGGAGGCGAGCGTGGGGGCACTTTATCAAAGGCTTAGAAAGTCCAGGAGTATCACGTCAACTTGTGATCTGCAGGATAGGTGCTGGGCTTTTTCATGGGTTGTTATAAAAAGTTGGATCTCACACGAGCGGTTTTTCCTGAATCCGTGCTGAGTGTCCGGGGAGAACTTATAGTTGTCAGAGTGGTTCATAACAGAGCTATGGACGATATGCTCAGTACCTTGCAGACAATTGAGGTTAGAGTCCAAGATCTGTCATTTGTCGCCAGGTGTCGTTCTCCCTTTTGAAATTGACACAACCCATGCATATCTCCAATCGGGGGTACTTCGCCTGTGTTGAGGGAGAGTTGGAGTAGCCGAGTCAGAAAAGGTGCTATTCATCAGCTGCCGTCTTCGGGATAAAGGCCGGGATGGAGTCAGGCCCTGTGGCTTGTCTGTTTAAGGTTGCGGAGCAGTTTTCTTTACACCTTCTTCTCCAACATGAATCTCATCCTCGCTGGGAAAGGGCTGTTCCTTTGCTTGGGATGCGAGAAAGTCTTCATGGTGAAGGCAGTTTGGAACTGTTCATTCAGGATTTCGTTTTTCTGTTTGTTGCTGCTATGGAGGAAACCATCTTTTTTGAGAGGGCGACACCAGCAGACCCCTGTCCTTTACTTTTGACATATGACCAGAACTTTTTGTTTTTTGTTTTGAAGTCGTCACTCACAATACTTCTAAGAAAATGTCTGTGGGCCTCACGAATATGGAATTTCACTTCTTGTTGCAATTTTCTTATACCGGTCCATATCTTTTCTTATTCCTGGTTCTTTGGGCCTTTTTGTGAGCACGTTGTTTCCTTCTAATGGTTCTTTTTAAATTGTAGCATTGATCCAAGCGTGGGAATGACGATTTGCAGACATCTTGGTTGGTACTCTCTTCTATATTACTTCTTTATTTTTTCCTTCAAGGTGTCCCAAAGGGTTGGATACAGTTGAGTTTTCAACAGGAAGAGAGTGACCAAATTCTGACAGGTCTTGTTTGATCCCTTTCGATGTCAGTTTTTTCCAATAGGAGGATTTTTCTTTGGTTGGCTTGGGTAGCACTGGACGTAGGCCCCAGTAAATACAGGACAATGTCATGGACGCTGTTGCCGATGGATGCATGGGTTTGCATCATTGTTTCAGTCCGGGATGTGTGGTCAGAATCAAGTCCAATGTGTTTTTTGCGTTTGTAGGGAAGTCTACCATCTGTTCTAGGCTGCAGTCGCTACCACCTCAAAATATTTCTCATCATCTTTTTACTGTATTGTGTTCCTTTCAGCGTGGTGTCTTCCCAGTTGTGTCAGGAAGGTTAAAGTCGCCGCCAATAATCAGAATGTTCCTTTGGCTTTGTTTTTCAGATTACTAATTTCTGAAGCTGTTTGGGTCACTGTACTTGTCGTCGTTTGTTTTTGGGGGGTCGGTAAAAGAGGCTACATGGAGTTTTTTTATTCCGAGTCAGGTTTTTAGTTTGTTTTTTTAGCTCAGTCAAACACACTTTTTTTTTAAAGTACAAAAAAGGCCTGCCCAAAGATGAACAACCAACAAAACTCACTAACACTAACAAAATAAGTGCAACAATTTTTTTTTTCATGGAGTGCAGCAGTAAACAACTCAGTCATAAGATTACTAACCAAGGTATCATCATCTGTAAAGCCTTGTTGAGGGTGTCAGCTTTTGAACTTTTCAAATTTTTACCCCCCATATCTTTTATGCAACACAAAAAAAGAAAAAGAAAAAAAATCAAAAAATTGCAGCTACAACAAAACTATATGTCTTTTTTTTTTCTTTTTTGTTTGTTTGTTTGCTTAAGTCTTTGATGGCAGCTGCAGGGAAACCCGCTGCAATCACTCAATTCCAAAACTCCTGTCAGAACCCATTTAGGTTCCTTCCTCATATCACCACTGTTTGGAATGCTCTTCCAGCCACGGTAGCTGATGCTCTCTCAGGCATCATTGAGAAGGGGAGCTTAACAAACTCTCCT